>OY735219.1:24814184-25159184 GCA_963457665.1 Thysanoteuthis rhombus
ACGAAGAAGGGAGTTGGTCAGACATCTTGGATTTTAAAATTGGCGAGCCATGTGGCACAAATGAAATTACACAAAGAAGGAAAGTCCATACCAATAGGAATGGAGACAGACTCACTTATTTGACGACCTGTTTAATTAACATCTAATAACAAATAAATGATGATGTAAATGGGTACGTACAGTTGGCGCAGAATAAGCTGAAAGAGATGGTTGATGAAGTAACAAACAAAAAGGAAAGCGAATGACCGACGATCGTTAACTAGCGACAAGCTCGAGCAATTTGGAATAGGGAAAGAAAAGAGAACACTTAACAGCGTAGCGGAGAGCAGTAGCAGTTTTGGGCGAGGCGAAGAAGATACACTGAATTTTATATAATTTGGTAGGTATGGTTGTCTGAATACCAAGATATTACCGAAGATGATGGTTCAGCCAATAAGGATGAAATGAAAGTATATCATCCATACATACTTCTTCCGGAAGATAGTAACCAGAACACTGCAAATTGGCTCTGAAAGCGATGTCCCACAATGCTTGTCGAAAGCGCGCATAGTGTATATTAGTAAGAAGTCTCAAAGTCAGAAAGGAAAATGGCGATTTTAATCACGGTAAAAAATGGAGGGCATTACTGATCAGAAGAGTAGGATATCACGTGGGACTGGTAGACCAGAAGTGAGGAATGAAGAATTAATAGAACTAATAGAAAGTCCAATGGTGGAAACAGCCGGAGCTGCACTAACTAACGGCCAGGCTGAAGAGAACAAAGATAAGCAGAAGTGATTGCTTGATAGCCTGAAGTCTACAGGAAGTGGCGATTTGAAAACCCTGGGCATTATCTTTCCAACCGTCAATTTAGTGTAGTAAAATACGAAGAGCTACTACAATATCGATATACATATTTAATTTGATTTATTTCGAACAATATTCACGGGCGCCCGCACACATCTTGCTCAAATACAACCAAGGAATATGGTATTTTATTTTACGACTGCGTTGTCTGTTGAACATATGCCCAGAATTAGAAGAAGGACTGTTAGTGAGCCAAAGAAGTCATTTTCACGAGGATCTAAACATTTCACACACATGATACTAATTCCATCCATATCATGGCTTTACAGGTGTCACAGATTTTCATAAGGATATAGAATTTACGCTGGGCGTCCTGAGTTTTAATTACTTACACCGGAAATTTAACAAATTTAACATATTAAGGTTAAACGAAAACAATTATAGCCAGAGTTCATGGTAACACCCAGTGACTCAGGGTGTCACCCGAGGCTTCACTCACCATTGACAATATAATCTCAATGCTGGTGTAAAAAAGCATTCCAGATTTTACAAGGTTTTCGTGTCTAGGATACGATAGTCGACTTGTTGAATTTTGATTGGTTCTTTGTATCGACGCGAAAATAACATTCCAGATTTTACAAGGTTTTCGTGTCTAGGATACGAGAGTCGACTTGTTAAATTTTGATTGGTTCTTCGTTTCGATGTGAAAAAAAAAAACAAAACATTCCAGACTTCGTCGGCAAAAAGAATGCTGTTATCGATTAGTCCAATTCCAGTTGGTCATCGTAAAATTCATTTTCTCAGTACAGAACCCTTAATTCCATAAAATTACGTTTGAGGACGGCAGCAGCGTGCTGCATGCACTTGGAGCCGGGTATTTTCACCTAGGACAGGGGTGCCTGAGGCCCTTGAACTAGAACCGGAGCCCTGCTGATATGCCCCTTCCTCAACACCCTGAATTATAAGAACTGGTGAACGACTACATTATGAAGAACAGAGGGTGACAATCCGCCATGTGTGGTAGCTGCGTAGCATACGGATCTTTGGTCTCAGACAGTTGGGGCCAGACCTATATAGGGGCGCCCTAGGCCTGTGATGTTCAACAGGGTCCCTGGAGATTTGCAACTTAGCCTGCTCACACCTTGAAGACGAGATTTATAAGAGCTCGTGAAAGACTACGTACTTCAGATAATCAATTTTACATTTGTTAAATTGCTTCATCGAGTGTCCTCTAAATCCTTGAGGTTACCAACAATATTGGTGACGTTGCTTTGTGACCGGACCGGCTCAGCATGAAGATGTTTCAAAACAACTTCATCAACGTCCCTTCAGCGGATCTTGAACACCGCCTGGGCGTAGAAGGTGTTGGCGGAGAGAGACGTATCCAAACTGGGTTAGGGCTCTGTCACATTATGATGAGACATTCATTTAAGAAAAAAAAAAAAAAAAAGCAAACATCAGTTGATTACATAAACACAGGAAACTCATATCACAGGTTCAATTCCTTCCAAATATCAGACGCAGGAAATGTCAATGATATTTACATTATATATACACAAGATGACGTGCATCAACACATCCAAGACGGCGATGCTTGTAAATATATCATATAAGTAAATGCTACTATGTATGTCATGTGGATATATGGTAGTAAGAGAGTATATCAATGACTATTCCGTTTGCCTTCGTCTTACCACATTGTTACCAGCGAACGCGTCCCAGTGGCTGTATTGCTTTAGCTACTTAATTAAGCAGACGCGCCAATTATTTCATATACTGTGAAATGTTTCCGAGGACAACCTGAATGGTTCCCAACTAAATTAGATTATATTGAAGGAAACTTATTCAGAATTCTCAGCGTCTTGATTTGCTTGGCCAATGAAATGACGACGTCTTGAGCAATGCGCACGCTATTGAAATAGTGGAGACTTTGAGACGAAATTAGTTTTTTTTTTCATTTCAATCGGAATCCAGGAGTATCACTCTCACTAACAGAGCTCCACTCAAAAAAATTGTAAATTATTTCCGACCAAACAGTTTTCGCTGACTAATTAGTTTTTGTTGATTCTGATCTTTTCTCTGATCCCCATAGAGGGACCACACGAACTGATGCAAACTTTATTTCAGCAGTGAAGGTAACAGATGTTTTTGTCCGGCACCAAATAATTCACACCTTCAAAAATAAGAAGATCCAATTAATCTTAAAAAGAAGGGTGTATAGCCAAAGCATCCTCCCAATAGTCACGTACGGGGTTGAAACATGGAACCTAACCAAGAGACAGACCCACAAATTGAGAACCATGCGCACATAAAAGAATTATGCTGGGCCTCACATGGAGAGACCACAAGACAGCATGGTACACCTGGAGAAGTCAGGAGTCAGGGACATCATAGAATCCATTAAAAATCTCAAATGGCGGTGGGCTGGCGATGTTGCAAGAATGGCGGACAACTGATGGACATCACAACTCACGACATGGATCTCCCGAGATCACATGTACAACCGAGGCTGGCAGAATATTAGATAGAGAGACGAGCTAGACAAATTCAGAAAGTACTGGCTCCGCGACGCCCATGATAGAGAAGTATGGCGAATCCTGGTGGAGGTGTATGTCCAACGACGGACGTTAAAAGACTGATGATGATGATGATGATGAAATAATTCACAACCATGTGACCTCACCACATCACCTGACATGTCAAATCGCTCAATAACACACGATGAACTTTAAACTTAGTTTGTATCAACGAATTTTCGGCTCACTCGTCTAACCTTCTGTCTCGTGTTGAAAACGATCAATGGCATTTTTACGTAGCGATAATAAATCAATTTTTGGTTGATTTAAATACTATCTTCGTTTTCGAATCCGTCTTCTCTCTCTACTTGGTTGCAGTAAAGTACCTTTTGTGACGAGTACCACTTTGTCACAACAGCACCTGTCTTCTCTTGCACAAATTGTAAGACGTTAAGATTGCTACCACTACCACAGATAAGGGAGCTTATAACCTTATCAGTAAACTGTTATCACCAAGGAACATTTTGGCGAATCGACCAGAGCATATTACCTGCGTATCAAATTGGCTGATAGAGAAATATGACGCTGAACTTTTAGAATTCATGCCTTCCTAAGGTCCATCATAACAACGACGGATTCAAACCAATTTTTAATTTTCTGATGTTCTACTTGTATTTCCATATATATTCTTAAACATTCAACTCGGTAAATCTGTTCATGAATTTTATGATTTTATGGTAAGTTGTTGCCACCCAACTAAAGTAGTTGTAGTATTAAAGATCTTACGGTATGCGAGGGCGTCCTCTATGGGGGGAGGTCAAGGGGTATTTTTACCCCGATGCCTGGATCAGACCCTCTCACCAAGGGCATGTAGGGGTTTAAAGTTCGAAACTTGTCGTCAATAAATGATAATGGTGCAGTGCGATTATTTTATGTTAGCCAAACTTGATGTTCCCATACAAAAAGGCTGTATTTTCCCCTGGTAACTGGGGTAACCACTGAGATACATACTGAATATATCCTTATGCACCAGCTGGAAATATATCCTTTGCCCCCAATCACACACTCTGGAAAAGTAGCGTCCGTGACGGTATGTGGCCAACTTAAAAAAATATTTATGCGCTAGCTTGACTGACAAAAAGCGCTAAAAATAACAACAAAAAAACAAAAAACAAACAATGACAAAAATGGGTCAAAATGCTTCAGCACACCCGCGCAAATTCAGCGTTTTTTTTTTTTCGGATAACCAAAACAAGAAACGCGCTGAAAGTTGCACGCAAAGCGCTAAATTGGCAACACTGTGTGTGGCCTTTGTTATTGATATATAGTCGGTATTATAGATATAGTTGCCACCTGAGTTACTTTGTGGAAAAAAAAATGAAAACGGTATCAAAATTAACAAATTCGTTTGTTACTGCTATGTACATTTTCAATTGTCTGAGGTGATATAAGGTGGAGTAGTTCATCCGGAAATCAGTTGGCGGGAACAAAGGGTGAATTTTCTCAGCAGGTCAATCGGTGCTGCAGAATGGGTACAGATATTCATGATTTCGAGTGTGCGCATTGATGATTTGTTCTCGGCTGGGTCGTTTTGTGCACCTTTCAAATAAAAATGAAATGGATCAGAAACAGAGACAAGACCACCAGAATCTTGCTGATCGGAAAATGTATTCTATTTTTAACGCTGCGTTCTCATTTTCCCAAGCAGTCGTCTGATTCTTCTTCTTCTTCTTCTTCTTCTTCTTCTTCTTCTTCTTCTTCTTCTTCTTCATCATCATCATCATTTCTCTATCATGGGCATTGCGGAGCCAGTACTTTCTAAATTTGTCTAGCTCGTCTCTCCATCTAATATTCTACCGGCCTCGGTTGCACATGTGATCTCGGGGGATCCATGTCGTGAGTCGTGACGTTCATCGATTGTCCGCCATTCTTGCAATATGGCCAGCCCACCGCCATTTGAGATCTTTAATGGATTCTATGATGTCCCTGACTCTTGTCTTTTCTCAGATGTACTATGCTGTCTTGTGGTCTCTCCATGTGAGGCCCAGCATAATTCTTTCATGTGCACGTTGCATAATTCTCAATTTGTGGATCTGTCTCTTGGTTGGGTTGCATGTTTCAGCTCCATAAATGACTATTGGGAGGATGCATTGATTATACACCTTTCTTTTTAAGATTAATGGGATCTTCTTATTTTTGAAGGTTGGACTTGCTCTGCCAAAGGCTTGCCATCCTAGTGTGATTCTTCGTTGGTTTGCGCACTAAAAATCATGTCTAATCAGATGCTATCAAAATAACAAAACTGTTTTTCTCGTTTAGTCTCGAATGTTCTCGGTGTGAACTTCCACTTCAGTCTATTCCAAGGGAATTGCAGTCATTACCATTTTAAAATGGCCACTGCTCCAGCGGTTCGGAGTTGAGGATGGTATTGGGGGGGGGGGGTTTAGAGTTAAGGTTAGTATTTTTTGTGTGAGGTTTAGTTTTTCATCAGCGTATGTAATCCTGCAGCTGGAATGGCAGCCATTTTGGAATGGGAAAGTTGACGATTGCCTATCCCAAAATATGTAAAAAAGTTGTTTTCATACTTTGAATATATATATATATATATATATATATATGACAGGAAAGAAAAAGAATTAGCTCGCCTTCGCAGCATAGAACAAAAACAGACTGTTCAAAACCTGCAACTTTGTTTACATAATTTTTGATATTTGTTTTTAACATTATTGACAAAATTACAGAATTTCATTAAAATATCAATATTTTATTACAAATACAAATTTTCATGACAATTCCAACAAACTTATAGAATTTGAACGTTTGATCGGATATGACATTACCGTTGAACAAGTAATTGCAGCGAACAACACAAGTTGATCCCGGTTAAAACGTCTGAAAAAATGATAATCATTATTTCAGAAATGAAACGGTAAAGATCGTCCAAAATTTAATATAATACATTGAGATATGAAAAAGCTTTAAGTATAAATACGAAGTGTATACATTAGTTATAAACACTGTGTCGTCTGCTTCAACGAAAAGAAAGGAAGGAAGATAGAGAGACTTGATACAGCAATTCTTCTCCGTCCAAATTTTCATTCCTCTTCTGTCTTTCCTTATCTTTTTCTCTCTTTCGTTCCCCTCTCCTCCTCCTCCTCCATCATCATCATCATCGTCCTCGTCATCATCATCAGCAGCAGCAGCAGCAGTAGCCTTTTAGCGTTCGTCGTTGAACCTTCTTCAAGATTCGCCAGACCTCTCTATCATGGGAGTCACGGATCTGCAAACAACTTAACCTCCTTTAATTGCGCTTTCAAACAACCAGCCGACAGCTATATAACTTGGCTTCAATTTTCGACTACTTTTGAATTTAGCATTCACCTTTGTGTTTTTGTAATTGCCTGTGAATATAAAACACACTTTCTTTCTTTCTCTCTTTCTAGCTTCTCTCTTATCAAACCACAACAACTTACTTCCTACTCTTATTAAACGAAGCATCCCATTATTTCTTTATATTTCTCTTCATATCCAACTCTCTCTATGAACTAACAAACCTCAAGGAAGCAAAAATTATCCTCTTTTTTTAGCTTTCTCTCTCGCTTTCTTCTCTTTCTTTCTTTCTTTATTTCCACTTTCATTATTTAGTTGTTCTCTTTCTCACTATCCCCCCCTTTTCTTTCTTCTGGATGTCTTCAACCTTTTCAGTTTGGTCCAAGGGCCGAAAGAAGATGAATCTGGTTCACACAGATCTTGGTTGATGCTAGGAGAACCCCGACTCAATCATACCACAACGTATGCATTCGTTATCACACGGAGTCAGGGGTATCTTGACATTGGTTTAACAAGGTGCTTCTGTCCTTCAACAGCTATTTTCTTTTCTCCCTTTTCGCTTCGTCCGTCACTTCGTTCGGCGGGTGAGTCTCGTCTCTCGATCTGGTTTCGTAACTGTTACCCAGACCACCAAAAACCACAAAGCAGTACCAAAGGTGCAGTCACGTGGATAGAACAAGTTTCCTCAAGATCTACAACTTAACATGGTTTTGAAGGCAGTCAAGTAGGCTCGGGGCTATACAATCTTTCAACGGCGTGGGGCTATGCAATCTTTCAACTGCTCCCATTTCCCAGCATTCAGCCTCATGACGTGTTGACCTGAACTTCAAAAATCAATATGCATTGTTATCCTAACATAAAAGCAAAGCAAATGAAAACAGTTGAAATGAAAGGAAAATGTTAAACAGTTTTCATAATAAAATTATGCAAAAGATTGTACATGCCTTCAAAGACTCTTATGACTGCATGGAAACGATTTCCAAGCACTTGCGTTGCTACCTGGATTTTGTTCATTGACTTTCACTCACCCGTGCCTTTCTCTTGTACTTTTTAGATGTCAATTGAATTTTTCGTGCAACAGGCTGATCTCAGAGCAAGTTCAGCCTTCGAAAACAAGAAGATCCCATTGGTCCTAAAAACAAAGGTATAAAACGAATGTATTTTCCTGTTAAACACCTATGCAACTGGAACATGGAATCTAACCAACTGAGAACTATGCAACGAGCACACGAAAGAATCATGCTCCACAACACAATACATCAGGGGGAAAACAGGAGTCAGAGACATCACAGAGACTATTAGAAAACTCAAATGGCAATGGGCTGGTCATATTGCGAGAATGGCAGACAACTGATGGACATCAATGCTCACAAAATAGATCCCCAGAGATCACATGCGCAACCGAGACCAACCGAATACAAGGCGGAGAGACGAACTAGATAAATTCAGAAGTTCTGCGACGCCCATCGGAGAGGGATGTGGCGAATCCTAGGGAAGGTCCATGTTCAACGACTGATGTTAAAAGGCTGCTGCTGATGATGAATACCTTATCGCAGTACACAGTTCAGTTGGTTTGCGTCAGTGCAATACCGTGGCCGATGATAGCTTACAGAGGCTCTGTACTGTTAAGCGAAAGAGGTTTAGGATCTTGTGTCACGTCTTGCTCTTGTGGGTGAGCGAGTAAATACAGTAAGCTTAGCTTTTGACACAAAAGTTCTAGTGAAGGTCCGTGAGGAATGATCGAACTTACAACGCAGTGTTAATGGACTGTTGTCAGACCAACTCACTAATCATTTCCCCACACGATGCCCTCTTGAAACGTAGCTTTGTAATATCCCTGACACCAAGCCAGATCGGAACTCTCGAAACTAACGAATTAATTAGTCAGTTAACCGACCTTGCTGAGCACTGCATCATGGTCGGCTCCTATTGACTAAGCTTAGTATGGTACAAGGCCATAGTATTGAGGCACGTATGAGGATCAAATTAATTTGATGGTCAACAGCAATAACAATAAGACTAGCATGTTAACCACAAGCATGGTATCCTTTTAAATTAACATGCAACACATCATACAGAATGAGAGTAAAAAAGTGCATTTTTTCTACACACTCCAGATGCTCTAACTCGATGGATAAAACAAATCCGGGTAATTTCCAACTGTTAAATTATGTTTTTGGAAGGGGTAAATCTACGATATAACTATAATGTTGAAATAGACCCTTAGTCTGTGTACACCGGGTGTGACGTCTAAAGAGAACATTGTGATTTCAGAAGAGGAAGTTGTATATTTCTGAGAGAACGTTGTGAATTTATAAGAGATTCTGGTAACATTTTGTTATTTTTTTTCCCTTTTACCTGACCTCATATTCTGATGATACTTTATTACGTCGATTCTTCTTCTTGATCACGATTCATTCTTTTCCAGGAGTCAAAATTGAAGAGAAACTATTTAAGAGCCAAAAGAGGGGGAAATTTCTTTCCCTTTTTTGGTGCTAAGATTGAAAGGACATCCTCCGCCTTTCGAGGGTCAAAAGAGAGGGAAAACTTTTCCCTTCTTGAGAGTTTAGAAGTGAAAGGAAACTTTTTTTTTTCTTTTTGGGGGTCAAAAAATGAAGAGAAGTCCCGCCCCATTTATGGAAAATACTAATTATGGAGTAGTTTCCCTGTTTGTAAATGATGATAATCCGATACAAAGAAAATGACTAGACATTAACGGCCGACTTAAGCAGCTCTCAGGCCAGTGTTACACAAAGGAAACATACGACTATTAAAAAACGTCAGACGTTTGCACATTTTTTCTTCACAGTGAAATGAACAGCACCAAGCTAACATGGTGTATAATTGAGTGAAAAATGTGTAGTGAACATCTTACTGAAAAGAATACCGTCAACCACCCGGAACGCTAACCACTATTAACAAGAATAGAAAAAACAAAAAACAAAAAAAATCTCTTTAATCTTCTATGACAAGGTAAGGACACACACACACATACCTATATATATATATATATATATATATATATATATATATATATATATATATATATATATATATATATATATATATATATATATTTGAGCTTGTTATCTGACCCAAAAGGTCACAGTATTCACTGAACTCACAATCAATATAGACCTTTTCAATCACTAATTCATTTTTCGCACGCAATACACAGAATACAAGATTTGCAAACAGCAACGATAAAAATAAAACAGAATAATGTCCGTTTATGTTATTAATTTTTTTTTTTTTTGGCCAGTAAATAATTGGTAATAATTATCAACCGACATGTTGGGATGAATGGATCTGTATGAGAGGTAACACCTACTCATTCAAGAGCGGTGAACTGTTTAGGGAGAGGCATACACAGCTACACACACGAACCCACGTGGTGTGTATGAAGGTAAAGCCTTGTCATTCAAACCACCTGATGACACTCTGATCTAACGGCCGTCAATTATTGTCTGCTACTTGTAACCCCGATACTTTTAGCCTAGACCCAAGAACAGACATGAAACACGAACGAAATGACGGCAAAATCTAAACACATTAAATTTTGAAACTTGATGATTTAAAAACAGTTTCAACGACATGTTGTCTCACTTTTTAATACTTTTGCTTCCAGACAAAACCCTGTTCCCTGTGACACCAACAACTTCGTTTACAGTACTGCCATTGCTGTTATGCATTTGTTGGTGTGTTGGATTTTCCCAGGGTGTGAAATCGAATGAAGAGATCGGTGTTAATCTTACCCTTGCAACAAATTCTCCTCTGATCAGAAATAGCCAGAAAAAGGGTCACCATAAATTGGGTAATATCCTGTATCACGTTTCAACAACAATCAACACTGCCACTACCACTTCTAGAATCATAACAAGTCAATCCTCCACAATATCTCAGCCAAATGGTTCACACACATCAGGTGAAAATTTTACGCACACACCGTCGGCTTATGGGACTGATAATTTACCAAAAGGAAAGCGGATTAAAGACGGTAAGAAGGTGAAAGTCAAGACAGAGAATTATACGTGTGCCGACAGTCCTGGATTTAATTCACGTGGGTCGGATATAGTCCCCGAAAAACAAGATAAACAAATCACAGGTATGTACACACACGCACGCGCATACGAGCGTAAAACAATGTTTTTTCCCTGACATGTCATTCATTAATTTATTCTTGTTTAATTTTAATGTTTCAGTTGAAGAAAAAAAATCGTTTCCTAATTTCATTCCAAGTATAAGTAAAAAAATAAACAAAACAAGTACTGCAAACAGCTGAGTTAGTTGTACTTCATTTAATTAAAAGAAGAAGAAAAAAAAAAAAGAATTCAATTCACCTTCCGATTGAAAATAATACACTTTTAACTCCTTCCTGTTTTAGAGGACAACAACTAAAACGATTGAAAAATATGATTAAGGGGAAGATAGGAGAATTAGTTCAGTATTTATTAAAACTCATTTTATCGTAAATCGTACTCTTTACTTGTAACAAAACTTTGTCTCAATTCCATGAACACTTTTTGCATATGTTTCTCACGAAAACCTGAAATTTTATGCCAAAAAATTAAGGTTTGATAATTGAAATAAATTTAGTGTTATATAAAAAAACAAAGTATGTAAAATATTAGGTAAATTTTTCACCCCCCCCCTTTTTTTCATTATCTTATGGTGTAGTAATTGTTTAAAGGCACTTGAATAGGGTAAGTAATATTATTATAATCCATTAGTAGCAAATGTGACATTAATGTCAGATTACTTTTTTTTAACGATTTTTTAGAACTTTTTTTAACGATTTAAATTCCTTTAATTTCCTTGCCTGTAAATTTTCCTCATTTTTATATTTGATTTGCTACTCCACTCAGAATGAAGCATTTTGTATATGAATTAGCTATTTAAGCATATCTTAGTGTGGTCAGAAGTGAGCGGCGCCCAGTGAGAATCGAACCCAGTAATAGTAATGCTCTGCTAGACTAGCTCCTTCCTTAAGGCTTAATAATTACCCTAAACGCCGAATTCACTACAAAAGGATCATATTGAGAAAGACCTTAAAAAGATATATTGTGTGGAGCAAGAGATTTTGTCGGCATGATTTAATTCATGACAAATAAATGATTTTTCATTTTCGTAAACATGATACAAAACAGAATACAAGTATACAAGATTTTATTTTACTAACCGTTATTTGCTTTTCAGCATTCAACTGTTGAGTTAAGTTCACTATTCGCCTTTGTGCAACTGGAACTTGTTTCTCAATCGTTCAAAAGAGATTTTTAGTCTTCGAATCCAGTTTGGAACTTAATTGAAACTTTTAAAAGTCCTTTTAAAAAGCTGCCCTCCCACTTTATATTGTAATCAAAGGTTAAGCATGAATGTGGGAAATCATAATTTTCACAAATCGTACCACGCTTGTGTTTGTAACACAAATACACACACAAACACATGCATGCATGCACACACACACACAAACACATGCATGCATGCACACACACACTAACACACACACACACACACACACACATATATATATATACATACAATATGGTATGTCATTGTTGAAGTATTTATTATTTTCCTAAAACGGGAAGAAAATCCCCACCGTTCAATGCTGTACAACCAATTTTTATTGTCTCAAATCAATCATGTATAAAAAAAAGCAGCCATTTTGATATTTGGCAAATTTAAATGGCCAAAAGCGGCTAGATTTTTACCCTTGTTTAAATGAAATAAGTTGAAAGAAATCACACACGCGCATTATAAATGTGATCCTCGGATCATTTTATTGGTCACTTCTGGGGTACTACACACTTACCCGGCAATTAAAAATACCCAATAATAGCTATTTTAAGAAAGATCTGGCCATTTTGGACACAAAAATGGCCTATATGAAAATGGCCACTTGATGTGTCTTTGCAAAAGTAGCCAAAACGAGCTAACTGCACAATTATCTGAGATTGAAATAAAAGAAATGAAAAGACCAATAAATTGTTGTTTTTGCTGCTTTTACTTAAATGAAGGCCTACTACAGTTAGTGCATAAAATGTTACAATCATTGTCCAACCCAGTGATTAATTTAGAATAGAGACACTATAATCGTTACGAGTTAAATGCAAATGTAATGTCTCCTGGTCACAATCCAACCACATACCTTTCAAATGTTGAACAATAGCCCAGACTGTCAGGTCGTCTGGGCAAGTTCGTTGTGTCGCATAAATTTTTGACTTAGAGTAGAGATAGATCAAGTAGAGATGGATAGATAATTTCATAGATAGATAGAGATAGAAATAGAGAGAGAGAGAGGGGGAGGGAGAAGGGGCAAGAGTAGGGGAAAGAGAGTGAGAATAAACAACGTCCACTCATTTTTCCACCAATTTCCAGAAAAAAATATCTTAGTATATAATTTCAAAATTGGTTTAATTTTTGTAGAAAATGTGCAATGAAATTATTACTACCGATTTAAATCTACACGCACAAAATCCAGAGCAGAATTTAAATTCCAGAGTTCAATTTTGGTTCAGTAGGAAAAAAAAAAAAAAAATTACACCCCCCGCCAAAAAAAAAAAAAACTCACAGTGACGGTCAAAAAGTAAAACAACTTATTGAGATAGCGCACAGGGATCTGATAAGACAAGACAGGACTAAATGTATCTTAAAAGTTCGGTTGTTTTTCTCTTTTCTTTTTCCTTAAATGTTCACTACTCAAGCATGATATTTAGATTTCGGCATTTAGGGAAAAAAAAAAAAAAAAAAAAAAAAAAAGAAAAAAAAAAAAGAAAAAGTCTCCCCTAAATGCCGAAATCTAAATATCTAAAAGTTAAACTGAAAAAAAAAAAAAAAAAGAAAAATCTCTAAATGTGCACCAATTCTGTATATTCCAAAGAACCCTAAATCCCCTCCCCCGAAATTAACCATAAATCTACAAGGAAAAAAAAAGAAAGAACCCTCCCCCAAATGCCGAAATCTAAATATCTAAAAGCTAAACTGACCCTATACTCCCCCCCCCCCCACTACCTCGACCTAACTTTGACTTGCCATAAAAAACAAACGAATGTAGGGTTGGATATATGAAGGCTGTATCTATTGTCAGTAGTAAATTCTTGCTGGGAGACGGGCACGAATTATTTAGCAAGGTACGATGGAAAAATTGAAACTTTTTCAACTGCTAAAATGAAGTCCCCAGACTAACTAAAATTGCCGCAAGTTTAGATGAGTACATAATTTTCTTGATTTATTGTTCATTTCCTCATTGTTCTGTGATAATCTTTAATGCCTGCCTATTCATCCAACTCTGTATTACATGCTTGTAAATGTCCTATGCGTCGAATCGTTGGTAAAAATAGCAAAAAAAAAAAAAAAAAAAGAGAAAAAAAAAAAAGAAAAAGTCTCCCCTAAATGCCGAAATCTAAATATCTAAAAGTTAAACTGAAAAAAAAAAAAAAAAAGAAAAATCTCTAAATGTGCACCAATTCTGTATATTCCAAAGAACCCTAAATCCCCTCCCCCGAAATTAACCATAAATCTACAAGGAAAAAAAAAGAAAGAACCCTCCCCCAAATGCCGAAATCTAAATATCTAAAAGCTAAACTGACCCTATACTCCCCCCCCCCACTACCTCAACCTAACTTTGACTTGCCATAAAAAACAAACGAATGTAGGGTTGGATATATGAAGGCTGTATCTATTGTCAGTAGTAAATTCTTGCTGGGAGACGGGCACGAATTATTTAGCAAGGTACGATGGAAAAATTGAAACTTTTTCAACTGCTAAAATGAAGTCCCCAGACTAACTAAAATTGCCGCAAGTTTAGATGAGTACATAATTTTCTTGATTTATTGTTCATTTCCTCATTGTTCTGTGATAATCTTTAATGCCTGCCTATTCATCCAACTCTGTATTACATGCTTGTAAATGTCCTATGCGTCGAATCGTTGGTAAAAATAGCAAAAAAAAAAAAAAAAAAAAAAAAAAGTCTCCCCTAAATGCCGAAATCTAAATATCTAAAAGTTAAACTGAAAAAAAAAAAAAAAAGAAAAATCTCTAAATGTGCACCAATTCTGTATATTCCAAAGAACCCTAAATCCCCTCCCCCGAAATTAACCATAAATCTACAAGGAAAAAAAAAGAAAGAACCCTCCCCCAAATGCCGAAATCTAAATATCTAAAAGCTAAACTGACCCTATACTCCCCCCCCCCACTACCTCGACCTAACTTTGACTTGCCATAAAAAACAAACGAATGTAGGGTTGGATATATGAAGGCTGTATCTATTGTCAGTAGTAAATTCTTGCTGGGAGACGGGCACGAATTATTTAGCAAGGTACGATGGAAAAATTGAAACTTTTTCAACTGCTAAAATGAAGTCCCCAGACTAACTAAAATTGCCGCAAGTTTAGATGAGTACATAATTTTCTTGATTTATTGTTCATTTCCTCATTGTTCTGTGATAATCTTTAATGCCTGCCTATTCATCCAACTCTGTATTACATGCTTGTAAATGTCCTATGCGTCGAATCGTTGGTAAAAATAGCAAAAAAAAAAAAAAAAAAAAAGAGAAAAAAAAAAAAGAAAAAGTCTCCCCTAAATGCCGAAATCTAAATATCTAAAAGTTAAACTGAAAAAAAAAAAAAAAAAGAAAAATCTCTAAATGTGCACCAATTCTGTATATTCCAAAGAACCCTAAATCCCCTCCCCCGAAATTAACCATAAATCTACAAGGAAAAAAAAAGAAAGAACCCTCCCCCAAATGCCGAAATCTAAATATCTAAAAGCTAAACTGACCCTATACTCCCCCCCCCCCCACTACCTCGACCTAACTTTGACTTGCCATAAAAAACAAACGAATGTAGGGTTGGATATATGAAGGCTGTATCTATTGTCAGTAGTAAATTCTTGCTGGGAGACGGGCACGAATTATTTAGCAAGGTACGATGGAAAAATTGAAACTTTTTCAACTGCTAAAATGAAGTCCCCAGACTAAAGATGCTGTTGCAACCTTTTTTATTAATCTAACCTCTGTGGACTTTATCTAAGTTAAAAACTTATTATATAAGGGAGAGGTATCCTCCAAGCTGTCCCCACCGGAATTTGCATCCAACTCACTTCGAAAATTGATCCGATCTTTTTTTTTTTTTTTTTTTTTTTTTTTTCAATCGAACCGTGGTGCTCCGAACATCCACTTTCGTTTCACAAGAACAGTTTGGATGTGTATCAAGAGCCGGTGGAGCTCTTTTGCCACTGACCCGCAGTGGACAATCCACCAGACCCCCTGCCAACACGTCCTGGGCCAGCGTGGCAGGGCATGGCCCATTACTCCCCATGATTTGCACACCAAATATTATATCGGCCGTTCCTGCTGGGACCTCGGTACCAAAAGGCCCAGCCATATCACTTGCTTTGGGTGGGGGTGATATGCTCCAAGGGCGACTACCCAAAAACTACACCAAGAGTACGTCAGTTCCTGCTGGGTCATCGGCCCCAAAAGACTCAGCCACATCACTTACTTTGGGTAGGGGTGATGTGCTCCGAAAGCGACTACCCAAATCCTTCACCAAGGGACCATCTGTCCCTACTGAGTCACCGCAGAAACAACGACCATTTCAACAGAACTCTAAGACTATCAACAAGAAGACAAATTTATACATAGGCACATACAACGTCAGAACACTGTCAACTGACATGCACCTAACTGATCTAGAAAGTGAAATCAGAAATGTCAAATGGGACATCATAGGCATTAGTGAGGTAAGAAGACCCGGAGAAGAACTAATCGAACTGAGAAGCAAGCATCTTCTTTACAGCTACGGTAAAGAGAAAGTAAAACAAAGTGGAGTTGGCTTTCTCATCAATAAGAACCTGAAAGACAATGTAACTGGCTTCAAAGCCGTCTCTGACCGGGTAGCTAGCGTCACCATACAACTTTCAAAGCGATACAAACTCAATATAATCCAAGTCTACGCTCCCACTTCACAATCAACCCAACAAGAAATAGACAACTTCTATGATGACTTGAACTCCCTACTCCAAGGCACCAGAAAACACTTCAATGTTATCATGGGAGACTTCAACGCACAAGTAGGACAAGGAAATGAACATTGCGTCGGCAAATTTGGATACAAAATACGCAACGAGAGAGGAGAAGATCTTGTAAACTTTGCGACGGCTAATGGATTCAAAATCATGAACACCTTCTTCAAGAAGGGACCCAGTAGGAAATGGACTTGGAGGAGCCCCAATCACGAAACAAGAAACGAAATAGATTACATCCTAACGGACAAAAACGATATCGTCAAGGACATCCAAGTCCTAAATCAAGTCAATGTAGGCAGCGACCACAGAATGGTACGATGTAAAGTACAAATAAACACCAATAAAGAACGCAGGAAAATGTTCCATACAAAACCTCAGCCTCTAAACATACCAAAAGAGCACGTTCAATCTTTCAAGCTCGAATTGAAGAACAGATTCAGAATTCTTACTGAACAAGACAGCACCAACATCAACGAACTAAGCAGCAAAATGACAACGTCAATAATTGAAGTAGCCTCTACATTCAAGCCAATGGGCAAACAACCCATTAGCAAAATCTCGGATGAGACTAAAAATCTCATGGAAAAACGCAGAAACCTCAAGCCACCGACAACAACGAGGGAGAAAATTGAAGAGGCTGAACTAAACAAATTAATCAAGAAGAAACGAAGAGAAGACAGAAGGAGATACACAACGGCAGTCATTGAATCAACTCTTGAAAAAGGCCGGGGCTTCAAAGCTATAAACAAACTCCTCAACTCGGGACGAAGGCAAATAACTAGCATACTCGAGGAAAATGGAAACCTAACAACAGACAGAGACAGGATTGTCGAACGCGCCAAAGAATTCTACCAAAAACTTTATTCGTCCAAACAAGGACTGCAAAACAATGAGCAAGATACGCAGGACACGGGCAAACAACTAGAGGACTTCCCAAAAGTAACCCCGTGGGAGGTGAAGGAAGCCATTAAACAGACAAAGAAAGGAACTGCCCCTGGACCAGACAACATCACCATCGACCTACTCCGAAAAGCAGGTAAAACCATCAATAGGAAACTGGCCGTCCTCTTCAACCTGTGTCTAAAACACAGTAAAGTCCCAGACGATTGGAATACTGCTATAATAATGCTATTATATAAAAAAGGAAACCCGAAAGACCTCAACAACTATAGGCCTATAAGCCTACTCAACTGTGTATATAAACTTTTCACAAAGATCATCACCAACCGAATCACAAAAACACTCGATGAAAACCAGCCACGTGAACAGGCTGGCTTTAGAAGAAGCTACTCGACCATGGACCACCTGCACTCGATAAATCAACTGAAAGAAAAAGCAGCAGAATATAGACTACCACTTGCCGTAGCATTTATCGACTTCAAAAAGGCGTTCGACTCAGTAGAAATCCCTAAGGTCATGGAGGCCATCAGTCGGCAAGGTGTAGATCCAGTATATGTTGAAGTGTTGAAACATATATACAATCACGGCAGCTCATTTATCAGGCTACATAAAGACTCGGACCCCTTCCAGCTCCAGAAAGGAGTAAGACAAGGTGATACCAGCTCACCTAAACTCTTCACAGCCTGCCTCGAGATGATCTTCAGAAGGCTAGACTGGGAGAGTAAAGGAATTAAAATAGACGGCGAGTATCTGAGCAACCTCAGATTCGCAGACGACATAGCCCTTTTTGCAGAGAACCTACACGACCTCCAACTAATGATAGATGAACTAAATGAGGAGAGCAAGAAAGTCGGCCTGCACATGAACTTCAGCAAGACGAAGATCATGTGCAACAACCACATTGGAGATAAGAACACTAAGATCGAAATCGAGGACACAGAACTCGAGAAAGTAGACCACTACATCTACCTAGGGCAACGAATCTCCATGAGACCCTCTAAAGAAGAAGAAATCAAGCGAAGAATCACACTAGGATGGCAAGCCTTTGGCAGAGCTAGCTCAACCTTCAAAAATAATAAGATCCCATTAATCCTAAAGAGAAGGGTGTATAACCAATGCATCCTCCCAATAGTCACTTATGGAGCTGAAACATGGAACTTAACCAAGAAACAGACCCGTAAGCTGAGAACCATGCAACGTGCACATGAAAGAATAATGCTGGGCCTCACATGGAGAGACCACAAAACAGCACAACACATCCGGGAAAAGACAAGAGTTAGAGACATCATAGAAGCCATAAAAAATCTCAAATGGCGGTGGGCTGGCCATGTTGCAAGAATGGCTGACAATCGATGGACATCACGACTCACAACATGGATTCCCCGAGACCATATGCGCAACCGAGGCCGGCAAAATATTAGATGGAGAGATGAACTAGACAGGTTCAGGAAGTACTGGCTCCGTGACGCCCATGATAGAGAAGTGTGGCAAATCCTGGGGAAGGTCTATGTCCAACGACGGACGCTAAAAGACTGATGATGATGATGATGATGATGACTCAAGCATGGGAGCCGGCAACCACCTCTGCGAGTGTGGAGGGGGATATATTTCTGTGGGAGCGGAGACAGATGGATATGTTCTGAATATATTCTAACGGTAGCCCTATGACCATCGTAAAATAATACCATTTTTTTATACGGGTACATTAAGTTGGGGTTAAACAAAACACTCGTGCAACAACATTATCCTTCATTAACTATAAGGTTCCTTATTTCAACACCCCCAGTTCAGGGTGGGTGGCAAATGCCCCGTTCCACCCCCAGCGGGCGCCCATGTACTCTTGTTGAGCTCTTCAATATAATTCCTTGTTTATTAATTCACCACATCAGACAAACTAAGAAAACAGTTTTTTTCTACTACATTTTATGTTGTTCTTCATTGGTGACGGTGACAAAGGTCACTAACAGATTTTTGGCTATCGGCTCTCCTTGAATGAATATATATATATATATATATATATATATATATATATATATATATATATATATATATATATATATATATATATGAATGAATGTATGTATGTATGTATATATATATATATATATGTATGTATGTATGTATATATATATATATATATGTATGTATATATATATATATATATACATATATGTATGTATATATATATATATATGTATGTATGTATGTATGTATATATATATATATATATATATATATATATATATATAGTACATACAGTACAAATCAGGTAATATAATGTGATGTCTGACATTTGATGGATTCATTTTCTAGAATGCTCGATACATTTAACTTTAAACTTTTTTCGGTTTGTTACCCGACCCCCCTAAAAAAAAACAACAAAAGTATAAACTCCCTCCACATTAGTAACACCGACAAAAATTTCACCAAATCCACAAACAGGAATGTAGAATATACCTAATTATTTGCCTGAAGAGGCCCAAACAGGACAGAAACATAAACATGTTTGTGTATCGAATCCACATTCTACAATATATATATATATATATATATATATATATATATATATATATATGTTTGTGTATCAAATTCACATTCTACTATATATATATATATATATATATATATAGTCTAGAAAGCTTTACAACTTGAAACACTTGATATATATAAAAAAAACTTTCTTTCCCCAAATTAGTAATTTCAGTCAATTGTTTCAGAATATAATTCATGAAATTTCATTTATATATTTCTTTAATGTATAACACAGAATTTGACATTATGTATACATCTATCTTACCCACCTTCACGATCATTTGTATTAGAAAAATGGATCAGTTTGCAAATATCATTTGATCAAAGTTCATAATTATAGAATGATATATTAGAAACCGTCAACCAAAACTGTCTCAAAAATGTTCTTCGTGTTTATGTATAAAACATGCAGGCAGCACCGATGAGATTTGGGGTCTGAAAACACCAGCATTTATTCATAAAGTCTAGAAAAATGTTCTTTTTTATTTTTCACCTCCCCACCCCCAGTTTTCTGTGCTGGGGGTGTAGGGCTATTCCAATTTACAATGTAAGTTTAGGCTAAATTGGTCACTAGTCAGTGCTCGCTTGTTTTCTGAAAATTCAAGCTTTTTACTGATCCAACAAAAGGCTGGAGAAGTAACTCATTCATTGATCACCCCATTTTTGATTGATCACCATCGACACGGCATGCTGCCAAAAGATGTTGGTTGCGTGACACTTTCTATTGAGTGACTAACCAGACCTTTTCCCTTGTTAATCCTACACTAAGTTAATACGTTTCTGAATGAGAGCAGAGAAAGAGAGTAACTCACCCATAATTACAAACCACAGTACAAGTAAGCAAGATATAAAGGACTACAAGTTGGTTATTTGACTAATTTGCTAAGTGTGCACATTAGTGTGTTGGTCCATTGTACCAATTATCTTTTTAATGGTAATTCAAAACACAAGTAGTTTTGTTAACTAATGTACATTCAAACCCAATGATAGATAATTCAGATTAGGAAAGTACTTTGGACAAATTGAATGTTGTTAATTTAGTTTTCAGGTATTCTATCTTAGAATTTATGAATAAGTCTGCCTTCAGTAGATAATCCCTATAATTAACTTGCCATTACAGTCAATAATTGAACAACTATGGCATAAAATTTTGAAATCATGAAAAAAAAAAATTCAATCGAAGCATAAATATGGTCAGAATGAATTCTATCTATGACATTGCTGGCATTTTCCACTGAAAAAACATCTGAAATATTGTAAAAAAAACATCTAGAAATATCTAGATTCTTCAGAATCTATATGTTATTAACAAAACTCGTCAAAATGAGGCCTTCAAAGGATAAAAGAGCTTTGAAAAAAAATCTTTTAGAAGAGGTTTAGGGGAATACTGTTACCAATTTTCAAGTCGACAAAACAGTATGGCCAAGAGTGTTGGAACACACAAACAAAAACAAATACAAGCAAATATAAAAAAAGCATAGAACCTTTTGCCATCTCTGATGGCTATGGTTTTTCAGTGATAGTTATCATGTATGTATGTATGTAACCCTAACCCGGCAAGAACAGCACATGGTTGGGAGAATCTTACCCATACATCTTCAGGATGCTCTAACTTAGCGAATAAAACAATTCTGGATGGTTTTCACTCGTTACATTATGTTTGACTGGGGGGTTCAATTTATGATACAATTACAATGTGGGACTGGACCCTTACTTTTGGTCCAGATGATATCTCTAAAATTTCAGAATGGATTTCAATGAAATTTTGTGGAAGGGTGGGAAATTGGCTAAAGAGCAAGTTTTCTCATTTTGGAGCGTATCCAGGAATTTCCCACAGTCACCCCTTCCCCCTGCACAGTAGCTACATGTACACTACACACTATCTTCAAAAATTCTCAATGAATATCAGTAAAATTTTGTAGAAGGGGTGCAAAGGGCTAAGGAAAAAGTGTTTACATTTTGAGGCGGATCCAGGAATTTTTCTCTGTCACCTCTCCTAAATTGTACTTATATGTATACTGCATAATGTCTCCGAATATTTTCAATGAATTCCAATGAAATTTTGTGGATGGATACGCAATGCATTAACAAAAAAAAACTGTTAATATTTTGGTTCAGATCCAGGAATTTTTCATGGTCATCTCCCCTGCATTGTAGTTATATGTACACAGCACAATATCTCCAAAAGTTCTTAATGAATTTCAATGGAATTGTGTGGAAGGGTGGGTAATGGGCTAACAAGTGAAGTGTTTACATATAAGGTTGGATCCTGGAATCTTTCACACTTACCTTTTAAGTATTTAGTTAAAATGAACTATATTGAAGAAATACTTTCTCTAAAATACAAAATTTAAAAATTTTTTATTTTGGTTATCGGTTCTATTTACGATGCACATATACTGTTCAATTGAATCCTTTCTTTCTGTCCATCATACAGAACTAAGGCTTCAAAGTGTAACGATTACTTCCCTTGATTTCATTGAGAAATCATTATTCTGAAACATGTATTTTGGGATGGGGTAGGGATTCTATAAATAATGTAACTATGGTGGTGAGCCTATGGTTGCTGTGAACCAGGGTGGTACCTCTTAGTGTCATCTATACTTCGAGAACTTGCTCTCTTCCCAGGATCTATAGAATTTTGGTGATTTTTTGTACTATTACTCTATACATTATTCATCTAGTTTCTCTCATATTATTCATTGTAATGGCATAAGCTTACATTTATGGACAATTCTATTCATCTCTAGTTTTCAGTTTCTCTGTTCTGACTTCATGAATAATCTGAAGAAAATAAGTGTGAGTATCATGAAATGTTTTTATCTAAAATTTAATCATGTCTTCCCCAGCCTATTGTCCATCCTTCTACTGATTTTCATTGTAATTCATTGAGAATGTTTGGAGATATAGTGTGGACGGTCATGAGCAAATACAAGAATGCATGAAGAAAAAACAGGAATATCTATCGGAGGAAAATTCTTGGATCCGCCCCGAAATTCAACCAACCTTTTCTGAACCCGTTGTTCATTCACCCTTTCACGAAATTTCATTGAAATTCATCAAGAAATTTTGGAGATATCACGTGGGCAGATTGATGATTCATTCGAAAAACCATCCTCTTAGAGTCACCCCCTTCGCCACTATGTAACTATGCTGCAGAACTGGACACTCTCTTTTCATCCATTGTGCCAAACTATGCCCTCGAAGTATTCTGATTACTTATTTGTACTTTATCTTATTTTGGGTGAATGGTTCTATTTATTCGGTCTCAATACAGCTTATAGTATTAATCAAAGACACATAATACATATTTGTACAGGCGTCCCCTGATATAATGCAGTTTGTTATTGTGTGATTTGCGACTCCTGATATAGTGCAGTTATAGAAAGGATATGACTTGACATCAAGCTTAATGGCCAGTGAAGATGGCCTTTCAGCAAGTAGAAAATAAAAATATTTTTCTTTATTTTCCATGGATTAACATCATTTTCAGTTTTCTTGTAGACAGAGAAAATCTATTAATTTCCTATCTGGTATTTTTAATGTACATCGCAAAATCCTTTTTCCAAGTCTTTTTCTCAGAAATTTTTTCCTAGATCTTGGATTTTTTTCCAAATGTCATACAAAAATAGGTCTGTTTCCCCACTCTATAAAGATCACCACGTGACTAGTGTCTTTTGGCAGTATGTCAATGGGAGGGTCATCAATCAAAAAATTGGAAGAAAAAGTTAATCAACAAAGTTTCTTCCCTTGCCTTCTGCTGGACAGTGATCACTAAAAAATTTAGTATCAACTCACAATTGACCCCCCATCCACCATTCCTCACACTAGAAACATATTTTGGGGAAAACAAAAGAATTGTTTTTTTTCGAGACATAATGAAGAGTGAATGTTCGAATTTTCAGCCCTCTAGCTCCACTGGTGTGGCCTGTATGTGTGATATATAAAAAAATAGCCAGCCAGCCAGACCGGCTTAAGAACCGAAGTAAGCAATGTGACAGTTTTGGTTGATGGTTTCTAATAAAAAAAATTCTCTAGTATTGGTATATAGTTTTTAAAGAAAAAATTCATTAGCATTTATACCATTTGTCGCCTTTTGCTCAGCTTATTCATATTTTCTCAAATTGGTTTCATTTCAAATCCTCTTCTCCAGACTCCATTAATCATTCCAGATTCTCACATTTTCAAATGTTTATTGTGAACTTTTAGTTATATAGGATTTCTTGTTTATCCCAATATTCATCAAGTCTATTTTTGAAAGAATCCACATTTTTGGAACACACTATCTCATTAAGTATTCTATTCCATATCCACACTATGCGAACATTGAGACTACATTTCTGTACATCCAACCTGACTCTTTGTTGGTACATTCTATGGTTGTTCCCTCCTGTTTCCTGTTCTTTGAGTATTTTCTTCCCACTTCTTGATGAAGCTACCAACCCTCTTGTCATGATTTCCGTTCATGACCTTATATACTTCTATCATGTCTCCTCTGACTCTTAGATAGCCAAGAGTTGGTAGCTTAAGTTTACAGAATTTTATTTGTCGCTTGAGACATAAAGTTCTAACACACAATCTAGGCATGCATGCATTTAATGAGTTTTTGAAAATATTTCCCGACTCTTTTTAGGACTTGTAGGATTTTCTTGTTCTTGAAAGTTGAGCTTGATCTTCTAAAAGCTTGCTAACCTAATGTGATCCTTCCTTTACTTTATTTCTTCTTCTTTTGACGACTTCATGGAGACTCGCAGTCTTAGGTAGATGTAGTGGTCTACTTTCTCCAGCTCTGTATTTTCGATTTTGATCATTGTGTCCTTGTCCCCAACATGTTCACTTTACACTAATACCTTTGGGAAAGGCATGAACCCCCTCCTGCCCCCAATCTGCAATTTTTGAGATAACTTAATAAAATACCTCGTCACAACCATGATAGTTAACAACATCAAATGATAGCTAATGGCAACTAGAGTTCATGGAAGTGCAAACTATTCTCCCATAACCAGGGTTGCCAACTCAAAAAATATTTTCTAAAAGTGCTAAAAAGTGCTTAAATTAAAAAAAAAAAGGAGGCCAACAAATGCCCCAAATGATCAAATCACACTAAAAATATAAAAAAATTGTCAAAAACACACCAAAAATGTCCAAGTACGTCTGTGATAATTCAGTGTTCTTTTGTGCTGCCAAAACAAACCATGTTGAATTTAGCGTGAAAAGTGTTAAATCGGCTACACTTCCTATAACTACATTGTCTAGACAGTAGCAGCAAAAAATTGTCAAGTCAACCATGACGTAGACTAGTCATACTAGATCTGTGTAGTTTCAGGCCAAAATGTTTCAGCATATCTGCACTGACTTTAGCTTTTTTGTGCAGCTAAAACATGAAATGTACTAAATTGGCAATGCTGCCTATAAATACCCGGTCTTGGCAGTGGCAGCAAAAATCTGTTACCCCTAAAATCAACCTTGACTTAGTCCAGTCATACTAGATCTGTGTAGTTTATTCTCAAAATAATGACTTTCTTTTTCTTTTCATGGTGTGGTGTTAATGCCTTTTAAAAATAACAAATAGTTTATGTTCTCTCTTGTAGATTCAGTTGAATTTTCTTCACCAACTAGAACAGGTCTGGCTAGTCACTCACTAGACACTGTCATATGACCAACATCTTTTGGCAGCATGTCTTGTCAGGGATGATCAATAAGGAAATTGGGAAAAAAGGGGTTATCAATAAACAAGTTTCTCCTCTCACCTTTTGTTGGGCAGTGATCACTAAAAAATCTAAAGTGCCAGCCATTATAAGTAATGAATGATTGTTTAAATTTTCAGCCCTCCAGTTCCATTGATGTAATTTGTACATATGGTACATAAATAGATAGATAGATGGATAGCCAGCCAGGACCCCTTGGAAACTTGAGAAACCTACATTGATTATGTTCACAGTTTTTGTTGACGGCTCCTTATGTTTATTTAACCATTATATACTGGAATTGATTTTAGTTTGAGACCTTAGCTCTGCCCTGAAAAATAAAATAGATTGCATGAATTAAGATTTCAAACCAGAGGGAGTTTTGTTGTGAGATTATGTGAGAAATGGTCAACAATAAAAGCAATAGAAATTGAGCTATTCTTACATTTTTGAAATCATTTTCTCGTAACCTTTAATGTTTGATAAATATGAGTCATTTATATATATTTGGGTAACTTATGTAAGTAAACACTGTGTTTCCAAATGATTAAATGATGTGCAGTATGAAATAACATCTATATACTGTACATTATGATAATACCTTATATAAAATAACAAAGTATCTTTAGTATGACATGAGCTATATATTAAAATCATAACTAAAGGGAGTTGATGTCTGATCAACACTGCTAGGGTGTTGTGTTAATATAACTGTTTTGTTTTAAAATCCCTGAAACAGTTACATGGTAAACAACTGATGACCCCAACAAGAGAAAATTTATACATACTACCATAATATCAAAATATGTGTAAAACATGAAAAAACATTGAAGAAAATAACATAAATCATATTAACAGATATTGGAAAATAAGTGACTGGAGTGATATAAAAAAAATGTTCATAGATTTCTGACAACTTTTGTTGTATTTCTCATCATGATCTCATCAGAATTCCCCGGTTGATTCTTTAGACAAAACCTCCACCATATGTATTTTTCTCTGTAACTATTGAACATTTAAAGATGAGGTCAGATTAGTTAAATATCTTCTCAGCCTGGCCCCTGCGATTAACTTCACCTCCTGACACCATATTCACTCATCTAATTGTTAACTCTTGTTTTATCATCTGATTACTTTGGCATTTTTGCTCCAATTTATTGAGTTTGATAACATCTATGTAACCAGGTAATTAATCCTACCCTTAAAACTCAATCCAGCCATGAAGATTGCTCATTCATTGAGCTGGAGACTTAGAATATAAAATTCACATAATAGCATTCCTAGTGAGATAAAGATCTTTTTGTCAATTACTTCAAGCAATGAGAAGAGATAATAAAATTAACAGAGTTATTGCATGTTTGGTGATCTCAGATGATATGATAGTTCAGGTCAAATGGATACTTCAGGGTCAGTCAGGTGGCATTCAGAATCACAAAGCAATAGCTCGTTTTTTTTGTCAAACTCCATTACAAAGTCTGGAAATGACTTTGTTTTTCTACTGTAACAAAAACAAGAACAGTAAGAACAATCCTCACCAAAATAGGGGTTGTTTTTATAAAAATCATAAATGTTTTTTCTGCCAAGTTGCAGAATGCGTAACCCATTGGGGGTTTCAGTTAGCCAAAAATGCTAGGTTGGGAAGTCAATTGTTTGATTTTTTAAATTGTTTGGTTGGCTCAGAAGGGATTGAATTCTTCCTCCCTTATTATTGGAAGGGAAGGGAATGGTCATCAATGACAATTTCCCAGGGTCAGAGCCACCCATGGGGTTTGTCAGCTTCTCACACAGAGACCAATGCTTCAACATCTCAATGGGCTGAGTCATCTCAATGAAAAGTATCAGACACTAGTGCAATGCATATTCAAAGAGTGATCGTTAATATAATGATTGTATTCATATGGCCTCCTCATGAGAGGAAAATCTGACACAAGATCATTTTACTGGGAGGTCCTGCTCATATACGTGTGAACAGTTGAAAAAATCATACAAACCCACACAATCAATGCCTTCTGAGTGGTATAACAGTGTAACAGCAAGATGTTAGGGTGAGCCTGACCCTCTGTTCTTAGTATAATGGAGAGTTGCTGCTCTCGGAAGGCCCACTGATCCCCTGAGACTGAGCATAATAAACTTTTTAAGGCCCCTTGACAAATCCGTGTATTCATGATCATTGAATGTCTATCCATCTATATTCATACATTTAAACACTTATTGTAATGTGAAGAAAAGTATACAATTTGTTCATAAAAGCACACATCAAGTAATCACATTTACTCAATATCTAAGTGCTAGACATTGTGTTAGCGGTGATGTAATAAATATCATAATTCTTCTTAAACTGAGCACGATGTACTATGGTAATCTATTCTATAAGCCTACCATCTACTAGTTCTGTATCACATAACATCTTGAAAATTTCTGTCTATTTCTACCTGCTTCCTCCTTTATTCTAACAATGTCAACCCTAACTCCTTCAACCTATCTTCATAACGCATACTTTTTAATTCTAGTATTAACAGCTCATCTCTGGACTTTTTCTAAAAGATATTTGTCCTTCTCTTAGTATGGTGACCAGGCTTGAACAATTTATTCAAGGTGCGGGCAGACATAGGTCTTATACAATGCAAGGAACGATTTTGTGTCTAAGTAAGTAAAAATATTCTTGATCAGCCCCAGTACTCTGTTCGCTTCAGTAGCACCACTGGCTATGTACTTGGAAAATGAAAGTTTGTCAGTTATAATAATACAAAGATCTTTTTCATCATTTACAATATCTAATTAATTTCTATTCATACAGTAATCATAACATGGTTTTCTCTTTCCTTCATGTACCTCTTTACATTTATCCTTGCTAAAAGATAACAACTGCTCTTTTGACCATGGCATTGAACTATTTAAGTCCTTTCTACCCTTACTTGGTCACTCAGTGTTAAGATAGGATGGTATAATTTTGTACAAGCACTGATCCCTGTGGCATAACACCATTCAAACCGTCCTCCCCCAATCAGACTTAATATAATTAACAAATACTCTCTGTTTTCTATGTATATAACTTGAGTATTTTTGACCTTGTGTAAAGGGCTTTTCTTGAAATGGGCAGCTTGAATTGAATTAGTGCAGTTCTGAAGATAAATGTGAGCTGTTCAAATACAGTGATGTAGCAGTGATTCTAAAATTAAATTAAGATTGTGTTTTTTAACAGATTTTTGCATGAAGTATTATATTTCTCATAGCTACTGAGACTGGTCCAAGAGAAAAACCCCAATTCATTATTGAATAAAATGGATACACTCAGATTTCTCTGTGTTGTCTCAAATATTTTCTAACTTTTATCTTCAGCTTGCTCTTGGAGGACTGTTCATCAGTGTTGTCTGTTTCTCCATCTTAGTTATCCAAAATGAAACATACGTTGGAAGCGTCTTGTTCTCAATTTCTTTTCAAGTGTGTAAGAATGGAATATGGCTTCAAAAATGGACTCGACAAGCCGAGTTCAAACCCAAGCTGGTATATGTTCACTTTGCAATAATACCCTTGGGATATGCATGAAACCATCTCTCTCTAGCTATGGGTAAAATAGTGTAGTGTGAAGTGAGTGATGCCACCTCAGGTGCTTTTCTGCTCTAAGTCTATTCCACATATGACGAACGGGCCGAGTAAGCAGTAATGTAATTGGTGGAGCTCAAGTCGGGATGGCCACAGCCATAGCCAGTGTAAGAGCACTGCTTACTTACTATTTTGAAAATAGGGATTTTTTACTGATCAAATCATAAGCCGATTGGATGATGTATTTAATATTGACCTTGGAATATTCAGAATTTCCTTTTATCAATGTCTACATTAATGGGTTGATATTAAGAGTTTACCTGGGTCATTTTTTGCTCTCAATCCACCCAAGTTCTCAGTGTTTTTTTTTTTTATCTCTCTTATTATTTACCAGTCGACTATGTCTGATAAATCGACCCTATATGTAGCATACTTGAGTGATTATTAAAGGTATTAGATCGGCTTTTCGGGCCTGGGAACACCTCAAGTATATCAATACTTCATGTAGATAAAGAACTTGGCTGAGTGCTCTACAATATCAGGATGATTAGAGGGAATTTCAAGTGCTACAATAGTTGGGCTTGTTACCACAAGTTAAATAAGAACTAGATGACATTGATAAACCTGTCAGAATGAGGCCCCAAAAAGCTTTTTTCTCTAAAAATAAAAATGAAATTTTTGGCGTACTGATGTCAAGCTTTGAGTCTGTAGATAAACTGGTATCGCCATGAGTGCTGGAGTGTACAAAAACATAAATAAACCCATGTGCATATAAAAAAAGGATAGAGCCCTTCACCATCTTTGGTGGCTATGGTTGTTCTAAATGGCAAGATTGATTTCAAGGCAAGAATAAGATGCTGTTTCTCTAGAGTTCAGTCTTGTACTTTGAAAATTCACAATCCACTACTTAACTAAGATAAATTTGTGTGTGTGTGTGTCCTTACCTTGTCATAGAAGATTAAAGAGATTTTTATTTTTTTAATTTTTTTATTCTTGTTAGTAGTGGTTAGCGTTCCGAGTGGTTGATGGTATTCTTTTCAGTATGATGTTTGCTAGACATTTTTCACTCAATTATACACCATGTTAACTTGTTGCTGTTCATTAACTGGGGATATATATTCATCTATATACACACATGATAATAAGTATCTAACAATGTGAATAAGTAAAGACAGTCTTAGGAACTAAATCTTGCTTGAACTGAATTATCAATGATAGTGAGCAAAAATAAATTAGAAAATAAAGAAATGAGCCCCAGGTGGGATTTGAACCCACACCCATTACCATTATGTAAGCAACAGTGATGATCTGAAAATAAAGAAAGTGCATGTCTACTTGATATATTTTGATAATATTAACACTTATAAATTGTAGCTTACTCTGTAACAAATTTGAAAAATACTATTGTTGTTAAAGACTTCACAATAACTAATGTGTCTAAACACAGGTTTCAATGGTGAAGGCAATTTTTTTTTTATTTGCAGTAGGGAAATTTGTGATTACAGATTCTGTGTGTTCTATGGGTTGTAAGAATACTGATAGCATTGTGTATACCATAGCTTTGTGGGCGGATATGCACAAACAAGTCATGAATGGTGTCATGCACAGTGAAATAACTTTGAATTGTTAAGTATGCATGTTTGAGTTGTGAGGAGATGCATGAAAGTCATATAGTTGGTTTGATCAAGTTTATTGATCGAAAGATGTTTCTGTTTTGATGTTTGAACTGTTATCTTCTAAGGTATGATTTTTCATGCAGAAACATTTAAAAAGAAATTTTATTGTATAGCTAGATTGGACTAATAAATATTACCAGAGCACTTTGAGTATTATTTTGTCTGAATCAAAATAGATTGAGTGAGTTTTAGAAAATGATCTTCATCAAGTATACTTTTTACAATTCGTGGATGAGTCATTATCCTTCTAAGATTTCTTCAGACCAGGGTGTGAAAAAGCATTGTAACTCTGTGATGCCACTATGAGATGATCAAGACAACAAAAGAGATAGGTATTCCGATGGATTAATCAAAGAGGACAGTTAAATTCAAAGAGGTTCATTTAGTTCCTTATTGGTTGATTGATTAAAGATTTCAGTTAAAAAACAGTGTGCAAAATTTGTGCCATCAACAAAATTTTACCATAAGTATAAAGGAGGCACATTTGGACATAATTCTCTGTTACAAAGTACACTTCATTCCAGTTCAGACTATTGAACTCATTCTTCTTATTGTTTTTACTACATTTCTGATCTTACATGAATGATACTTTCATACTCTGGCTCAAACTATAAAATGCATAAATTCTTTTGGATCATGTGACTTTAATTATGGCCATTTATAGAGTTCACAATGAAAAAAGTATAGCCAACTTTCTTTTCTAGTTATCTTCATAATCCACACAGCAAATATTTTGAGAACTTATGTGTGTAGAAAACCAACACACATAGGATTATTCTTGAATTTTAGTTCAAACTCCTTCTGTGTCAGGACAGAAATAGTTCATTGCTTTCAGTTGTTGCTGAACATACCCAAAGGATTTATAAATATTACATCAGGGTGGTTTTCAAAAGCAGAACTGCTCTTATCAACCCTCTTAACAAAACTGATCCTTCATCAGAGAAATTGATTACTGTTATATGTGAACGTGGAAAAAATTTAAGGGAGAAATCAGTCCAACCCTGGAAGTTATACTCTAAGAACATAGGAAAGCCAAGTGAAGTAGAGAAATCTGGTATTGCAGATCATATATTGAAGGAGAAGAAATCTCATTAACCCTTTTGGAATTAGGTCCAAGTAATAGATAAGGAAATTTACTGAAGGGTGAGAAAATTGAAAGAAACCGCATATATAATCTTTGCAGAAAAATGTATAAGTCAGGCAAGTGTGGATTTCAATGCAATGTGAATTACTTTGCTCAGGAAGGAAAGGACCCCTCATATAAGATATGGGATTGCCTGTGTTACACACTTGGCGATCAGGTTTAGCCTTTTAGTTTGGTCCACCATCCTCACATCTTCCCATCTTCCTGAGTAACGTCATAGAATGGACTGATCCAAATTTTGGGGCAAAAGAACAAAAACAATGAGATCAATAATACAAACAACTCTTGAAATGTATGTAAGAGTTATAGATAACATATGCAAACACAATCATAAAATCATGTATTGCTTAATTCCATCTTTTTTCCTATCATTCTCAAAACTCTCTCTTGATTGTATATTTACCATAATAAAAGAGTTTTGTAAAAGATTATGAATATTCAAAAATGCAGTTTTTCTTTTGAGTGTGCATTCGTAGATTATGTTTGACGTTGCCTTGTATTTTGATCAATAGTTTTTCACTTCTATTATTTGTTATTCCACTAATTGTTTTTCCTGAAAGCCTCAAAGTAATGAATGGCTTGTTTGAATTTATTATTCATTTATGTGCAGCACACAAAATGTCTATAAAAATGACAGTTGTACATTTTATTAAAGAAACTGACTCTATTACAAAGGTCACAAGAGAATCTTACATTTGTATACACGGTGGAGGAAAATCAACTTCCCAGCGGAAATTATGCAAAATTTTTGTCAATATTGCTCTATTTTCATGACTAACTTTCTGTTGGGATTGGCCAAGGAGGTGTCCTGCACCAAACCACAAACTGTGGATAAACTGGAAGAATGCATTCGACATGTTATGGCCAACGTATTGCCGGGCTTCCTGCAAAAGTTTATTGAGGCCATACTATAATGCTTAAGGGAATTGGTGCCCACATTGAATTTTAACACAGCAGACAAATTCTACCATTGTATGGTCCAAAGTAAAGCTATTTTGACTATATTAAATTTTAATGCAGCTGACAAATTCTATCATTGTATAGCCCAAAGAAAAGCTAGTTTGACTACAATCAACCAATGAATGACAAAATTATCACCAATTTCCAATATGGCGTTTCTTATCATCAACTCAGCAGAAACCTTTCAAATACAAATAGAAACCAAAAACAGTTGGGATTAAAAGGTTAGGAGAGTTTTAACATTTTTTCATTATCCACATCCTTTTTTCCTTTCTCAGTATATTGATATACAAGGATATGACATGTTCAGTGCTGGAACCCCTAGGAAAAGAATGTACCTCACAATTCTCATCTAAAGATGAAAAATGGTCGATGTGTAAAACCTTGTTCGAACCAAGATGGAAGAAGGGGCAAAAAGAATAATCTGTCCTGATGCTTTAATCTTGTTGCAAGTCAGTCTCAACCTCTATTATCTCTTGTAACCATCGTGGGAAATAAAGAAGGAAAATAAGTCTGGGTAGTTTCTGTAATTACTAGAAAAAAACAATATTGTAATGACTGCTATTTTTATTATCATTTATGACACTGACCCATTACGTTACATTGTAAGCAGAATATTTGTGTGTATATCTATACACGGACACATACATGTGCAAGCACCAACTCATACATACACATGAACTCAAACACAGACTTACTAATGTCCTTTTGATACTGACAGGAAATTTAAAGAAATTCCTATTCTCTGTTCTCATAAGCTCTAGACCTTTTTTTATTAGACTTTAATTGAAGAGACATTCAAGTTGAAGGTTGTTTAGAGCAGGGGTTCTCAACCTTTTAGACATCACCGCTCACTTCCACGTGGAAATCTTTTCCATTGCCCACCTGTATGGTAAATATCCAAAAGGATACCAGAACATTTTCAACTCAAACAAAATAATAAAAATGAACAGCTTTTGCATTGAAATATTGTTCAATGAAAGCAGTGTAAAGCATTTAGATCAAATGTTTAGTAGAGACATACTGTTTTTAGATATCATCAGTGTGATCCCTGTGTCTGGTGTCTGGTAATCTTTCTTGAGTGTTAGACACACACACACACACACACACACACATATATATATATATATATATACATAGTACATGTGGTACAGATCAGGCTAGCAGTAATATAATATAATAATATATTAATAATATAGAGCCACTTCTGATATGTAATGGATTCATTTCATAGAGTGTTCGATATATACAACTTCTTACTATTGAAGTTAAGTTGTTTTAGAATAGAGCTGGAAATAAATAGTAGAATGTGGATTCGCTACACAAACTAGCTCATGTTTCTGCCTGATGAGGCCCGGAGAGGGTAGAAACATGAGCTAGTTTGTGTAGAGAGCACTCTGGTGGATGAAGGATTTCTGTGTAAATAGATATAACGCTTAAATTCAGCTCACTTACTGACTGTTCAGTTCCGTATTCCAGAGGTAGGATATTGGCCTCCGGGTCTGAAGTGAAGGTTTCAATTCTGCCTCGCAGTACTGGATGGGATAATGGAAAGTCTATAGCCACACTGAAGAGATGTAATACATCAAAACAGCGGTCTGTGGACACAATAATATATATATATATATATATATATATATATATGTACCATGTACCTACCTACAGAGAGTGTAGTGCAGATATATATACACTTATATAAACATTTACACATTTCTCAACACATCTACTAAATGTATGATATCACAGTTTAGTAGATTAATCATAGAAAATCACTCTGTTTACTCGTTTTTATTGTCTGTTACCGACTTTAATAGTTGAAATTCTCTACTGCCCACCAAAATTTCAAAATCATCATCATCATCAGTCTTTTAACGTCTGTCGTTGGACATAGATCTTCCCCAGGATTTGCCACAATTCTCTATCATGGGCGTCGTGGAGCCAGTATTTCCTGAATCTGTCCAGTTCATCTCTCCATCGGCCTCGGTTTCTTATGTGATCTCTGGGGATCCATGTTGTGAGATTTGATGTCCATCGGTTGTCTTTCATCCTTGCAACATGGCCTGCCCATTGCCATTTGAGTTTTTTAATAGTTTCTATGATGTTACGGACACCCGTTTTCTTCCTTATATACTATACTGTCTTGTGGTCTCTCCATGTAAGGTTGAGCATGATTCTCTCATGTGCACATTGCATACTTCTCAGCTTGCAGATCTGTCTCTTGGTTAGGTTCCATGTTTCAGCTCTATAAGTGACTGTCGGGAGAATGCATTGGTTGTATACTCTTCTTTTTAGGATTATTGGGATCATCTGGTTCTTGAAAGTTGAATATCCACCATTTTATGCATAATAGCCTACCCTCTGGCCCCTAGAATCGAAATCACCCACTAGTAGGGGATACCATTGAGGTTGAGAAATCCTGACTTTGAGTGATGCCCAATTGGAGATAAAAGTAATTTTGGTTGTTCATAGATGCTAAATGGAATCAATTGTTACTGAACATTTTGTTTTGTTTGTCACCTGATGGAAACACATCCTTAAAAAATATTGCTGTTTTCTAGGCGCATTTTTAGTCATATGTACTTTGAATAAAAGGTGTTGAGTGCTGTTAGGTCAAATCATTCTCCTGATAAATGCCATTATGACTAACCAAGGTTGTCATTTGTAATTGAACTTTTGATTAACTTCATTTCATGACTTTTGAACAAGTTCACCAGTTTTAAACTAAATGCTCTTTGTATTATCTGCTCTTGCAATCATATGAGCACCTTCGATAAGCCTCTGTTAACTGAAGTGGAAACTATCTCTGTACATTCAACTTGTGTGTCATGCAGTGGCTTCTGTTCTTATTGCACGGGGGTTTCGTATCCCAGATTTAGTCTGTACGCTTGAACTCTATAAGTGGACAAACAGGAATAGAATGAGAGCCTTGGTTATTCTGATCAACTTGACTAGAGACATTTGAAACCTGACCCAAGTGCATTTTGACATTTTTAATCATCAACAATTGGGATAACAACTTTGAGCACACTTCCTGCAGCTTCACCAAAGTTGATCAACACATAGCCTGTATTTTTTTCTCCAGTGCCTCTTCTTCTTAGCCTATTCTAAAGTTGCATGCTCATAAGGGGCCATACTTTATAGTGTGTGGAGAAGCCTGCCATAATTGTCATGTAAAATAATTTTCCTTTGGGTGTACGAAACTACGGCCTCAAAGTATTTTTGTTACTTCTTTTTAGTAATGACTATTCAGATATTTTATATCTGAATTTAGATTATAATTTCACACACAGACACACAAACACATGGAAAGACATGCTTCTTTAATTGCGGTTAAATTAGTAGGATCTCTCCATATTCCTATCTCAAACAGTTTTTTTTATTTCTTCGTTATATATTTACAGCATCATTACTATTACTCAAGTCACAAGCCTTTCTCTTCACACTCTCACAGTCCACAGTAGTATTGTGGTTTACAGATTCACACCAGTTGCTTGATGGTTATTGCTGAAGGCTGAGTGACTGTAAGTCTCCTCAGGTCTCCAGCCCTCCTCTCATATTGTTGTAACCTATCACAGCAGTGCTGTGGTTTGAACTGTCTTCACAATGCCTTTTTTTGGCTCTTAGGCCATTTCTAACTGCTGGGGGACATAGGTCTCATATTTCCAGTACTCTCCCCCATATTCGTGCGGCCCCCAGTAGTGCTGTGGTCTGTATAGTCTCAATCCTTCCTCTTATCTCCAGGTCTTCCAATCTCATTTTCAATGTCTTTGGTATAGTTCTGAGTTCACCTACTATTACTGGTACTACCCCGACTTTCATGTTCCCCACCTCCTTCAGTCCCCTTACCAAGATTATTATTATTATTATTCCCCCTTCTTTCTCTTATACTTTATTCAGAATTTGCTTTAAATTTCGAATTCATGTCATTGTAGACAATACATAAAAGTTCATCTTCATTATTATCTGATTTCAGTAACTGACAAGCATATTGTGCAGTTGACCTTTTTTTATGAGTATAGATAAATTACAATTGTATAATATATTCCTGCCTTAGACGCACCAGTTATTGGGGCAGACCACGAGTGACACCCACCCACTTCATCTTTGGGCACCCAGGGACAAAATGAGTGCACTGTATGTCTGTACAAGTGATCTCACTTGACAAATAAACTCATAACAAATCTGTTCCCAGTTAAAAGAAGGTCATCGCTTTTGATTAGTTTCAAGTGAATTGAGGAGGCCTTCAAGAATAATGCCCTTAAGGCATGTTGGTAAAAAGAGGTGTTTGATAGGTTCGAAGTAGGGAGTAATGAGATAGATTCTCAGGTCATTAGGTCAGGGGATATGATGAAGTGTCATCATTATCTATATTCTACTTGTAGAGGTTATCACCTTGGAAGATAGAATCATCTAATTAAGTTCAAGTTTCAGCTGGGGCTATTTGTGTCAGATTCTCCTTGCAGTCCATTTCGTTGCCATACATCCCAGACAAAATTTCTTGTCACTGGCATGCCATGATGGTTGGTGTTTAAAAGAGTAGATGAATAAACACTTGGACAGACAACTCTACCATGATTCCCTTGTACAGCAAAAACATTGTGTTACCATCATATACAACTAAGAATTAAACAGGTTTGGTTAGTCACTCAATAGAAACCGTCATGCAACCGACATCTTTTAGCTGCATGCCATGTTGGAGGTGATCAATTAAAAAACAGAAAAAGGGTGAACAATGAATAAGTTACTTCTCAGCTTTAATTAGGCAGTGATCTCTAAAAGAGTCCTAATTTAAAGAAAAAAAGATTTAAAAAATGTGTGAATTCAGCTTGATATAAACTAAGGTACAAATTTGGCATAAATTTTCATTGGGTGGGTAGAAAACAAAAAGATATTTTTTTCCAGACATAGTAAGGAGTGAATGTTTAAATTTCAAGCCCTCTAGCTCCATCAATGCTGCCCGTATGTGTGATACATATACACATACATAGCCAGCTAGACTATTTCATTAATTTCAAATGTGATACTATTTTCCATTTTATCTAAATTAACTGATATGAATAATTCAAGACAGTAAAAAGTCGAAAGGATCAACATTCAAAGCTGGAAGAATTTCCAAATTTAGTCAGTTCAATGCCTTCTTCATGCTCTTGATGTTTGTACCACAACATTTCCACCTATCCATCCTTCAAACTTTGTTAGGTATATAATCCATATGACATCATTCAACTTGGTGGGTATTACAGGAACTGGTGTATCCAATGCGATTTGTCTGTAGTTGATTGACATCGAGCCTGGTCATTATTCCGACGGATGACAAGCTGCGAATACTAGGTGCTGTATGTAGCAACAAAATTGTTCTTCAGCCGTCTCAGTCTATTATGCTTTGCTGTTGATTACATCTGGCTAAGCTAGGACAGGGTAGTGAACCTGATCTTTTCTCACAAACATGCTGTCCAATGGAGGACACATGACAGTGTGCTCTCCTAAGAGCTGCCACACTCGTATCGAGTGGCAGTGATCACTCACTCAATCTGTAAGAAGATACAAAAACTGGATATGAGTTGTTAAGTCCAATTGAGTTAGCTCTCCGAGTAGTGATTCCACATTCTGGGACCAACAGAACCCAATGAAGGCTTGGATGGTACACGGCTGAAATGTTGTGAAAAAAAAGAACGCATATATGGGAAAAATAGTCCAAGCATATCATACAAAGAAAACCGATATATTTATTTGTTAGTCTCCATTTAAATGTTTATTTTTCCTCCTTGTGTTGTTGCTGTGACTTAGTTGTTCATAGAACTAATATATTTCAGCATGTATTTTTAATACTTGAAATGTCTTACTTACCTCTATTAATGAAGTCAGAGGGGTATAGGTATTCGGTCATGTCCGTCTCTCAGTTTGTTTTCCTGTCTATCTGTCTGTCTACAAGATATCTCCAAAAGTATTCAATGGATTTCAATGACAGTTTGAGGAAGTCCAGGCAACAGGCAAGGAAGAGTTAGTTGAATTGGGGGTATATCTAGGAATTTTTCTTTGATTGAGATATATTTTTCCGTTTTCGCTTTTTATGTATCTATGTATACGCTCATAAGTGTCCACATTATATTTCCTAAAGTTCTTTATAAATTTCGATGAAATTTTCTAGAAGGGTAAATAATATGATATGGAAGAAGTGATAGAATTTTGGAGCAGATCAACTTGCAATTACCTTCTGTGTGCTGTAGTTGAATTTTCAAATCACTGAATATCGCCAAAACCTCATGTCTGCCTACATGATACCTCCAAAAGTTCTCAGTGAATTTCAATAAAATTTTATGGAATGGTGGGGAATAGTCTATGAAAGAAGTGATTAAAATTTGGGGGCAGATCCATACGCAATTTTCCCCCCTGATGATGGTGTTTTGCTCTCTCGGAGTGCTTTCGAGTTGATAATGTTCTTGCTCATCTTCCATTTCTTTTTTTTTACTAGTTATAAACTTTGAAGAATTAAAAAAATATTTCATTTACGCCGATGAAAACTTAAAAGGATATTAAACCAATTTCCAAGGAAGGCTTTTCTTTAGGATCGTCAACCAAAACTGCCAACAATGGTTTCTTCAGTATTCAAGTTTGTCTGGCTGGCTGGCTCAGTATCAATGTATGTAAGTTTCACATATATGGGCTGCACCAATGGAGCTAGAGGGCTAAAAGTTTTCTACATTCACTCTTTACTATGTCTGGAAAAAAATCTTTCTCAACCTCACCCCAACAGGTTATAGGTTCAATTTGCAGTGTAAATTTTTGCTGAATTAATCCCTTAGTTTATGTCTATCAGCATTCATGCGTGTTTTTTTGAAAATTGAGACTTTTTTTAAACGATTACCGCCCAGCGGAAGTGGGAGAAGTAACTCATCCATTGATCGTCTCTTTACCTAATTTTCTAATTGATCATCCTGAACACATAATGCTGCCAAGAGATCATGCAACAGTTTCTATTGAGTGACTAACCGGTTTTTTTTTCCCCCCCTCTTTCTTACACCTTCTCAAAATTTTCAACTGACATTTTGGCATCTTACCTGATATGTTTGTTTAAGCTTGGCCGGTTTGACTGTTGCAAGAAATTTTGTCAAGAGTTTTTTTTCTCCCACAAAAATAGTTTTTTTTATCAGTTTCTTTATCAGTCCTAATATGAGTATGAGGATCTACCCATATAATGAACAGTGTGACTCCTGATCACCATTACACATGACGGACTGGTTTAATAAGTGTTTCTGGGTTTAAGCTATTCATCTGTTTTGCAGACATGTATATGAATCTGTTTTGTTAGAAATGACAGGCAAATTTTTTTGATTAAACTTTTCATTTAGTTTTTCTTGTGTGTAGATCAATTGTTTAGTTTTTGGTCACAGGAATGTGGGAACTGTCCAAGGTCTTTTTCAATTTGGACAGCTTTTTCGGTCATTTTTAACGAAATGTGCTGAAGAGATAAATTGTGGCCCGAAACTCTATCTATGTATCCAGACTGGCTGCCGGAAATCTACATATAAATCTAGACTTTGCCCAGGCCTAATCGCTTTGAGTAGAAACTTGAAATATTGTACATCCCTATCTCAAGGAGTACAGAAAAAGTTTTTTTTGTTTTTCAAAAACTAGATAGGTTTTTATTATGGGGGTTCAATTTATACGGGAGGTTTGTGACAAATCAGTCCCTTGATTTGTGTCCTGCAGCATTCATGCTTGTTTTTTGAAAATTTGTTCTTTTCAGTGATCACAGCCCAAAAAAGGCAAGAAAAATAATATTTTCATTGATCACCCTTTTTTCCAATTTTTTTTTTCATTGATCATCCTATCAAGTGACTAACCAAACCTGTTTTAATTTTCATCGTGAATTTATGATTCAAAGTTTACTGGTAATATTTTCATCAAGGTAACTTGATTTTATCACCAACACTGCTTAATTTATGAGGCAAAAAGCCGCACATATAGGGTGTGATGATTCATAATTGCCCTTGGAATGCTAGTTTCTGTTCTGTTCGTTACTTTGTTTCTTCCTCTGTAATGTATAATAAATGTAAGATAAAATTTATATTTTACTGATGAAAATATCTCCTACCTACCATTTGATGCAATGGACTATCCTGTCAATTTTCAATAAAACCTTGAATGGAATTTATTAGATATAGAATTTTATTTACACTAGTAACAGCTTTGAAGTAGTGAATTATCTAGTCTCAAGTAAGAGAATATGAAGAAACCACTTGAACTCCATAGAAATACGGCAGATATTTTTACTGAATGAATTATGGCCTTCAATATATATATATACATATTTATATATATATATATATATATATATATATATATATATATATATATATATATATATATATATATATATATACATATATATATATATATGTATATATATATATATATGTATATGTATATATATATATATATGTATATGTATATATATATATATATATGAAAGAGAAGATTTTTAAAAAGGGTCTGGTTGTGTACTGATGCCAATTTTCAAGTCTCTGGACAAAACGGTATGGCCAGGAGTGGTGAAGCAAAGACACCTACAAAGAAACGCATATATAAAAGCGAATAGCTTTGGTGGCTACAGTTGTTCAGTAAATGAGAAATAGATAAACAGCTATCATATTTGTGGGTTGATAAGATGTGTTTTGCAAGGGTAATTTTTGAAATACCAATCACGATGACACATTCCAACTCTCTAGTTGCACAGATGATATTTGTAGTGATCAGTTTTCTATCTATAATACCAATTTCTCAGTTGTAATAGGATCTTTTTTTTCTAATCTTTGCATATCATATACAACAGCAAGTACAGAAAATGATTAAGATTTTAAATAAATGTTTATTAAGCTATAACACCACATCATCATCATCATCATCATCATCATCATCATCATCATCATCATCATCATCATCATCATCATCATCATCATCATCAGTCTTTCAATGTCCGTCATTGGACTTAGACCTTCCCCAGGATTCGCCACAATTCTCTATCATGGGCATTGCGGAGCCAGTATTTTCTAAATTTGTTCAGTTCATCTCTTCATCCTGTATTTTGTCGGTCTCGGTTTCTCATGTGATCTCTGGGGATCCATGTTGTCAGTCGTGATGTCCATTGGTTGTCTGTCATTCTAGCAACATTGCCTGCCCATTTTTCTATTAGATTCTATGATGCTCTGACTCCCATTTTCTTCTTTATATTTTGTGCTGTCTTGTGATCTCTCAATGTGAGGTTGAGCTTGATTCTCTTACGTGCTCGTTGCATGCTTCTCAGTTTGCGGAAGCTTTATATAGTAAATAAGTAAAGCAGCCCTACAGTGTTGGCAACTCAAACATTTTTTGCACTAAACCAGCTTTGAAAAAGCATGAAAAAAACCCTTAAATGATCTGAAAAACAGTTAGCCATTTTAATAAATTTAGCAAAAAAGGCTAGAAAATAGCTAGAATTGCTAAAGAATGGTGGTAGAAACTGGCTAAAAATAGTGTTAAATGTTGAATTTTCGTACTGCCAAAACAAGAAACATGCTATATTTAGCACGAAAGATGCTGAATTGGCAAAACTGCAGGTCTATAATGATAAAGAGCTCTGAAAATATTTGAAAAATTAATTGGCAGTTACAAAAAGTAATGGTTTGGCTAAAAATTCAATAGGAATTGATTCTTTTGTTTTGTTGATAGAATCATCATTAAGATGTCAGCAATCAGAAAACTGTCAGCGCTTTAGAATACATTTTTGTCACAATCTTTGTGAACCCTCCCTTACCTGTGCTCATTTTTAAAGCTGTCAGTAAGCACATTTTTTTTTTGTTAATGTTGACAGATATAATTACCTTTCGTCACGTCAAAAAATGTCTATTTATATGGTGTTAAGCCAGAAAATACCAATTTATTTTGTGTCACTCCTGAATCAGCAATTTTTATGTAGTGTCAATCTTTGTAGCATTTATATAGAAATAACATTTTCTTAGTTTTTTCTTTAGCAAAATAAATAGATAAAACATAATATGATTGAAAAGGTATTGGTTTACACTGTATTATTGAGTCAAGTCAGAGTACTTTTATACTATTTAGTTATATCAGTCAGTTTTGACTAATTTTTGAAAGGGGGTTTAGCTTGTTTATAGCTTGAATAAGTTATATGGTTGACTTTTGAATTATTTTGGCCACACAAATAAACACCAAACAAACTAACCAACCAATCAAAGTAGTCTACAGATTCTTCTCTCTTTTCTCATCAGTGTGTCTTTGGTCACTCCTGGTCACTCCTGGTCATTCCTGGTCACATTTTTGGGGTTATGACCTTAATGATTTGTATGAGTACATTACTCGGCACCATCTATGAACAGTTTATTTTGTTTTTTTAAAAAAAATGCTTTTTGGGGTCACTATGCTCATTTTGGATCAACAATATCCAAATCTTGTGTTGATATTTTTTTTAGATAATTTCAGATAACAGATCTATTTTTTAAGATAATTTTAGATGAATAGCTTTGATATACGCCCAAACAATGGTGATTCATTCATGTGAGACACAGATATATTTTCATTATTCTTATACTTTCAAAAAACTTTATCCGAGAAGTAATAAGTCTATTGAAATATCTGCTTAAAATTTTTAGATGAGGAATTATCATTATGTATGTATCTTCAGACTGTTGTCCTTCTCTCAGTTCATCTTTTGAACTCAATGCTTTGGAGGTTATACCCTATGGTCTTCTCCAGGTTGTAAAGTTGTGATGTTTTGGAAAGCTGAGCACGGAGGTCATCATTGTCAAAGCCTCGGGAGAGAATGTCCTTATTCTGCTGTCTAATCCCAGGTGGAAGCAATTGCTAGGCCAGAGCAAAGTTGTCGACCATTTTGGAAAACAATTATATTGGTGCTGAGTGTACAGCCGACCATCTTTGAAGTGGAAGAAAGGGTAGTTAAATTTTCTTTTTTTTTCTCTGCAGAATGGTAAATAAGGAAGATAATTCTTGTTTTTTTTTTTTGATGAAGGAGGTAAGTAGGGAAGATATCTCATATTTTAAAAAATCTTTGGTGTTAGTGTGGTAATTTGGATCTTTCATTTTGTGAACAAAATATGTGTGTATAGAATTTGTATTTATTTGTTAGTATGCACACCTAGTGTGTTGGTATAAGTATAATATATACACCATATGATTATATAAATGCATAATATATACACTATATGATTATATAAATGCATAATATATACGCAAGATTATAAAAAATTTGAATATATACAGATACATTCAATTATGTATACTAAATGCCTGGTGTGTGAATGAAATTACTAAACCCATCATAAAAATTATATTTTTATGCTTTGCTGCATATTTCATAATAATGGTAATGAATTACAAGGGAATATTTCTATGTTTGCAAGATCTATACATGTTTCCCTCATGATATGAAAATGTAGCGTTCCTATAAAAACTTTTAGTAAGCTGAATTGGTGTAAAATGAAGAAGCTATCTCTTTTAATTTGTGTGGGAAAAATTTTTGAGCATTTTCAGACCCTCCTAAAATGCTAATGATGGTATGTTAAGCTTTCAAGAGTCATTGGAGGTTGATGTGGCGGGGACTACAGGAAACTTGGGTTTAGGCGAGAGAGAGAGAGAGGAAAAGGATGTGTACTGCCTCTACAATGGATCACTGCAAAACAAATGCTAAATGCTTTTTTTGTTCAGTATCTTTTTTCTAAAAAGTAAAAAAGTGGCAAAAAGCAAAGTTTTGAAAATCGGGGTTTGCGTGTCCTTCTCTCAAACTGAAGAAGCCGATGTCATGAAATACAGAATTTATGATCTTGGGTTTTTCTTCTCCCATTTGAAATAATTCATGACAACCAAAATAAGGTACATGTAAAGCTCCTAGTTTGTACCAGATGTGTTCCAATAAAATGGACAATATGAGATCTTTGTCCAATCTGAGAACGAATGAAGCTCCCACTTTGTCCATTTCTAATTTGTTATAGGAGTGGGAGCATACAAAGTAGGAGCTTTTCCTGTAATTAGGAGGAATTTCATTTCATGATTGTACAATATAATTGTTGCTAGTTAAGCAAAAATTTTGCTTAAAGTACCTTTAAAGTTGAGCAGACAAAAGGATATTGCTATTTTAGCAAAGGTTTCATTTCCATGAATAAATTGCTATAACAAAAAAAAGGAAAAAATATACTAATTTTCAACATTAGTTATTTGACCTTAAAAGATGTTATCAGTGCTTTTCATTTTATCTCATACCATAATCATAATCAACAGACTGTTCAGCCTTTGATTAAGTACCAGCAGTCTGAGAAATTAGAATTGTGTTATCAGATGCCATTGTTGTATCCTATGGTTTCCTCAATTCTAGGGTTCATGGAAACAAACTTCATTATTATTTATCTATATATACAATCATACGTTGACATACGCCTGACTGATTTACATCCGATGGCAGATTTGTCCCCCACAAGAGCTTGAAACTCACCAACAACAAATAACAATGTTTTCTTGCTAAGGAGAATGTGGTGGATGTGTGTGTGTTTGTTTCAAGTTCTCCAAACTGGGAGGATGAGAAGGATAAGGTGAAAAAAAGCAGACCTCTTTCTGGGTAGAGCTATTGACCTTTTTGAAGAAACATAATGGATGACATTTGTTCATCTTATGTTGGGCAGTTCATATATTTGTCTTTACCCAATAAAGGTCAACTCATAGCCCAGCTTAAGTTGCATCTATACTACCAGAACAGAGCCCTGATGTTGGTTGAAACATGGCTGTAAATCAATCAATGTGCATTGTGATATGAATACTTACATTCCGACAATAAAAAAACAATATGGAACTTCAAAGAAAAAAAAAAGATTTGTTATAGATCTGATCAGTTGCTCAATAGAAAACATCACCAGAGTCTTTCGGCAGCATGCCATATTGGGGATGATCAATAAAAAACCTTATTGATAAAACTACATTAACACGAGACACTATTCCAGAACGTTCTTATTTGTGTCTAGAACCTTTCCTGTCAGTCTGTGGGAAGAAAACAGTAAACACCAACACACCGGAAGGAACTACAAAAATGATAGCATCACTAATACTTCCCTCTCACGTAACTGCCACGCACTGTTGGAGATGAAATGTCAAAACTAGTATGAATGAATGCATGGCTTGGTTTCATGAACAAAGATTTTTGGAAGGTTTTTTTCACAGCAGTATGTCCATAAATAGTGGGGTCTGTGTGCAGAATAATCTTCCAGCTCAAGCAATGAAGTTTCAAGGTGAAGTACAGCTTGCCTAGGGCCAAACCCACCCTTTAAACTATGGTTTACATCATATGGTAACAGATAGGAGCAGGGTCCCAGGTCATATCCTGCTCCTCGCAGATGTGAGATAGCTATTGGGGTCTGCCACCTCTTTGTGGGAGTGTTCTGACTGTTAGGCTGACCTATGGTTAAACCGCAGGATGAGAACATCCAGTAGTTGGTAGAGGGTTGAGTGGGATATTTGCTTCTACCATAACTTTGATGGAGAATCAAGACAGCATGTCTGTCTGCAACTTTAAGCGCAGATCCTTGACACTCCAACAGAAGCAGATATACGCTGTCTATAGAGGTCTGCTATCTCCTCAGAAGAGTGACTTGACAGTATAGCAGCCTGAGTATATCAAAGGTCCAAAATAAAAAAAAACCCTTGGTGTCTACTTATTAAGTTTTGACTTAGTATAAGTCCAAAATACAGAAATTTAAAACGTTCTTGTGACAAATTTGTGTACAGAAATATTTAAATAAGTTCTATTAAAATATTAAGCACACTAAATATAAAACAATTTTAAAACAATAAAGATGTATGTGTAGGCTTTATCTCCTCCTGCCCTCAGGTGAAGATTAAAGAATCAATATTGTAAGTTCCTAAGGTGAAGGAAAAACTATTACACCTTGCAAATGATGGGTATTCATGTACTTACATGATATAGTGTGCTCATACTGAACATAAAAAACCCAAAAGATCTGATTGCCTATTTGATACTGAAATATAAGAATCTCTTTATTATTACAGCTACACTAAAAACAGTCTGATCAGGCACTCAATGGAAACAATCATGTGACCAACATCTTTTGGCAGCATGCTGTGTCGAGGGTGATGAATCAAAAAAATTGAGGAAAGGGGAGATCAAGGAATAAGTTACTTCGCTCACATTTTGTTGGTCAGTGATCACTACAAAAGTTTGAATTTTCTAAAAATAAAAGTGAATGCTACCCGACACAAACTGAGTGACTAATTTAGAATAAACTTTGCTAATTGAATTCCCCACTGAAAAACCTATTTAACCGGAGAATTTTCAAAAAACAAGAAAATATGTTCTAAATATGATAACGAGTAAATATCTAAATTTTCAACCCTATAATTCCATTAGTGTCCATGTGATTCATACGTACCAAGCCAGCTACACCAACTTAAAAACCGAAGAAACCTACTCTGATAGTTTTGGTTGGTGGTTTCTGTGTAAATCCTGAGAAAATCTTGATTGTTAATTACACTTTGAAATAATAAAAAAACTACGTTACGACAGCAACAAAAAACATAACAAATAGAAATTTTTAATCAAATTAGTTCTGAAAGTAATTTCTTTTGCTTTTGTTAATAAAAATAACATATGAATTTTTTCACTTTTTCATTGTATTGAGCAACCATAGCCACCAAAGGTGGTAAGGGTTCTTTGTGTTTTTGTGTGTTCCAGCTCTCCTGGCCATGCTGTTTTGTCTACAGACTTGAAAATTGGCATCATTACTCCACTAATCACCTTCTAAAAATCGTATATATAGGTCATTAATAACATCTAGATTCTCCAGGATTTAGATGTTTCTGGATTTTTTAAAACTCTATTTCAGATGTTTTCCAGTGGAAATAATATCCAAGTTCTCCAGAATCTAAATGCTTTGAGATTTTTAAAATTTTTTTTCTTTGATGTTTTCTTGTGGGAAAAGCCTGTTATGTCATAAATAGAATTTATTCTGACCATATTTATTCTTCAATGGAATCTTTTTTTTACATGACTTGAAATTTTGACGCTACAGTTGTTCAGTTACTGACTTCTATTTCTTTTTTCAATCAATTATATTTTCTTTACAGATTTCAATATTCAACTCATCTAGTTTAGGAATTTCTGCCTCTTCATGACATCGCAACATTACTTGAGTCTTCTAAAGAGAACGTAATTTGAAACCCAAAAAAAAACTATTCGTAGTTTTATTGCTGTCCGAGTTTTTGTTTTGCTTTTGTTTTTGATAACCTGTTTGAAACATACAGCAATGAATGTAGGGTTAAGAGCAGTTGTCTCTGCAATGATTATTGGACAATGTCAACCAAAACTGTCAGCGTAGGTTTCCTCAGTTGTAAGCTGGTTTGGCTAGCTAAGTATGTATCACCTCTACAAACTAGAGAGTTGAAAATTTAAACAATTATGCCATATTATGTCTAGAGAAAAACATTTATTTTTTTAATTTTTTGAAAATTCTCATTCTCTCCTAAATAAATTTATACTGGGGGCTCCATTTGCAATTAAAGTTTATCCTAAATTGGTCCCTTAGTTTATGTCTGGCAGCATTTGTGCTTGTTTCTTTAAAAAAATTTGGACCTTTTCTGAGATCACTGCCCAACAAAAGATTCCTTGATCTCCCCATTTTCCAATTTTTAATTGATCGCCTTCTACACAGCATCCTGCCAAAAGACACTGTTTCTATTGAGTGACCAACCAGACCTGTTATCCGTATAAATTCACGCTTGTTTGTTTTTATAAATTTGGACCTTTTCAGAGATCATGACCCATCGAAAGATCTTCACCTTTTCCAATTTTCAAATTGATCGTCCCCAAGACAGCATGCTGCCAAAAGACATTGGTTGTATTACTGCTTCTATTGAGTGACTAACCAGACCTGTTATCTGTATGAATTATCTAAAATAATTACTTTTTCTCTTATCCTCTCTTTCTACAATGTCCATTGTTCATTTGACATCTTTCTTATCATTATTTAGTTTTCATGAAAAGAAAAGTGCAGAGAATCTTGGCTGAAATTTGAATTCTATTTTCTTTGTTCTATTCATCATGGCTTCTGGGACTTTTGTGCTGGTATTTTAATTGATCAAAAGGCAAAGTGTCAGGTCATGATGATCACTTATCTTTGTACACACATGCATGCAAACACACACACACACTTTCTCAGGGAAAGAATGGCATCTTTGTCTTGATATTTGTGCGTAGTTCATCACTGCCACCTACAACTTACCAGTTTAAAAGCTGTTGCAAGGTTTAGGTTATTCATATGTGTTGTATGTATATATCTATTTATCTCTTTGGACTCTGCCCAGCAATAACCATTCATAGTAAAAACTTGAAAATTTTACACACACACACACACACACACACTACCCTTGATGGGTAGGGAAAATGTTTTTTTTGTTTTTTAGAAATTTTCTCTTTAAATAGGTATTTATCGGTTGTTTCAATTTACAATGTAATTTTATGCCAAATTGGCCCCTCAGTTTGTGTTTGCAGCATGCATGCTTTTTTTTTTACTTGTACAGCCCAAAAAAAGCAAAAAAAGTAACTTATTCATTGATCACCCCTTTTTACAATTTTTCAATTGATCACCCTATCTATCGAGTGACTAACCAGACCAATTTTTTAAAAAATAATAAATTTATGATTCAAACCATACTAGTAGTATTTTCATCAAGGTAGGTTAATTTTACCACCACAACTGCTTGACTTACAAGAGAAGCAGCATGAATGGGTGGCGGTGATTCATTATTTCCCTTAGAATGCTAGTTATATATACGTCTGCTCAGATAGTGTAATAGTTAGCATATATGCCTCCAGTGCAGGTTCATTTCCTGATATGTGCAAAGGGTATGGAAAACTCAACATTCGAAAAAATTCCCCTGTATACTCAGCAGCTAATTGAGTACACTCTAAACTGAATCATTACGGTGGAGGTATCCCTTCAATGGACTTGCATCCTACCAAGGGATAGTCATAAAAAATTGTTGGTATGAAGTCCTGGTTTTGACCAGACTTGAGACTTGCAAGGATCACTGGACTGATGGATGCAACTGAAGCTTATATTCCATTGGGTATGTCTCTTAAGAGATAGATGCTTTTACCTTTGAATCGAATCACCACAGCCCCATAAATGGCTCACCCAACCAATCAGCTAAGTGGGCCATAGATTCTTCTCTCTTAGCTTGTGTGTGTATGTGTGTGTCTCGGGGCACTCCTGATCATGGGGGAGGGGGGCTATAACCTTAAAAATTTGCTTGAATACCTCACAAGGCACCATCTAAAAACAAGTTTTTTTTTTGGTTTTTTCAAAAAGTGCTTATTTGGGCCAACAATGTCCATATCTTATGCCAGAATTATTTCAGATAATTTTAGATAAAAAAGATCTCTTTCTTAGATAATTCTAGATATCTCTTCCAGATAGTTCTGGTATATTTGCGGGCTACAGTGATTTATTTATACGAAGTACAGATATATTGTTTTTATTATTAGCTTTTTTAACATGAAAAGGCAAATTTGGTTCTGTTAACATATTTTTAGTTAATATTCCATTTTTAAATCATACATGTTGATATCATATTGATGTATTATTTCATTAATTTTTACTACAAGTGGAGATTTCAGTTTTGAAAACCAGGAGAGAGTTTGGCTGAAATTATGATAAGGCATATTTGAAAGCTGCAGTAAAAAATGGTCCCAAAATCTCAGAACTTTAATAGACTGAGACCATTTTAACGATTTGCGCATGATAATAATATTGCAAGATCAAACTCCACCTCTACATTGATTTCAACTGAAGATGATTACTTCAACTTTTTATTGAAAAATCATATATTAGATACATTTGAATGAAAATTATATATTAGATACATTTGAATAAAATTATATATTAGATACATTTGAAGATTTATAAGACCTGAGTTTGGCTCGGTTGGTAAGAGTACCGCCCAGCAATCACTTGGTTGCGATTTCAAATCAGATTGAGGAAACGTAAATTTTATATATCAGTTTGATTTAACGTGACAGGATAGACAAACAGTGAAGAGTTTACTCCCCTTAATTTGATGAGGATTGTTCTTGTTCTTGTTACGGTCAACTCCAGACTTGTTTGGGAGTTTGCCAGTAAAATTATGGATGATCCACTTGATTGTTATATAGTATAGAAATTATCAGTTTTTGCATTGTATCATTACTTGCGATGGAAAAGAATAGATTTATGTTAACTGGAGACAATCAGCACAATAACTACATATAGATAAATGGCTGAAACATCAATCTAAACTACCTTCCATGGAAGATTATGATGAGCCTTCGGTTGAGCCGGACAGATAATCATTTTCTATAGCAAGAACTTCTTCAAGATGGAGTCTTCAGTTCGTACATCAGTTCTTATAATGAAAAATTCTATAGAAAGAGAAGAGATGACTTCTTGCAAACAGCTGAAGGAGGGGCATCATCATCATCATCACCACCACCACCACCACCACCACCATCATCATCATCATCATCATCATCATCAGCTTGTTAGCATCCGTCGTCAGACAAAGACCTTCTCTGGATGTATCTATCAGGGGTGTTGTGCAGACAGTACTTTCTGAACAAGTTCACTGTGCCTGTCTTATCTTCTGCAAGCCACAGTTTTGCATATGATCTCTGGGGATCCTTGTTGTTAGTTGTGATGTCACATGGTGGTCTGACATCTTGCAACAAGTCCAGCCCATTGCTACTTGTGTATTCTAATGGTTATGATGATGTCTCTGACTCCCATTTTTTCTCTCATGTATTTTGCTGTCTTGTGATCTTTCCATGTGAGGTTTGGCATGATTCTCTCCAGCGCAAGTTGCATAGTTCTCAGTTTGGGGGTTAATCTTTTGGTTAGCTTCCATGTTTCAGCTCCATAGGTGACTATTAGGAGGATGTATACGTTGTATACCCTTTGATTGAATAAATGTTTTTTTTTCTATGAATTTTTTCTTCATTCGAATAATTCATCAATTTCATGTTGTGAAACCTAATATTTTAATACTTAATTTGTCAAAAAATATTTTCATGAACAAAGATTCATTTCAGATTAAAAACCTCTATCCTTTTTTTATGTGTGCGTGTGTTTGTGCGTTTGTTTATGTGGTTGTGTGTTTCAGGGCTCTTGGCCGTAGTGTTTTGTCTACAGACTTGAAAATTAACATTAATACTCCTCTAGAGTCCTTGTAAAAACGGTTCATGATTTTTTTTGGAAAAAGGTTTTTCGACATTTTGCGGCCTCATTTTGACAGGTTTATTAATAACATCTAGATTCTCCAGAATCTAGATGTTCCTCGGTGTTTTTTTTTCAACTTTATTTTAAATGCTTTCCAATGGAAAACACCTATGATGTCATAAATAGAATTCATTCTGACCATATTTATTCTTCGATGGAATTTTTTTACATGACTACAAATTTTGACACTATAGTTTGTCTAATTATTGATTGTGTTGGCAAGTTTGAATTAGATTTACTTTGTACCCAGTCTTTCGTAGAATCTTGACAATATTATATTAAATCACATTGAAAAAAACCCAGTTTGCTTTTTATCTAATCAATATCATTTCAAAGGTTAATAGCACTTTTCAAATCAGGAACATTTCTTTGAAAATTTTTCCTATGTAGTCAGTGACATTCTCCTGTACAATTACTCACCTTTGACTGAAGTGTTCTCTTTGAATCGGAGTTATTTCTAATCTACAATCTTTCATTGATTTACCCTTCATCTTTGATCTAGAGGTTAACATGATTAGCTAAATACTACTTGTATATATAGAATCTAATGACTGTAAATAACATTATGAGAATAATCCAGGTTCAGCCATTTTTCACTTTTTTTTAAATTCATCTCATGTTATTTAACTTACATAATATTGAAATAAATGTGGCACTACATTTTATACCAATATTTGCCAATCCTGCCAGGAAACCTTTGATGAAAAAGTGATACCTGAAAAACTCTTCAAAAGTTATAAAAATTATGTTTATTGTAAGAAGTATTTATCCCATTCATAAGGAAAATAAATAAAGAATTTTTTGTCTCAAAAATTTTTGTTTTTCTTTTTTAGAATGGGAGATTTGGTTTTAAAAAAACCCAAACAAAACCTCTTATAAAAGGATGTGATTTTGTGCTTATTTTTTATCCTGATCCACACTGCTTGTTTATTTACTTACTGGTGAACGGGAAACTGACTTAGATACATTTGTGATAAAAAGCATCAATAATTGAGATGAAGGTAAATGGTAGAAGAGAAATTAATAATAATGATATACAATACTTCTTGTAAAAAACCCACAAAACAAGTAAGACTTTTTCAGAGAAGCCATTTGATAAAAGTCAATTGTAAACTGCTTTTGTAATTTTTCAAAAGAAAAGAAAATTCTTGGAAATATACTTTATTATTCATGCATAGATCTATGATAGATATGGACATATTGTTAAGTGTCAAGCCTGTAAATACTTTTAAATACAACAAAAACGAGATGTGAATACCTGTAAATACTTTGAAATACAACAAACCTATGGAAGACTTATTGCAAGGTGTAAACTCCTGTAAATACTTTTGAAAACAATAAAACTATTGAAGACATATTGCAAAGTGTAAACATGTGTAAATACTTTTAAAAACAGCCAACCTTTTGAAGATATATTGCAAGTTGTAAACACCTGTAAATACTTTTGAATACAACAAACCTGTGGAAGACATACTGCAAAGTAAAGTGATTAAATGTTATACATATTATACGATTCCATTTTTTTTAGCCTATTCACAATTTGTTATAACTTTAAGTAAAAAGCAGATGCACAACTCTCTCATTCATTTAGCTAAAAGCGATTGTCAGTTTATTTCTTATCTCAGCATACATAGCACATTTAAGAGAATACTGGTTTCTCATAGTTAAATAATCCTCAGATATTTATCATGTACATCAAAACTGCATGAATTAAACGTAACAACTGATGGTTAAAATGATGTTTGATCCATGATTGATTATAAGAGATTCAAAATATTTAAGTATAAAAATTATCAAATAATGTTTTTTTTGATAAAAGTGAGCACCACTGATGTAAGTAAATATAGACTTTGAAATAGTCCAATTCTACTTTATAAGTAAGGGATAATTGTTTTCTACTCTTTTTCGACAAAAATTTAATCTTCTTCTCAGGAAAAATAATGTGAACTTTTTTCTTCCTAACAAAGCCAACCCCTGCAAAAAATGGAAGAATGAAAATTTTCCAAGTTTTGATTACTCTTACTACATATCCTAGATTAACCATTCCTGCACTTACTGAAATTTCAAACAGGTCTGCCTAGTTACTCAATAGAAACCGACACTTTTGGGCAGCTTGTTTGGGATGATCAATTAAAAAATTGAAACTGGTGCTGATCAATAAATAAGTTATTCCTCTCACTCTTTGTTGAGCAGTGATCAATAAAAAAAAATCTGAATTTTCGAAAATAAGCGTGAATGCTGTTGGACACTAACTAAGAGGCCAATTTTGAATTATTTTACATGACTTCAAATTTTGATGTTACAGTTGTTTAATCATTGGCTGTGATAGCAAATTTCTAATAACTTCAGTAAAATAAATGTCATGTACAACAAACCTGTTGAAGACAAAGATACAACAATCAAAATCTAAAACGCAGAGCTGAAGAAAGTAGACCACTACATCTACCTAGGATCTCCATGAAATCCCCAAAAGAAGAAGAAATCAAATGAAGAATCGCTGGGGGTTGGCAAGCTTTTGGTAAAGCAAGTTCAACCATCAAGAATCAGAAAATCACAATAGTCGTAAAAGAAGAGTCTACCACAAATATGTCCGAATAGTCACCTATGGAGCTGAAACATGAAACCTAACCAAAAGACTGATCCTGAAAGTGAGAATCATGCGATGTACACTTGAGAGAATCATGCTCAACATAACATGGAGAGATCACAAGACAGCGCTGTATAGTAGAGGAAAGACAGGAGTCAGAGATATCATAAAATCCATTACAAAAAAACTCCAATGGCAATATGCTGGTCATGTTGCAAGAATGTCTGATAACCGCTGGACAGCAAAGGCCATTATGTGTGGCCCCAAAGATCATATGCGAAACTGTAGCCGGCAGGAAATAAAATGGCATGACGAACTAGACATAATCAGAAAATACGGGCTCCGTGACGCCCATGATAGAAAGTTCAGGCAAATCTTTATGCTGATGCTTGTTTATCTGTGAACTATTTAATAACTACTATTGGACTGATTGTGTATAGATAAATAAATATAAACACTTTATGCAGATTTTTATATAACTCTCTACTTGCTGACTAAATATTTAGAGGCTTCAAGAGATAACATTTTTATCTGTAAGATATGATATATTATGTCGGCCATGGTTGAAACCAAGGAAATCAAAAGGGGGCCATTACAAAAAGAAGTTGCTGATCCTTACACTGCTTTAACACAGTGCTTTTCCCTTTGATCAAAAGACTGTAATTAGCTGCTGTCATTAAACATAATATCAAATACTGACTGATCATTAATAAAACTTGGGGTCAAGTTTAAACATTTTAAAATGCCTTCTCCTCCAGTGAGAAGAAATAACTTTTGAAATCCTTTCGCAGTTCAGACTTCAGATATCACATAGATATCAATATAGATATAGAAAGTATTAGTGTACTCGGCCACTTTCCCTAGTTAGTCATGTCTAAACCTCAGAAGGTCTTTTGTAAATCATTGAATGAAAGAACAAGATGACATTGAATAAGCAAAACAACTGGTGTGGAAAATGAGTTTCTAGGAGGACTACGTACTGGGTATTCAAGTGAGACCATGAAAGGAATGGGTTATTCCTATTCATATACGGACCAAATATCCTTTGAATTGGAGGAGAAGGTTTCAACAGATGAGTAGTTTGTTATAGAGAAAGAATGAAAAACCAACATTGGTGAATAAATTTCATCGTACGGTAGGCATTCGGGTAACATTTCTTATGTATTGAATTATTATAAGTTTTTGTATCAAGTGAATTGTAATTCAAAATAGAGTTGGCCAAATGATTAGAAATTATGTAGAAAGCACACAGAGAGCATTTATCTTTGCCAACACTATCGTTAATTAGAATAGAATGAAAATCAGTTCATATATAGCCACAATGCAGGGAATGAAATGGTAAAAAAAAAATCCTGGATCCACCTCAAAGTTTGATAAATTCCTCTTTAGCTCATGTCCTGCCCTTCCTCAAAATGACATTGAAATTCATTGAGAACTTTTGGAGATATTGTGTTGACAAACAATCTAGTGAATACATGAATGTATGAAAAAAAATGAAAAAATATCTTGCAGTCAAAATATAATTCATAGATCCGCATCAAAATTAATAAATTCTTCCTTACTCAATGTTTAGCTCTTCCAGAAAATTGTCTTGAAATCTATCTAGAACTTTTGGAGATATTGTATGGACACATAGCTATAAAACTTGATTGAGTCTTCCTTAGTCTAATGGCTAACCATTCCACAAAATGTCATTGAAGTACATTCAGAAGTTTTGGATGTATTGAGATAAGATATATAGCTAGTAGAAATCTTTTGCTCATATTTGTGCTTGTATCTGACTTTCTGTTTGACAGTTTTGTTATTTGTCTCTTTCAGAAACTTTTCTATTATTTTTTTCTTTTTTTTTATTGGTTATATAATAGTTGTATATGTATACAAGCTATCCACTATTTTAGCTTCTATTATTCCTGGATCTTGATCCATTAATTTGTCCCGATTGTTGACAACTCTTTTTGAGAAGAATCCCTATCTTGAGTTTTTTCTGCAATGTTCTTTACATATATATATATATATATATATATATATATATATATATATATATATATATAATATAATGTGAACTGTAAAGAGTGAGAGAGACTCGGGAGTAAAGTGTTCAGAAGTAAGGTTTATTAATCCTTAGATGTTAATGGTCCAGAGATGTTTCGGGATTTTTTCCATCTTCAGTGGTGTGTGCTATGTGAGTATGTGTTTTTAGGGTTTAAAGTTCCCATGTGGAACCAGAGTCCACTATCAGGAGATATGCCTTGTGGGTAAAATATGTTATAAGGGCTGCTGTTTTTATTTTATTTTATTCATTTTAAATTTTTATAATAATAATTTTTCAGCAAGGATGTTGTTGATAACTTTTATTATTTCAAATGTTTGTATCATATCTCCCCTTATCCTCCTCTCTTCTAGAGTTGTTAGTTTTAATTTTTCATTGGGGAGGCTTTTTAGTTCTGGAACAAGTCTTGTTGCTCTTTGGATGTTTTCTATTTCATTTATGTCTTTTTTGTAATGAAGGGACCATGCTTGCACTGTTTATTCTAATTTGGGTCTTATGTATATTGTTCATAGTATTTTAAAGGATTTCATATCAAGGAAATCAAATCAGCTTCATATTATTCCAGTTATCTTTGCAGCTTTTTTAGTTATTTTTGATGTATGGTTATGGATTTTGAGTTTTGATGGTATGATTATGCCGAAGTCTTTTTCTTGCACTGTTTTTTCTAGTTTTTTTATCACTCATGTAATAGTTTTTGGTTGCTTTTTTCCTGTATGCATTACTTTACATTTGTCTGTATTGAAGTATAGTTGACATGTTTCAGACCACTATATTAATTTTATCTCCTTATCTACTTTTGTTGCCTTGGTCTTTTACTGAGTTTTAAATCTGTGCGTCATCTGCAAATGTGCTACGTTTGGATTGTACTGTTTTTAGTAAATTGTTGATCTATGATATAAAGAATATTGGGCCTAAATTTAGCTTTGTGGTACATCTCTGTTTATCATTTTCCATTTTAATTTTGTGCCATTGACTGTTATGCATTGTTTTTTTCGTTTTAAGAAGTCTTCTAGCCATTTAAGATATTTTCTTTGATGTTGTAGGATTTTAGTTTGTATTGTAGCCATCTATGTGGTACTGAGTCAAAGGCTCAAATGAAGTCAAGATATATTATATCAATTAGGTTACTTTTTTTTGTATTGTTTTGTCCGTTCTTCCAATGTCGACAGTAAGATAGACATGATTTACCACGTGTGAAGCCATACCGAGTATCCAAGAAAGATGTTGTGCTTCTCTATATGTTCCATGATGCATTTTTTCATTAATTTTTCTAATGTTTTTACTATTTGTGATGTAAGTGAGATCAGTCTGTTGTTAGAAGCTAGTTTTTTGATTCCTTTTTTTGTGTATTAGTGTGATTATAGTATTTTTCCAGCCCTGAGCTAATTTTCGTTCTGGTATGGACTTGTTGAACATTATTGTGATTATTTTGGATAGTTCATCTGTAGCTGTTTGTAGTATCTTAGGGTGTATGTTACCTGGCCTCATTGCTTTGTATATGTTAATCCTTCTTAATCCTATATGTACTTCTTTTTTGTTGATGTATATTTCATTGATTTCTTGGCGTCCATATTGGGTCTGTCCAAATAAATGGGTTTGCTGTCCTTCTCTATAAAGTTGGGATTTGTTTAATATAAAAAGATCTTCATTGTCTTCTTCCTTAAATAGTTTAGTGTAAATACTTACTTATTTCATCTGCATGTTCTTTATTTGTTTTGCTATGCATTCCCTGAGAGCTGTTAAGTTTCCTGGCGGGTTTTTTGATGTTCTTTTTTGTAGAAAACATTTTTGTTAGTAGAATTCATTTTTTGTACCAGATCTTTTTCTTAATTGCTTTTGATTTTTCTCATGTGGACAGACAGACAGACACTAGTAAATACATGTACCTCTTCCAATTTGGTTGGCAGGGGTAAATTAAATTTGGCAGACTGAGTTCCTATCCTGGCTGAGTTCACTTTGCACTTATCGCATTGAGAAAGACATGAATCATCATCATCATCACCAGTCTTTTAATGTCAGTCATTGGACATAAACCTTTCCCAGGATTCGCCATAATTCTCTATCATGGGCGTCACGAAGTCAATATTTTCAGAATTGGTCGAGTTCATCTCTCCATCTTGTATTCTATTGACCTCGGTTTCGCATGTGATGTCTGGGGATCCATGTTGTGAGTCATGGTGTCCATCAGTCATCTGTCATTCTTACAACATGGCCTGCCCATTGCCATTTAAGTTTTCAAATAGTTTCTATGATGTCTCGGACTCCTGTTTCCTCCCTGATATACTGTGCTATCTTGTGATCTCTCCATGTGAGGTTGAGCATGATTCTCTCATGCGCGCGTTGTATGCTTCTCAGTTTGTAGGTGTGTCTCTTGGTTAGGTTCCATGTTCCAGCTCCACCTAATAAGTCAGGTCAGGGATTACCCCTGGATGTTGGTACCACATAATCCAGTTCAACCTGTCTCATGTTACTTTGAGAGGAGATTAGTGTCATGGCATAAGAAATATCTCTAGAACCCAGTATGGTACTGTATTGATCTCTCAGTTTATAAGATGATATAAATATGAGAAATCAATTGAAATCGTGTCTGATAATTTGCAGAAATATATAACTCACACGTGTTGAAAACCATTCAGGATTTTATCCGTTTCATCAATAATGTTAGAATGTTAACTAATAAAAACAAGCCTGGTTGCTACAGAGTCAAACTCCACTCTTACTTTTATTCCAACTGAAGATGGTTACCGCAACTTTCGTATTGCATATATGATAAATAAATTTTATAAGTATATAAAACTTATCAGTTTGGCTCGGCTGCTAAGAGAGCTGCCATACAATAACATAGTAGTGATTTCAAATCACGGTAGGGAAATGTCAACTACATACATAAGTTAGTTTCTACGTGACGTGAAAGACAAACAGTGAAGAGTTCACTCCCCTATATTTGATGAAGATTGTTCTTGTTGTTCTTGTTATGGGTGCATGTGTAGAGAACAAAGTCAACTTGAGGAGCTTGACAAAATTGTATTGTAGCATTTTTACTCATTGAGGAGAAGATAGAGAAATTTAAAAAGGGGTGGCTTAATATGATCTACTGAATGACATGAACAAAAAAAAAATGAATGAGATCTATTAATAAATGTATAGGCATATATTATTGACTGAAGCATTGATGATACTGTGAGAAATTGTTTGGTGGAGGTAGATAAATTGCTAGGAAAAGAAAACAGTAACACTGGTACAAGTAAGCCAGTCTATGTGGAATTGACACTTGTTGGTCTTGTCTAACTTGCCAGACCCTTCAGAAACCTCAGCAAATATCAAGAAGAAGAAGAAGAAGGAGAAGAAGAAGAAAAAAGAGAAAGAAGAAAACTATCATTTTGATGTGGAACTTGTGTGCCTGTCTCAAAAAAAATAAATCCTGACACATTTTTCCATTCTGATAACCAAAGCAACTTGCTGACCAGAATATTTAGTGAAAGGTTTTCTTTAGCTTTCTAATTATATAGGAATAAATTGGTGTATAAATGTGTGACCTTTTCTAGTTGATGATTAGACTATTTTAATTTATGTAGTATTATGTCAGCCATGGTATTAGTTTCAACTCTACCCCTAATTACAACTGACACTAATCCCTATCATCGGCACCAAAATAGGGCTATATGGTGAGATGATATATTGAAAATACAACTCCAGGGAAACAGGGTTTTCACTTCTTGGATTTCATGTATACTTTTTGATGATTGTTTTCTCAGGAAAAACCAAATGAAAAAAAAAAATGCTTATGCTGAGCACTTATCGTCTTAATTCTGATTTCAGTATTGATGAGCTGATAAGCTACAATTTTGCTAACTTTTTTGTTTCCTCCGTGCAATATCGTTGATGTCAATTTTTGAACAATATTACAAAGTTGGAACAGGGATCGTCTTGCTACACTGTAACATAGTAGGTGATATACCCACTCATAGTATATTTATTATTTTTAATTGATTATTTAATATCTTATACTATTTTACTACCTATTTCTAGTCACCATTTGTTTCCTATTCTGTAATAATACTCTAATCTATTTTGTTCCTTTCCATATTTCTGTTTCGATCTAAATTCTTCATTTTCTTTATATTGTATTGCTGGTCATCACCATCATCATCATTCTTTTAACATCTGTTGTTGAACATGGACCTTCCCCAGGATTTGCCAGACCTCTCTATTGTGGGTATTGCTGAGTCAATACTTTCTGAACTTGTCTAGTTCATCTCACCATCTTGTATTCTGCCGGTATTGATTTTGCACATGATCTCTTGAGATCCATGTTGCGAGTCGTGATGTCCAGCAGTTGTCTGCTATTCCTGTAACATGACCAGTCCATTCGAGTTTTCTAATAGATTCTATGATGACTCTTATTTTTTCTCTAATATATTGAGCTATCTTGTGATTTCTCCATGTGATGTTGAATATGATTTTTTCATGTGCATGCTGCATGGCTCTCAGTTTGCAGGTCTTTCTCTTGGTTGGGTTCCATGTTTCAGCTCCATGGGTGACTAGGTTCTCAGTTTGCAGGTCTTTCTCTTGGTTGGGTTCCATGTTTCAGCTCCATGGGTGACTAGGTTCTCAGTTTGCAGGTCTTTCTCTTGGTTGGGTTCTATGTTTCAGCTCCATGGGTGACTAGGTTCTCAGTTTGCAGGTCTTTCTCTTGGTTGGGTTCTATGTTTCAGCTCCATGGGTGACTAGGTTCTCAGTTTGCAGGTCTTTCTCTTGGTTGGGTTCCATGTTTCAGCTCCATGGGTGACTATCAGGAGGCTTCATTGTTGTATATCCTTCCTTTTAGTGGTCGGGTCATAAGAATGTGGAGTAATTAGATAATAGATTTCTTCTCGTTACTTGACATCAACCTCTTCTTGGTATTAGCCGTTGCTTTTTCAATAATAAACAACCACAGTTTGTCTTTATGTTTCTATCTAATTGCAACATTCTTTGCAACCCTGCTCGACAACATTATGAAGTTGTGTTCAGTGTTTTTGAAAAATCTCAGTCAAATTTTGATTCTGTTTGTCCAAGCTCCCCGAATAATTTTCGACCTTTGATTGTTTTTTATAGAAAGAAAAAATACCAGCTCTTATAAAATTTCAGTAAATAACTCGGTAATAAATGATAGAGCCCGGCTAGAAAAAAAAGTCTCTCTAACAAACAACCTGATTCCTGCACTTCAGCAAAACACACACAAACTGGCTGACCGAAATATGCACACAAAACGGATATAACCGCCAGACGTAAACCGAGATAATGTCGATTAGACAAAATAAATGACACTAACAAGCCGGAACCCAACGTCAAGGTGACTATAAGATCAATGATCTACACAGCTCGTTAACATTTTGGTACGGTAAATTTTCTTATAAGAATCGGTCACATTTGTATTCCTACTCATTCTGATGGAGCCTTGCTTTCTTGCCTAAACGTGATGATGAAATAAATTGTTCATTTTCCAAACAATTCAAGTCTCTTTCCATATTGTCTTTACTAATATCTTATATAACTCAATAAAGAAACACTTGTGCCTGTCTAGTGATGAAGTATTGTACTCACAAGCCATTGAACTCAATTCTTACTGAGAATCATGAGAATCAAAATACTTTTTTTTTAAAAATTTGAAATATTTATAATTTTAAGAACAATGTTGAAATAATTATCAAAGAAAACTGAAATAAATAATTTATTATCACTATAAAGTAGTTACGATTTGCTATTCTGGTTTTTAAATCATTAATTCATGACAAGCTGCCCACATCTATATATTTATAGGTCATGGTTACTAAAGATTTTTCTAATACTTAACAAGAAGGTAATTTGATCTCAATTTAAAATCATTTATTTTTCATTTTAGTTCAATGAATTGATCAAGCCTGAAATGAAATGATACTTCAAAATACTAGAATCTGGTCTCTTCCCTATTCCACAGCCTCTTCTAGCTATTGAAATGGCCTTAAAAAGGCTAACCTTTCTTTTTTTTTAGCTTGGTTTAGCGTGAAAAATAATCTGGCGACACTGGTTAGCATTCTCCAATAACTTCTCTGCCCACGAAGTAGCTGTTAGAAACTGTTACCTCCCAGGGGCAGATCCAGGATTGGTGGGGATAGGTCCATTTATTTTCTCTTACACCCCCTTCTAATTTGTCAATGGATACGATCAATTTTTGTCTTTAAGGGTAATTTAGTGATTTTTTTATTTATGAAATCTCTTTATGTATTTTAAGGAAACATTTAGTTCTATCCACTCATCTCTAGAATACACTTTTCGGGAAGTCTGTCTATCGGTCTGTCAGTTCCTCATATGCTAGATATCAATTTTTCCAGTCGAATGAAATTCGGTCCAAATCTTCAGGTGAACCATCCTCATCTTCCTCTTTCTCCTCCTCTTCCTCTTCCTCTCCTTCCTCCCGCTATTACCACCATAACTACTACTACTACTACTACTACTACTGCTACTACTACTACTATTACTACTACATTCAGAATTCCTTCGAAATGGGAAACCATTTTATTATTGGCAAATTCAATCATGCATAGTTTCTTGTCTTCAATTCCTTCTCTTTGAAAGCCAGCCACTTCTCCTCCCCCTCTTTTCTCCCTCCCCATTTTTTTGCCTTCTTCTCCTCCTCCTCCTCCTCCTCTGTTACTGAGGAAAGTTGATGGCCAACGATGAAGGACTTGATAATCTAAAGGCTCAACTCTCTCTCTCTCTCCTTCTCTCTCCTTGGCGGCTCAGGGAAGTCAGTGGCTACCATCATAAAAATCATTCCACATGGACAGATATGGATGTAAGGATGGTGGACGCATCATTAAACTAATGATCCTTGTTAATCACTGTTACCCACGACAGACCAGTTTATTCCCTGTTGCAGGGCTTAGTTTATCAATTTTTCCTGACATTTACTTGTCTGTATGTATGTATATAAGAGACAAACCTGCAAACCGAGAAGCACGCAATGAGCACATGAGAGAATCATTGTCAACCTCATATGGATCACAAGACAGCGCTGTATATAAGGAAGAAAACGGGAGTCAGAGACATCATAGAATCTATTAAAAAACTCAAAAAGCAATGGGCAGGCCATGTTGCAAGAATGGCAGACAACCGATGGATATCACTACTCACAACATGGATTCCCAGAGATTACATATGAAACTGAGGCCGACAAAATACAAGATGGAGAGATGAACTGGACAATTTTAGAAAATACTGGCTTCGTGACGCCCATGATAGAGAATTGTGGCGAATCCTGGGGAAGGTCTATGTCCAACGACAGACGTTAAAAGACTGATGATGATGATGTATGTATGTTTATGGATTTTGCTCAGATGTAACTGCTCATAGTAGAAACTTCAAATTTTGCGCACACACTCTTCTCATTCATTGGTAAAAGTGTTTTTTTTTTGATAATTGACCACCTTAAATAGATTTTTCATTGGGTGGTACAATTTACAGTGTTAGTTTATGCTAGATTGGTCCCTTAGTTTATGTCTAGCAGCATTCACACTTGTTTTTTGAAAATTTGTACTTTTTAGTGATCACAGCCCACAAAAGGTCGATAAGTTTCTGATGCATTGATCACCCTTTTTCCAGTTCTATAACTGATCACTCCATCAAGTGACTAACCAGACCTGTTTTTTTTCTACATCGTAAATCATGATTCAAACCATACTAGTAGTATTTTCATGAAGGTGATTTAATTCTATCGCCACTACTGCTTAATTTATGTTGTAAAAAGCAGTATATATAAGTGTTGGTGATTCATAATCTCCCTTGGAATGCTAGTTTAAACAGTACTTTGCCCCAGTAGGGGTGTTTGGATCCTCTGGACAAGCTTCCCCCGCAAAGCAACCTAGGGACTTTGAGAGCATTTACCTCATTAGCTCCACACCATCAAGTTAGTCTAAAATCATATGATATTTGAAATTAGATATTAATTTTTTTTTCAATAGAAGCGTCAATTTTATGAATGGCTTGACTTTGCAAACAAAGATTTTTCGGAATATATCCACTGTAATAGGACTGTAGGCAGCAGAGTCCGTGAGCGAAATAACCCATCAGCCTGAGCAGTATCTAAAATGACGTGATTGATCAATATGAGAATAGCTAATGTGAAGTATGGACCTGGTAGGAGTTGTATCCTTTGCTGGTTGACATCCCCCTCCCTTATCTTTCAATGTCCCTATCCCCCTTGCCTTTCAGTACCCCCTCTTTCGGTGCCCCCAAGGAGGGGGGGTAGCGCCCAGTTCGGGAATCATTGCTATCAATGCTTGAGTAGTCGTGTTCATACATGAAATGCGCGGGATTTACTTGAATCACTCTATCAATTTCCACCTCCTCTGTCACTGGTGTCTCCATTTCTATTTCAATAAGCAGCAGTTGATTGGAGGAGAACGTCTCGGCCGATGCTCACCCCACCTTTGCAGCTGTTGAACAAGGCGTGCGGGGGGGTAGGGCAAGGGGTAGGAAGGAGAAAGACAGCACGAATTCTTTCATGGTTTCTGTATTGTGTTTTATGTATGGACGTGTTGCTTTCATTTTTCGTCTGATTTGGGTCAGTTCTTCAGTTCCCATTGCATCCCATTTAACCTCTCTCCATCCACACAAGTCGGGACGTCATCTACTGGTTCTGCTTGTCTCGCCCACCCCTACCCCCGGCTCACGTCACCACCCACTCGTGAGTGAAACTACCAAAATCACCTAAATCCTTTTGTATACATTACGTTAACTCTCCCCCTCCCTCTCGCAATCACCTGATCAACATAGGCGCGCACTATCGAAGTCACACACAGATACTTATATACATACGTTGCTTGCTCTTGCCATTGAGCTAAATAGACCCCCTCTCTCTCTTTGTCTGTCTGTCTCTGTCTGTCTATCTATCTGTCTGTCTGCCCCCCTGTCTCTCTCTCTCTCTCTCTCTCTCTCTCTCTATATATATATATATATATATATGAATATATATATATTTATGTATATTGTTTCTGACCTCTTCGGGCGTATCTAAAGCGTAACTGATGAGTAAGGAATAGCTACACTGCTTGGAAATAAAATTGTTTTTAATTACTTGGTTATTTAGTGAAAGGTTAGTAAAAGTTGTATTTTCAGTTCACAGAAAAAAAAAATCTCTCCAAAGAGATTTTTTCCTTGGAAATTTCACGTATACGTGTACCTCTCAGACCAACGTCTATGGATTGTTGATTTAATTATATATATATATATATATATATATATATATATATATATATATATATATATATATATATATATATATATATATATATATATATATTGTAAGACAGAGAAGCCCACCAGGTTTCCAACAGTGTGTTATATCAAATTTTTTCTATTGGGCATGAAAAGGTCCAGCCAAAAACATGAACCTAGGTATTTACCATTTTTACCATTTTTTCGAATAAATTTGATGTTCACGTGTACATTATCGACTATGAGGTCATAGTCGATAGTCTATCAATTGTTGATTCAATTTATTATCCATGTATATACATGTATTGATCATTAGAAAGAAGATTTCATCAGCCTTCTAATCGTGTATCTTGTAAATTTGTATCTGTAGGACATGGGAAGTTACAGCCAATAACGTGAAATTAGGTATTTAGTATTTTACAAGGAAAATGAAAAAAAAAAAAAAAATGTGTACTTTATCTTCCTAAGTCTACTGATTGTGGATTCAAGTAGTGATGATGGTATATACATACAGAGTAAAATCTTCGGTTTAACGGACTAATATCTTGATGTTCCAGGAAATTTTCAAGAAAAAGCATTCTGAATCAAAATATAAAAAATAACACCGAAAAATCAAGGGCTGTAAAGTAAAAATACCAGGAAATTTTTCATTTTGCGATGAGTTTAGAATTCATGTCAAAATACGGTTAATAAACTAGTGTTGGTCCTCGCAAAATCTTAAAAAGATTTTTTTCCCTAATAAATTTCTAGAAGTTACCAGGGTGTAATTGATACAATTGAAATTGATTGAAAGTATCTAAAACTGTAAAAGAAAAAATTCTCCTACGAAAGCTGCACTCTTCAAAGTAACAAATCTTGACCAAATGTTTTAACCCGACACTGATACGTGGACTAGCTTAAAAAGTACTCTAATTCGCTACACCTAAATTTATTAGTTTGTCTCAGAGTATAGTTACAAGTAAAATATACTTTGAAACCAACTAATAAATCAAGGTGTAAGAAAGAGTATTTTTTCAAGTTGGTCTACGAAAGATTTTTCCTTGTAACACACTTTATTTGGTACAGATGAAAGAAAATGGAAAAATTTAAATTGATATAAGACTGATATTTATTCTCTCACTGTTTTCCTTGTAAGTTGCTGAAAGTAGAGAAACAACAAACGGCAGCACAACAAGCGAGTGCCACACTTGAGATTTGGCAAGATTTTGATATTTTGGATGATTGGTACAGAGCCTGAATTTCATGAAATGAATAACAAAAAATATCAAGATTTTGGCTTGAAATCTGAATATATCAAGATTTTTGGGAAAAAAAATATCTGAGCTTCATTGAAAATATCTAAACTGATATCCAATGTGTAAGAATAATTTCTTATATCTGACTACAACAAAAATATCTGAACTTAGATGTAAAAATCCAAGTTGAAGTTGGTAACACTGAGAGCAAATTTTTGCTTGCATGTTCGGTTAATCATTCATCATCATCAGTCTTTTAGCGTCCGTCGTTGGACATAGACCTTCCCCAGGATTTGCCACACTTCTCTATCATGGGCGTCACGGAGCCAGTACTTCCTGAACTTGTATAGCTCATCTCTCCATCTAACATTTTGCCGGCCTCGGTTGCGCATATGGTCTCGGGGAATCCATGTTGTGAGTCGTGATGTCCATCGATTGTCAGCCATTCTTGCAACATGGCCAGCCCACCGCCATTTGAGATTTTTTATGGATTCTATGATGTCCCTAACTCTTGTCTTTTCCCGGATGTGCTGTGCTGTTTTGTGGTCTCTCCACGTGAGGCCCAGCATTATTCTTTCATGTGCACGTTGCATGGTTCTCAGCTTATGGGTCTGTTTCTTGGTTAAGTTCCATGTTTCAGCTCCATAAGTGACTATTGAGAGGATGCATTGGTTATACACCCTTCTCTTTAGGATTAATGGGATCTTATTATTTTTGAAGGTTGAGCTAGCTCTGCCAAAGGCTTGCCATCCTAGTGTGATTCTTCGCTTGATTTCTTCTTCTTTTGAGGGTCTCATGGAGATTCGTTGCCCTAGGTAGATGTAGTGGTCTACTTTCTCGAGTTCTGTGTCCTCGATTTCGATCTTAGTGTTCTTATCTCCAATGTGGTTGTTGCACATGATCTTCGTTTTGCTGAAGTTCATGTGTAGGCCGACTTTCTTGCTCTCTTCATTTAGTTCATCTATCATTAGTTGGAGGTCGTGTAGGTTCTCTGCGAAAAGGGCTATGTCCCGAAAACTGTCATATTGGTGTCCGTTTACTGTATACATCGTTAGAAAAGGAATTTTATCAGCTTCCTAGAAGTGTATCATGTCTGTATCCGTGGAACATGGAAAATTACAGCCAAAAATGTGAACCTAAATATTTAGCATTTTCTAAGAAAATATCAATTATATCCACACCTCGTAGTCGACAATTAGACTGTGAATCTGCTTCATTATATATATATATATATATATATATATATATATATATCGTTAGTAAAGAAGTCTTCTTATCCTTGCCACAGTGTATCTTGTAAATTTCTATCTGTTGATCCAAAAAAATTGCAGCCAAAAACGTGAAATTAGATATTTGGCATTTTACAATGAAATTTCAAATATGCCTCTCACTTTTAGACCCAAATCTATGGACTATTGATTTAATTCTTGGTGGAGATACTTACATATAAGTATAGTTTGAAAGGGGATTTTATCAGCTTTCCAACTGGGTATCTTGACAATTTATATCTGTTGGGCATGAAAAGCTACATCCTAAAACGTGAAGCTAGGTATTTTTTATTTTTCAAGTTTTTCTCTTTTTTTTCTCTTTTTGATTATTTTTGACCCCTGTCTAACCAAAATTTGTGATTTTTTATAACAACAGGTGCCCAATGTACACAATTTTTAGAAATAGGATTGTGGAACTATATTGTGTTAATCTTCTATTTTCGAATAATCAGTGTTTTCAATTTTGGAGCAACAGCACTCCCTATAAATACCCCCTCCAAATCCTAGTTTATTCCAATTTATTTTGAGTAACTGTTCAAACCATAAACGACAGAGAAATACTCCCCCAAACTAGGGAGTGCTCAATAGGCTCCCCTGGTTCCCTGCATACTTGGTTCATCATAATTTTGTTTGTTCTCGGTCGTCGAACAGGAGAAATATGCATGAGAATGATATATATATATATATATATATATATATATATATAATTGACATATTGATATATAATATCATAATATATTATGATATAATCATAATATATAATTGATATATAATTGAGACAATTATTAATTATTATCATAATTGAAGCGTCCTTCCTCAGGGTTGAGCATTCTTTAGGTAGGGCATCTCCGTCCATTATAAGCTATTATATCAATGCTCTTCCAACTCTGGAATGGAGCCCTCTGTTGGATGGGGAATCGTGCGTAAAGCAAATATATCGCTTAAATTCAGTCCTACTGATCGTCCAGTTCTGCGTAGGACAGGGATAAAATGCATGCTTCTGGGTCTGAAGCTAGGGTTTCGATCCTACCTTGTGGTACTGAATGGGATATTGGATAGTCTGTAGCCACACTGAAGAGTTGAAGTACAACGAAATAGCTGTTTGTGGATGACACAATTATATATATATATATATATATAATTCGATTTCCGTTGACTTTATTAGACAAGACACTTTTGTGAGAAAAAAAAATGACCAACTCTTCAATACCATTCCGATGATATATAATATGACCATGTTTAGTGTTGTCATATTATTTTTGCCTCGAGCCAAATTTCAATCGATACCCAATATGGTAAATGTTTTTCACATACCTCGTTATATCAACTAATAGAATCAATAAAAAAAAATTCTTTAGACAGTTAATGCACATGGAAAGTGAATGGTGCCTTCGCTAATAGTTGAGCAACGCCGAGCAACGCAGTGCCTTGATGGGTGACCGTCTTGTAATATCAGGTGCCTTAACTAACTGGGGAGACCTCCCCTGCAGTCATGCTGATCTCCGAACAGATTTATCACTTCTTTCCTTTGGAAAGCTTTCAACATGGTCAACATGGGGGAAGGTAGAATTTGGGGCACAACACTTCCTCCATACTAAGCGCCCAGACACAGCAATTAAAAGCTGTTTGCTCACGGTCAACATTGGTCGACGGAGGAGGCTCCAGAGAAACAAAAGTACACGATAAATAGATAAACCACAAATCGCCTGGTATTACTTGAAACGTACTCACAGCCATTAAAATGAGCCAAGATGAACCATCTTACAAAAAAGTAAAAATACGAAGGTATCAGGAAGTCTGCAACCCAAAGATGAAGAAAGCATTTATTTTACACAAGAAATTTTTATTTTTCAACATAATCTTCTTCCTCGTCAAAGCACTTAATTCAGTAGTAAATATTGTTCACGTAGATCGATCATTACATAGTGGAAATTTCGGATCCAACTTCAGCTAATGAATACGTGTCACGCTACAGACTTATTCATCCACCCTCGTGTATATATCTCAACAAACTTGACCTTTTCTCAGAGGAAATGAAGTAAGGAAACAAATCATAAAAAAGTAAGAAATTATGGTGTTTAGACTAAATATCCGCCCTAACAAGCTAGATTAAAAAGAAGGGGAATGAATTCATAAAATAAATAGATGGAAAGATAGAAATCAGATATTGTTGAATTTAATTTGTTTTTAAAAAGTGATTTTTGTTGCTTTTGGATTTTCTCTGAAAAATGTAAGTGTACGTATGCTTGAAAGGAGATAAACGAATTTGTGACTTTGGGAGTTTTTTTTTTCACAATGTCGTAAATAAACAGAAAGGCAGGTACAACAGACGAGTGATTTTTGGATAAATTCATATTGTATCCACCCCCCCAACATTTTGGGAGGTGATTTTCGAAAAGTAATTTGCTAAAATCCTGCTTAGTACACACAGAAACCTTCATGAGGTTATGTTATGTGGTTTTTGCGCTAGGCTGTCGCACACAGACTGACAGATAGGTGGACAGACGGACAGATAGGTGAACAGAGGGACAGACATTTGATCAAATATAATAAGAGACGATTATATTAGGAGTTACCCAAATTTAAAATCATTTTCACTTAGAAATGTTTTTAGCGTTGATCTTAAGCTTGGTGAGTAAAATTTTCCCTACATTATTATTTTTTACAAGTCTCTTCTTAATATTAGAGCCATTTTTTCCGACTCTCTTGTTCAGAATACCCCTGACAATCACAGTAAGTTGCGTGAAGAAGGAATAAAGAAATAGCTCCATACCAGACTTGAACTCGCATCCCATTTCCCGGACCTCGTCTCTCATACACAACACCTTAACACTACTGGCAATTAGATAGGGTGTGGTTTAGAACGTGGCCTTATGCACTAAGCTAAGCGATAAAGACGATTGAATGTCTCTATAGACAATAGAATGTCTCTTCTAGGGCGCATACCCGGGCAAAGTTTATGGAGAGCCTTACTTATGTAGTCCAGAGCAAAGCAGAGAGCGATGCGTCTCTGTTCGATCAGTTGGGGTGGGTAGAAATGGATTCATGCCCTTCTCAAGGAGATTAGTGCATGTTGAACATAAACACTCCCGACTAGAGTTTGAGCTCGGGTCACCGATTCCATTGTTCTAACCGTTAGCGACTGTGACTACGCCAATCGTACCCCAAGGGGTGGGAACAGCAGAGTATGAAAAGGGGACTGATTTCTGCTTTACACAACTAAAATCTGATCAGCAAGAACTGAATTGATATGAATCCGAGCCGATAACTTCTCTCTGAAATGTGGCTATCAGTAGTCGATAGCAATAAATATAATTTGACTGGCACTTTTCATTGTCAGCAGTGTAATTCTATACCATCTAATTTAAAAGCGAGATTTTCAGTAATATTGGCTATCGTGTTACAGGAAATACCTTTGAGAATGAATGTTTTTGTCTCGTATACCAACTCTTTACAGAGCTTTGTCCTATCTAGAATGCTGAATATTGATTGTCTTACCTAAGGTTTTGTTCCAGCCTCACTTTGATACTCCCCACCCTGGACAGACTACCGGTTTATGTCTCCTGTGTGTGTTACCCGACTAAGATGAATGATCAGAGGCAATTGTTCTGTACCTGTCAGAGTTCTGCAACATATCTGTCGACTCAGCTGCGCCTTCGTGAGGGTACATAAAGACTCGAGCCCCTTCCAGGTTAAAAAAAAGGAGTCGGGGCACCAGCTTACTCAGACTCAGCTTGTCTCGGAATGTTCTTTCGAAATTTAGAGTGGACTAAGAAAAGAATCAGTATAAATGGGGAATACTTGATTAACCTGAGATTTTCTGACGACATCGTCATTTTTGCCAAGAACCTTCATGAACAACAGATAACGCTTGACGAACTGAATGAAGAAAACATGAAAGTGGGTCCTCGCATGAACTTCAGTGAAACCAATGTCATGCGCAACAAACACGTTGAGGACAACGGTACTACGATCGAAGATGCAGACCACTTCATCTACCAGGGATAACGTATCTCCATGAAATCCTCAAAAGAAGAAGACATCAAGCGAAGAATAACTCTAGGCTGGCTAACTTTTGGCAGAGCAAGCTGAACTTTAAAGAAGGAGATACCATCAGTCCTAAAAATCAAGATTGGTCTTCAAACGGAGAACCATGCAACGCACGGAGGAGAGAGAATCACGCTCAACATCACATGGGGAGATCATAAGACAGCACAGTACATTAGAAAACAAACTGGCGTCAGATATATCATCGAAACCATCAGAAAAAACACAAAGGCAATGGGCTGGTCATGTTGCAAGAATGTCAAACAATCGCTGGACATCGCGTCTCACCAGAGATCATATGCGAAGGTAAAAAATAGCATGGCTTGACGAACTAGACAAATGGAGAAAGTATTGGCTCCGCGACGCCAGTACTTTCTTCATTTGTTTAGTTTGGGGAGGTCCATGTCCAATAACAGACGCTAAAAGACCGATGAATGGGTGTTACTTAATCCAGGTGAATGATAACATGAATGGCACAAATGGTTTTCTCAAAAACGAAACGAAACGACCAACTCATTAATTACTGAAAATATTTGTAAAAGAGCACATTGATGAGATGAATTAAAGAGCCAAGTGACGATATTTTTTTAGAGGGATCAGCAATCTTTTGGGGAGGCAGGCTGGATCAGCAATGTTTTTTATGTCATGTGGGTCAAAGTTAATGAAAAAAAACGATACAATGGTCATACAAGGCTATGGAAATAGCTTTTTTTTACAAACATATTTTTATTTTTTCTCAAAATTATTCTTGGATGAAATATTGCAACATTATTATCATTAATTTAAAGAAAAAGGTAAAAAGAATCAAAATCAATAAAAGCTTTTTTTGTTTTAAAAATAATTACTTTGATGTTTTTTCATTGTAGGAGTGTATAATTATAAGATGTCTCTGTACTCTCAATGAGAGCAATGATATTCCTTTTTTTGGAAGCAAAATGTTTAAAATTTTATCAGTAAAAAGTTGATTCGTTTGAGGCCACTTTAAAGATGAGACATTTGTTCTATTTTTTAAAATATAATTGATCGCTAACCACAGGTTCGTAAAGAAAATACATCGTCACTTGTTTGATGTGTCATCAGGCCAGATGATGTAAGACCGCGGGACTGATTGGGCATCTAACCAACGCCTTTGGGCCTCATGTCGTATTGGGTGTAGCCATTTAAAAAAAAAAAATGAAAAAAGAGGCTCCATAAATAAGTTACGTCTGTCCCCCTCTGTTGGGCAGTGATCTCTAAAAAAGAGTGAATTTTCAAAAAACAAGCGCGAATGTTGCTGGACTCAAACCAAGGAATTGATTTAGCTTGAACTTAAATTGTAAATTATAGACATAATAAAGAGTAAATGTTCAAATTTTCAGCGCTCCAGCTCCATTGATGCGGTGTGTGGTAGATGAATTGCCAGTCAGCCAGCCAGCCAGACCAATTTAAAAACTAAAGAAACCCATGTTGACAGTTTTTGTGACAGTCTTGGCTGACAGTTCCCAATACACCGCATGAATTAACTACGATCCTCTAGTTACTAAAATTTGCCAAGTCAAAATTACTAATAGATATTCTTGCTTCGCATGAATGAATCACCGAAGCCTGCGCGTCTACTAGAACTAATTGACTAGAAATTATCTAAAATTATCTTGAAAATTGATGTTTTTATCTAAAAGTTATCGCCATTGTTGATCCAAAATGATCATAGAGACCTCAAAACCATTTTTTTTTTGGGGGGGGGGGAATAAACGAAAAAAAACCCAAACGATTTTTGATGGCGTTTAGTGATATACTCATGTGAATTTTCATGGTTGTAGTTCCAAAATTATGACCAGGAGCTCTCGGTGACACTTGCAGATGAGCTAAAAGGGGAATCTGTAGCCCACTTGGCTAGTTGGTTTGGCGGGCCATGTGTGGGGCTACTGTGATTGGATTACATTCTAAAACTGAGGTCTTCATTTCAAATTTGGTATAATATCATAGAATTCAATTCACTATTAATGCGAGGCTGCTACACATTCTTTGCATTAAGCTTTCTTGTCAAACCACAGCCTTTTCTACAATATCAAACTATATTCCACTTGATTGTTCCAAAATGAGATTTCACGATGTTGATGGGGTAGCCTAGTGGATGAGACATCAAAAAACTGAATAGGTTAAACATTTGAATATTCATATGTTCTACTGCCATTGTCATTTCGTTCCTGTGTCCTTGGGGAAGAACAGAAACCTCCATTTTTTTCTGATTTGTCACTAGACATTTCATTATTCTTATGTCTATTTCGGGAAGATGAACATGGATTAACACACTGGAGACGATGTTGTGCAAGTTTTCTTCGATATAATTGGATTTTAGGAAAATGAGTATGACGAGCCTTGCTGCTGCAGGGTCAAACTCCACTCCTACCTCTATTCCGACTGAAGATGATTATCACAATTTTTATACTGTATATGTATAGTAAATAAATTCGTAGAATTATCAATTCGGTTCAGCCAGTAAGAGAGCCAGCTACCAATCACTTGGTCGTGATTTCAAATCACAGTAGGGAAATGCATTTATTTATTAGAATGAAATAAGCCCTTGCATATTTCTTATATAAATTTCCATGTATACCTTATTAATTTAGCTCATTAGACAAGGGAACCGCTTACCAATCAACTGGTCGTGATTTCAAATCTCAGTAGGGGAATGTTAATTTTACACATCGGTTTGATTTAACGTTACAGACGTTACGGTAGAAAAAGCAAGTCAACTCCAGACTTGGAACAGAGTTTGACAAAAATTAAGTACAAGTAAACAGCTACGGTGTTCTTGTACTTCTCATTGGGTAATTACGTAATATTTTTAAATTCACGTACTTATCAAATTCCTTACGATAAGTTTTTGAAAAAAGTAATAAAACGCTGAGAGTTGAAGTTTGGATTTTGTACACACTTGGCTGGTATCACAATTTCGCTCTGATATCTGCGTCCATTTACACTATGTTGTGCCAGTTAGATATATAAGTATATAAAACCCAATGTGCATATATATATATATATATATATATATATATATATATATATATATATGGTTAAGCACTCTTCAAGTGGGGTAACTCGTTCATTTTAAGCTTATGCAATGCTCTTCCATGGGAATAGAACACTTTGGTGGACGAGGAATTTAAATTAAATAAATATATCGCTTAAATTCAGCCTTATTGACTTCCAGTTCCTTAGTGCAGAGGTAGGATATCGGTCTGAGGCATAGGTTTCAATCCTGCTTCGTGGTACTGGATGGGATAACAGATAGTCTATAGCTCCACTGAAGAGTTGTAATACAACGAAACAGCTGTCTGTGGATGACATATATGTGTGTGTGTGTGTTACGAGGAAATGGATATATGATCCGACAGAATCATCATGAATTGTGTTATATCGTATTGAAACTCTTTTTCGAAATTATCTCCAGTTATTACACGGTGAATGTATCACGTGGCCTAGACAACGTACATAGAATAACTTTAGATAATTATATATATATATATATATATATAAATATATATATATATATTTATGTGTGTGTGTGTAGTACTCCCAAAACAGGGCTATGGTAAAGCAGCTGATGAACTCCATAATAAAGAATAACATTACAAATATCAATAAAACTAAATTACATGCAATATGAACCTCAAAATATATAATGAACAGTTATAAGTCAACGTGTTGGAATAACAAAAATCAGATTAAAAGTGGCTTATGTGACATACGTCGTGGATATTTTGGGACTATGTATAAAAATTGACTTAAGAAGTTGCATTTTCAGCATTACCGTATGAACAGTTTACGTACACACACACTTATATATATATATATATATATATATATATATATATATATATATATATATATATATATATATATATATATATATATGCACTAGTTGGGATACTGGGCGTAGCCTGAGAAAAACAACCTCAAGTTCGACAACACCGAAAAATGTTTCATTTTATTCCTTCTTATTCAACCCATCACAACCAATGGGAAAACTGTTATTAACACATAGACATAAGTTTTTTCTTACGATATGCGCTATTCACTGATGGTCGTAGATTGTTGGCCTCACTTAAGTGGTGATCAAAGAAATCAACAAAAAATTAAGATGTTCGTAATAGTAGTCCGAAATTATTAATAAGGGTTTACAATACTTCATCTCCGCCAAAGATAGTATAATTACTTCTAAGTTCATCGTAAAAAAATGTTCTAATTTAGCTTCACCACCAGCACTACGTTGCTTCAACTGTGAACTGGATTATATTGAAATTTTTATCAATCAAGGGGTAGATAGAAGCTTCCTTTCACTATGACATAGATCATGTTGAATTTCTATCAATGAGAAAAAAGAAAGGGTAGACAGAAGCTTCCCTTCACTATGAGATGGATTATGTTGAATTTCTATCAATGAGAAAAAAGAAAGGGTAGACAGAAGCTTCCCTTCACTATGAGATGGATTATGTTGAATTTCTATCAATGAGAAAAAAGAAGGGGTTGAAAGAAGCTCTCCTTCACTATGAGATGGATTATGTTGAATTTCTATCAATGAGAAAAAAGAAAGGGTAGAGAGAAGCTTCCCTTCACTATGAAATGGATGATGTTGAATTTCTATCAATGAGAAAAAAGAAGGGGTTGAAAGAAGCTCTCCTTCACTATGAAAAGTGGAGCGGTAAAGGAAGAAATGAAAACCCTTCATGTATTTAGCAGCAGTGAAATTAACACGGTTTATCACTGTCTCATTGCCATGAAGTGATACCTGACCAAAACATGAATATTTATTTGAGAATTGATTTTATTGTAAGAAGTATGTGTGCTACTGGTAAGAAGAATGAATGTCAAAATCCCTGATATGATTTTTACTGGTTTTTAGATCTGAGCATTGACTAGAGAATGACCCCTGGTGACCTCGAAAGTATTGATTCCCCATTTAAAATATCGAAACAAAAGTATATATATATATATATATATATATATAAACCCCAACAAACTTTTATTGGATGCACAGATACTGCACTCTGATCCTAGTCAGAATAGCAAGGGAGCAACACTTTGATCCTAGACAGAGGCCTATGCTTTTGGTTTACTATACTTTTAGGCTTTGTTTACATTTTGTTATCGTAGGTTTCGTCTGCAAATTTTGCATTCTTACAGCAGCCTACATTATCCTACTTAAATATTGATGAAAAAAAATTACGAATAATCAAATCTGCGAAAAAGAAACCGTGAAATTGGAGGGCTAACTTTCAATTTCATTTGAAAAAAAAATCTAACAAAAAAACACTGATTTATTTGGCTGTTTCGTTTGAAAAAGGGAAGGGAGGAGGTTATAGAATCTGACAACAATAATATGTTACTACAACTTAGACTGTTGATGATTTTCCGTTACTATGTGTGGAAAAAAACACCCACACTTTATAAAAAATGAATTTTATTGTATGAAAGGTTTGTGTTGTTCGTAAAAATAATTATTGGTGAATCTTTTGTGATAAAATGTATTAAATCCTGTATTTGATTAATCGGAGATTTTATAGAAAAGTCATCGAATTACGTCGGAGCTCAACCTCACATAACTCATGTCACAACTTGTGAGTCTACTTCACGTAAATTTTGTTACCTCATGTGGGTCTCCATGTCGAACATTATATCGATAGGCCTTTTAGTTTCAGCGTGAAAGGTGTGCAAACAGGAGGCTCGGATATAAGTATAGCTATATAACTCAATTTGTGAAAGACATAAGCACTACAATTTTCTCTGATCTTGAAAAATGGCTGGTTGTACAGGCAAAAGCGCTAGATCATCAGAATCGTTTGGAGAATATGTACTTACTGAGGTTCCAAATATACGTTCTCTTGTGTGTAAACAAGAAAAAAACTGACCCAATTCAAATAAAACAGCACGGGAAACAATTGGTATTTTATCGAGATTCAATGAAACTAGATGAAATTCTCACACGCACGCCCTCCAGTGGACCTGCTAACACTCCCAGATGGGAGTTAACCCAATCCCCTCCTTTTGGTGAAGATCAGAGTTGTCTCCCTTTCATTCGCCTTATTGAAAATAGTAATTTGACACTAAATTTACCTGTAAGGTCGTCAGCACCCGTTATCGTATGTTAATCCTGGGATCAATTTAGCCTTATTTTTTGAAGCCTTTAGAGAGTGGCCATTTGGCCAGCTATAAAAACGTTGTGGCTAGCTAGCAAACAGAAATATTCGTCGTCTTTATAGTATTAGATATCGATACCTCTTCCAGTTTATATATGTGGATTATTATCTCTTCCTCGTTTTGTTGAGGAGGGGGAAGGGTTATCGGTGTGCTCCAGCAACCAAATTGTAATTAATGTTCTCTTGTGGTAGAACATGTTTTGGCACCCTTTCATGATGTATACGCTCTCATGGTGGCAAGGGTTAAATGCCCACTTGAGATTATTTGGGAGTGACCAAGATAAAGATTTGGAGAGAAGTGAAGTATTTGTCTTTGTGTTCTCTCAAAGTATAAGCAACTGTTCGTTCACATGGAAATAAATAGCTGACATTTATTATTGGCCTTTACTAAATTTAAAAAAAAAATCTTTCCAGTTGATCAATTGACTAAAGCAGAAAGCGAATTGTATTGTATTTGCTTGTATTCATGTATAAAAGACCTGGGAATGTTCCAAGTATGTTCGTATTATTCAATGAAGCATTGTTTGTGACTTATGTATTTCAATATTGCAAAGACAGTTACAATATCAAAATCAAGATTGGTGTGACATGATTTGACCCTTTCTTCATGGGTGATTTAGTCGATTGTAGTTCAGTCAAATAAAAAAGTGTTATTGGAGGAATATCAAGCAAAATCATAAACAGAAATTTGTCCCTATTATGCTGTTTATTCTTGAGACAAGCCTCTTACCTACATCCTGTCTCAACTATGAAAAAGATGACTTGAAATACCAATAGGAATTATCTACTAGAATGGGTTTTACAGAATAATGCAACGTTAATAAAAATTATAAAATGCTCTAGTTCAGATATAATGGTCTACGAATTCCTTGGATGAAACACTATCAAACATTATCATTCTAAAATTTGACTCGTCCTTCTTTTATCTCACTTCTTTTGATATCAAACCTCCCAGATCGCCATTTTGCGACTGTCAAATTAGCTGTACAAATCGGAAATGAAAGATAACCCTCCAGCGAGATTTGGACTAGCACCCATTATCCTCAGGATCCTGTGTCAGAGCTTTCACCGGTTTGACTACGAAGCTTTCACTTGCTTGTTGTTCAAATAAGCCATAAAGCTGTATTCCTTTCTTCTCCGATCGCCATTATACAGCCATCTTGTTTGTTTACTCGCACCACCGGAACGAGATGCAATTGTGTAGAGTGGCGTTATGAGAATTGTGGTGAAGAGCAACAAAAGTGAATTAATAAAAGAGCCGTTCCTTTTAATCAACAACCACTCCAGTTTACTGTTTCATAAATATGTTACGTATAAAAATTCTCAAGTTGATGAATTTCTCTGAAGTCATCGTTGACCGAATGAACAGATTGTTTGAAAAAATCAGTTTCTTCGAATTTAGTTTCAATTCGCATCGACTAATGGCAATGGTGTAAGATCTTCCTCTGTTAATGATATTGTACTATGTTTAGAACTCTCTCTCTCTCTCTCTCTATATATATATATATCTATATATATATATACATATATATATCTATATCTATATATATATACATATATATATCTATATATATATACACATATATATATCTATATCTATATATATATATACATATATATACATATATATATACATATATATATATACATATATATATATATACATATATATATATGCATATATATATATATATATATGCATATATATATATACATACATATATATATATATACACATATATATACATACATACATATACATACAAATATATATATATATATACATATATATATACATATATATATATATATACATACATATATATATACATATATATATATACATACATATATATATATATACATATATATATATATATATATACATACATATATATATATATATATATATTATTGTGTCATCCACAGACAGCTGTTTCGATGTATTACATCTCTTCAATGTGGCTATAGACTTTCCATAATCCCACCCAGTACCACAAGGCTGGATTGAAACCTTCACTTCAGACCCGGAATGTCCTACCTCTAGGCTACGGAACTGGACGGTCAGTAAGGCTTAATTTAAGCTATATATTTATTTACGCAGAAATTCCCCATCCACCGGTGTGCTCTATTCCTATAGAAGAGCATTGCGTAAGCTTACAATGGATGAGTTACCTCACTTAAAGAGTGCTCGACCCTGAATAGAGAAGCATTATATATATATATATATATATATATATATATATATATATATATATTACAAATCAGGAATAAAATCTAATATGATGTAATACAGTATCCGATGAGTGATGGGTTAATTTCATAAAGTGCTCGATACATTCAACATTAAACATCATTTGAGCTATTGCAGAGCTTAAAATATGATGAAGTAAAGGATTCGTCACACAAACACGTTTATGTTTCTGCCCTGTTTGGGCTTCCTTAAGTGAATGATTCGAATTCTTTTAGATCCCTATTTAGCACCTTTTCTGTTGGGGTAGGGTGTGTATTTTTCTAGGGTGTAGAATCTTCCTCTTATTCTATTTATATATATCTTTTCTTTTTCTTTTTACTTTTCTTTGTTTAATAGTTGGTCATAATAATAATGTTAATTGTAATAACGAGGAGAAAATATTAAAACAAACACACATATGCCAGAATATTGAAACCCCATATTACCTTTGCCTAAATGAGAAGTTTGAAATCCTCACTTTTGCCAATAGAAAAAAAAACACAAAAAAATAACAATTATCGAAGAAAAAATTTAGTTGCATTAAAGTTCCACAAAAATGAAGTGCTGCTCACATTTTCTATAAAAAAAACAATTTACCACCTCATACATGGGTATACTAAAAATTAACCACCATAGCTATCTTACCCCCCCTCGTTATTACTATTAACATTATTATTATTTGATACCTCCAGCCACTACAAGGACAACCCAAATTATCTTCGACATATAGAAACAGACCAAACCTAGAAAAATTAAACTAACAACCAAGGTCATGTAGAAGTGAACCTTAACACTGGGAAACAGATTTTAGGGAGAATAAAATACTCTCAGAGAGGAAACACATCACAAAGAGCCGATGGTTTAACAATATACTGATAAAGAAAATGCCTACAATACATCCTACCAATTTATGATTTATAACTATCAGCAAGCAAGTATCCTCACTATGTAAAGCAGAAAAACATAGCAAGCAATGACCAACTACTAAACGAAGAAAAGAGAGAGAAAATACATAGAAATAGCAAAAGAGGAAGATCCTACACCTCCCAAAAAATAGACCCCCCCAAAAAAAACACGTCCTAAATAGAGATCTTAAATGAACCAAAGAAGCCTTAACAGGACAGAAACATGAATGTGTTTGTTAAGCAAATCCTTTACTTCATCATATATATATATATATATATATATATATATATATATATATATATATATATATTGTCTAGAAAGCTTTACGGCTTTAAACACTAAATGCATTGAAAAAAACTTTTTCAATTTTTTTCAGTCACTTCAGTCATTTATTTCCCAATATCTGTTAATTTTAACTATGTAAGTCACAGTGTTGACTGATGATGCTTCATCGAATAATACGAACATATTTAGTAGATTCCTTTATCTCTATTTTATACATACATACTTGCTAATGTGATATTATATATAATAATAGTAATTAATAATTGTGTCATTCACAATTGTATTACAACTCTTCAATGTGGCTATAGACTATTCAACATCCCTTCCAGTACAACGAGGTAGGATCGAAACGTTCGCTTCAGGCCCAGGGGCAGACATTCTAGCTCTGCCCTACGCATAACTTGACTTACATATAATCCCTCACCTATTAGAGTGCTCCATTCCAGAGTTGGAAGAGCATTGCATTATAGCAGTAATAGACGGGTGCCTTACCTAACAGTGCTCAAGCTGAGAGAGAGAGAGAGAGAGAGAGAGAGAGAGAGAGAGAGAGAGAGAGAGAGAGAGAGAGAGAGAGAGAGAGAGAGAGAGAGAGAGAGAGAGAACCAGGATTCGCCCAGGTTATTCAGCTCAAAATCTAAAAATACCTCAGTCGTTAAGTCTTCAATTCAACTTACGTGATTTATTGGTAGGCAGCAGACCCCAGAGACCGACACACACACACACACACATGAAGTAGTGGTGAAAGAAATCCAGAAATTAGAAAAATCGAAATTGTGAACAGTTAATTTCTCAAGATCAGCCCTGGAACCTAAAAATATATGATGCAGAACCCAGTTTGAGAAACTCTGCTGAAATATATTAATTCAAGAATTGCAGTCATCAGAAATTGAAACTAGGAGTTTCATGTGTATAAATATTCATTTGTTAATGTCAGTTTTAGCTCGTCAAAAATAATATCTCCATATAAAAGCCAGTGTCTGTTTCTTTGTTATGCACAAATATATCACACTGTTTCTGTTGATATTTAAGTATGTAGGAGACCAGGTACATATTTCATATTTCGCACGCATAAACCCAAAATAAACCCGAATAAAATGGTATCATTTATGGGTTGCCTACCCCAACTAAGTAGGTGTCTAAACATTACAAAAATGATCACGCCTTTTTTTTTTTACAAAAACATTGAAGCGTAATGATTTAAATATCTTTGAAGTTTCAATTTCGGTTTTAAGTGTAGGAAAGTACCATAAAGATAGTCGTAAAAAATGAAAAATACTTTAGCGTACTTAACGCAGATTTTAGACTGTTTTTATGTCAATTTTTGCCATCTGAAATTATACCATGACTGATATCTCTCGATTGAAAAATTCAAACCCTGTATTTAAAAACTCTCATTTATGAAGAAGCTGTTGAAGAAATATAAGATTCGATGGAAATTGGTCAATTTAATGATTACTTGACTTGATTTAAAATAAGAAAATCATCTACTTTTTGACTTAAAATGTACACCTATTTATAACGGGTGTCTGCTACCTTACCCAGGATTCGCCAGACCTCTCTATGGACGTCTCCGAGTCAATACTTTCTGAACTTGTCTAGTTCGTCTCGTCATCTTGTATTCTATCGGCCTTGGTTTCGCATGTGACCTCTTGGGATCCATCGTGAATCATGATGCCCCGTGGTTGTCTACCATTCTTGCAACATAACCAGCCCATTGTCATTTGAGTTCTCAATAGATTTTAGGATGTCTCGGACTCCTGTTTTCTTCCTGATATATTGTGCTGTCTTGTGATCTCTTCATGTGAGGTTGAGCATGATTCTTCCATGTGCATGTTGCATGATTCTCAGTTTGCAGGTCTATCTCTTGGTTAGGTTCTATGCTTCAGCTCCATGAGTGACTGTCGGGAGGATGCATTGGTTGTAAATCCTTCTTTTTAGGACATGAGATTTTCTTGTCCTTGAACTTTTAGCTTACACCCCTGAAGACTGACCATCCCAGAGAGCTTCTTTGCTTGATTCCGTGTTGGATGACCAAAAATGACAAAACTGTTTTATCTACAACGGCAGAAGCATATTCATATCATTAAAATGCTGTTATATGACGGACAATTCTAGCTGAACAAAATTGAGATGTAGGCGCCGAGTTATATTTGAATCATTTGAGAATAAATACAGTCATCTCCATTGGACTCTGGAATGTCGTTTGGTTGAATAGTATATTATAATCACTAAATTTAGCTTTATTGTTACTGCCACGGAAGAGAGGTAAGAATGTAACAATAAAGTTGTAGTTTCTTATCTTAATTCTGCCAAATACTCATCCTACGGACGGTTTATTCGGCTGGAATGTTAAAATGCTGCTTTCGTCTTTATTTCTTTTTTCAATCATGTTTTTTTAGAACCTCGTTTGTTCTAATCACACGAAATAACTTAGATTCTCTTATATTTTAACACAATGACGAAGAAAAATTCTCGGGGAAAAAAACACTTACTTAGAAATTTTCACATACTGGTTTTGTTTACTTTTCTCATCATGAAAGACGTCAAAAAAGACTTACCAAAAATCAGGTACAACGGAATTTATCCGTTTCTTTTATCAGGATTTTAGAAGATTGTGCTCGGTGAAATTGTGATTTATGTATAGTGTTGACTTAACAGTAAGCAATATATTCAAAACGTTGTTTCGAAGTGTCAACATAAGTTTCTTCAATTTCTGAGTTCGTCTATCTCTGTACGTACCACGCGTGCAGGCTGCACCAATGGAGCTAGAGGGCTGAAAACTTTGAATTGTCACTCTTTATTCGGCTTAGAAAAATATCCTTTTTTTTTTAATTGCCTGCTTTATGAAATTTTAGTGTAAGGGGCCCAATTTGCAAATCATGTCAAGTTTATGCTAAACTGTTCCTTTAGTTTGTGTCTGGCAAACTTTTTTTTTCGATAACTCAGACTTTTTTAGGGATCACTGCGCAATAAAAGGCGAGAAGTAACTCATTCGTTGATCGCTGCCTTTTCCAAATTTGTTCTATTGATCACCCCCAACACGGCATGCTAACGAAAGACGTTGTTCAATTGACGTTTTTTATTGAGTGACTAAACACACCTATTATGTTTCGTTTTTTTCTTCTTTAAATCTGCTTTTTTTTCAAACATAATGTACAAATGATACGATGGAATTCTTTATGTTGATGAGAAGAGGCACATAGATGAATAAACAACCTGATAACGGTCATGCTATTGAGGGAAGGAACTTGTTGACATCTTTCTTCTTCCCGATTAGTATTATTAGTGTCAATATTTTCTGTCTGATTCTTTTTTAGATGAGGGATTATTATAATGTGAACATTTGTCCGGATTTTAGTCCTCATCTTGGTTCATTTCTTGGATACACCGTTTCGGTCGTCGTACCCTACGGCCGACTACAGGTGATGAATAGGTGTATATTTATTTGACCATCAAGACAGGGGTTGGAGTCGCCTGGAACGTGTGGATCTAGATCTAATTTCGGGTGGATTTGATTTTTGGTCTCAAACATTGTTGGTGGTCATGATTGGTTTCAAAAATCAGGAGTTGATACCGAAGTGAAGGAGGGTGGGTCTTTTTGACACCAATTATGACCAACATCAGTGTTTGATGACCAAAGATCAACGAGCCCACCCGAAATTTGACGGTGGCGTCTGCATGTTCTAGGCGATTCACACGTTTTTTTTTAGCGCATCTTAGTAGTACCCTACCAATCATCTCCAGTCTACTGTTGGACAGAGGTGTTTCCCCGTCTCTTTCCATGACGAGCGTGATTCCACTAACCTCTGCCACAACTTAGCTTTTCTATTTCGTCTCTTCAACTTGTGTCAGGTCTTTTCCTACTACGTTTACTGGCATGCAGACATCAATCGGTTCGACTTTCGCTCCATCTGTTGTCCCTCTTTCTCACTATGTGCCCTGCCCATGTCCACTTTTATTGCTTGATTACTTGTACGATATCCTTCACCATGGTCCTTTCCCCGATCCCGATTTTTCGCTATCTGTAAGAGCCATTCCTAACATTGCTCTTTCCATTGTCCTCTCTGCAGTTCTGAGTTGGATTTCGAGTGGTTTTGTGAGTTTCCAGGTTTCGCACCCATGCTTCGTAGCTGGTATTATGCATTGATTGCATACTTTACGTTTTACGCATATTGACAATACGCTTTTCAGTATGTCTCTATTAATACTAAATGCTTTCCAGTCAATCATTATGCACTGTCTTATTTCTTTTCCTGGGTTTTACTCTTGTTTTATCGCTTGAGCTAGGTAAACGTATTCTTCAACTTCTTGGGGCTTTTTTGTTGGAGAAACAACTTACTTGTTAAATTGGTCTTATTAAGGACTTAGATTCGATTCAACATTAACTCTTCTTGAAAGAAAAAACAAAAAAACCGTGTTATTTTTTTCGGGACTTTATTATTGAACATTTCTTCTGTCTATTATTTTCATCTTTAACCGTATTTTTGGCTTTCTCTATCTAGATCACTCAATATATTTGTTTTTGTTTTTTTAGATCATCCACAGTTTCCAATGTTAATGCAATGCAATCACAATACTTTAAATTCCTCAAATATTATCCGTCTATCTTTACTCTCACGTTTTCCAGTCTGATTCCCGGAAGGTGCTTTCAAGGCTTGCTTTAAATAGGTATTATATCCCCTTACTCCATTTCCAATTTTTATCTTCTTAGTATCTCTTCGTCTTATTTAGTTTGTCATTGTGGTGGTAATGGCGCAATAGTTTCATGAGCAATTCTTTTCTTTTCCAATTAATCATTTATTAGATTCCATACAGATTGTATATTATGCTCATTGAACGAGAGGCTCCTTTAAACAACAGAGCTCAAACCCCCTGGAGTTCTGAAAGGGGTTGCCCTGTCATGTCATTCGAGGTTTTAGGGTTAACTGAGGCATGACCGACATGGTTCTTGCCTCACGGCAGATCCAAGAAAATTCTGTGTTGACAAAGGCGCTCGACGCGGTTAGCAGGTCGAGGCTCTGGATAATCTCTGATAATTGAGTTGTTCTCCAAAGTTTCTCGCCTTACTTATCCAACTTCACAAGATGCAGTGTAGGCAAGTCAGATGCAGTAGTTACTCCTCCAAACTTTCCCCTTTCCTAATCTGTGTCACACAAGACCGTTTGCTGTCTTCCTAACTGTGTTCAATGTTCTAAACTATGATGTAGACATGAATCACAGAGGATATAGTTGATAGGGACTACCTGTACATCTGTACTCGTATGAGCAGCTACCTGTTCAACCAGAAGCGATTTCGAGCCCACCATTAAACTACTGGTCAGGGAGCCCCTTCTTCGCAGATAACATGACCCAATCAGAAGCGCCCCTGTAGTTAGTAACATCCTGCTTTGCGGAAGCTCCTAAACTCTTCGGCATTGAAGTCAGCCTTAAAAAGACGGCCATCCCCGATAAATCTGCACGAGAACAAAATTATCACCCGCCTTCTGTCTCCACTGGCTCGATGGCTGGAAGTGGTCCAGGTATTCACCTACTTAGATTGAATCATATCCTCCAATGCTTAGCTGAACCGAGAGATACATCAAACTGGTTAAGGCCACTCAAACCTTTGGTCGACTACACAAACGTGTCCGGGGTAACAAGAACCCAAGGAAAGATATAAAAACAAGAGTCGACAAAGCCATCAAATAAAGCATACGCTTTATACACACATCTGTCTACAGATGTAAAGACAGAATGTGTCAGCGATATAAAATTCATTCATTTATATACAAAACCAATTTCCATTGAATGTTGCACATAAACTTGTCTTTTAATTAATCATTTTTGACTCGTCTTTCTTTCATCTTATTTGTTGTTTTTTTTAATAACAGCTATCAATTCATTGTTCTACGACCGTTAAACACCGTGCATCAGAAATGAAGAAATAGCCCCAACAAGATTTTAATTCGCATTCCTTAGACAGCAATTCTTATTGAACAAAAACCTATCATTCTGAACGATCTTGATATTTACTAAATTTGGTCCAAATACTTCTCCACCGTTTTATACAAATCTCTGGTTATTCGTGATCGGAGACCTTGAATGGCGTATAAGCATAGTTACTGGAGATTCATCTCCAAGGAGGTACCTCCCCTTTGCATTAAGAGCATAGTCACGGGCACTCCCTGACACCTGTGGAAGTATGCATTTTTTGCTTTTGTCCTAAACCTCTGCCACATTACACCCCTGAGAGAGGATGCATAAATACTAGCATAATACCGAATGAGATTATGGAGACTGTGTTGCACCAATTTTCGAAAGTTTCCAATTGCTTCCAGGCATGTAAGAAAACGTGAAATAAGAAAAAATGTCTGAGATTAACGCAAATCAAAATGAATGATTGTAAACATCCCCTCAGGTTTGGGTAGTCGTCCGATAGACGCCGTCACGTGACCAACGTCTTTCAGCAGCATGCCATGTTGGTGGTGATCAATTAAAAAAAAATTGGACAAAGGAGTTATCTTTCACCTTTTGTTGAATAATGATAACAAAAATAAGTCTTAATTAAAAAGAAAAACCCCAAAAACAAGAAAGAAAAAAAAAACAAAAAAACAAAAAAAACCAAGCGTAAATTCTGCTTAGTCACCAGTTTAGTATAGACAGCATTCAGAATCTTTGCTTTGTCTTGGTTGAAAAAAAAATACAAGTATCTCAGCCAACAGGAACTTCTGATCGCAATCAAAAAGTTGTGAAAGATGGATTTACACTGCACTGGGAGCAGATGAATATGTCCCATTTCTTCATACTGCTTTATATTTATTTTATTATCTTGATGAGATTTTTTTCAAAATTCATTTAGAAGTGCATAGATTCGATTTACTGCAGACATGAAGCGGCGTTTCATTTTAAAATTGTGGCGTCAGATATTTCGATTAGATCCATTGTTTAGTTAGCCTAAGTCTTTTGGTGGGGTTGACAATGTCAATACACTAATTGACTGAGCATTCAATTTATGGAAAACATTTTTAGCCTTTGTTTTTTCAAAAAGAAAATAGAAACTATTTAGTTGAAGGGACGGAATTCTATTTTAATCAGATAATGTCAACCTGGGTGGTAATTCATGATGTCACCCCGTCCCCAATTTTTAGAACTTGCTCTCTTCCCAGGATATCTAGCATTTTGGTGATCTTTTTGTTCTAATATTATTCATTATTCATGATAATTCTCCCATATTACTGAATTATGATGACAAAAGATTACAATTACTAACAATTCTATTTATCTTTAGTTTTCAAGTTTTCAGTTCTGAATGTGTAAAGAAAATAAGTATGGGTACCATAAAAAATGTTCCTATTCAATATCTTTTGAAGGAAAAAAGAAAAGAAAAAGAAATGCGATAAAACTAGGAAGCACTCAGAGAGTGCATATCTCTGCCAAAGTCATTGTCAGTGGAAGCAGTATTTTAGGGATCCACACAAAATTGAATTACTTCTTCCTTAACCCATCCTTGAACCACAGAGATTCTTTGAAAACTTTTGGAGACATCGTGTGGGTAGACATGATCCTTCAGCGATATTTTATGGTGCAGAAATGTGATTACGACGGAGGGGAGATAATTATACATGGATCCGCCCTAAAATTCTATTACTTCTTCCGTAACCAAAATTTAATCACTCCTTTATCAAGAAATTTTATGAATTTTTTTTTCAGGCAGTCATTTTAGTGTCACCCTTCTGATAGTGTCACTCGAGACTGGCCACCCTCCACCCCTCTATTGGTCCGCTAGAGATTTTATTGAATAATGGAGTAGTTTTTAGCACAATACAATACACCAAACTTTTACAAAATAAGTTACCTGGAACAACGTACTTAGGTATCTTTATGTAGTTGATGGGATTCAAAGTGGTGGTCGGTCAAAAGGCATCGTCCAAAAAGCATCAGTCAAAAGGCAAGCACGGACAACTGTAAGTTACGATGTCGAAAGGCATCAGTCGAGAATGTCGACACTGTAGTACGGATGTTTTAAATAAGTTTATACTAATTAAGTAATTTAATTTAGTATTCTTTTGTGAATTAGAATGAATAAAAAGTCATACCATATTTTATCCGATTGGTGGTGGTCTATGGTCGATCAGATTGTTCATTTACATTCAACAAGTAAAAACGTTGTTTTTGTTAACAATTAGAAGTTTTTGTCAATCTTTCTGATTTTGCTGAAATTTTACCATGATATTGACAAGACCCCAGGAAATTGAAATTGGTGAGTTATAGCCGATGCGATTGTTTGTTTACATTTTAAAAGTGAATTACCATCTGTTAGCGAACTTTCCCACACGATCATTGAGCCAGACTCTCCCCTGTCTCGATGACCAAAAATACTCATGGACACATCAACTGAAGACGGCCGTCGTGCACAACGGCTGAAACGTTTGGTTTAGAAAATGAACCAAGACGTGGACAGAAGTCTGCAAAAAAAAAAAAACAACAACAAAAAAAAAAATGACAAAAAACAACCCCAAAACAAAAAAAACTTTACATAAGAATGAAAACTTTTATACAGGCTTTTGGGCGCCTAAATGATGAAAATGTAAAACATTTTTAAGAATTTAATGGTTTGAATAAAAAAATTTAAAAAATCGGATATTTCGGAGTCTCAATAAAAAAATTGTCGCCCTCTCTCAATATTTCAGCGTTGTCTGCCGGGGACTTCAATACCTTTAAGATATCAAATAAACTCTTAGTCACTTCACCGTACAATTAACACCTGAGTCGCTCACACACCGGGCTTTGATCTTTGCAACTATAAGGCCTGATATGTGGTGGTGGGAAATTAAACGTGAAAATACTTTCGCTTTCCTTAACGCTCATTTAACCATATTCCTCCCACGCTGTTGAACTTTGGTTGTCAAGTTGCAATAGCAAACATTTCTCTTTCAAATTTTTTGCTGAGTTACAACCAAACAAACTGGAATGTTCATATGAGGTTTTGAAAAAACTAGTTTCGCTGGTCAAAGAGAGTTTATAGTACACGGTACACTCTGAGTATTATAACCTGTGGATACAGCAGATTTTACAAGACCATTATTTCAGGCTTGCTTTCTTGTTTGAATCAGTGCATATACACGTACTCTTGAGCACTTATTTAGTGTGTACTAACAGACAACCCGGTTACTCATTGGCCTACTAATTTTACTCCCACGCGCAAACGCAAATCTCGCAGTATTATTTTTCAGTAGCAATTCACCGGGGATCTTTTTTGCATTCTTAAAGTTAATGCGTCTTAGAGGTATCTCAATTCAACACCTCTGGCTAAACGCACGATTTCGGCTATTTAGAGGCCACTGACATATAAACAGAGCCAGACTTATATCATTTTAAAAACTCGCTCAAAGTCTGTCTTTATTGGCTATTAAGCTCGATGTCAAGCTATTTCCTTTGTATCAAATTTATATTATAATTATTTGCAAATAAATCAATAATTGAAGGAACAAAGGAAACTTTCTATAATTAGCATTTCCCTAAAAGAGAAAAAAATGTGTCTTCACTTTTGACCCCTTATAAAGGCGAAAAAATTTCCCCTCAACTATTGACTTCTAAAAAGGAAAAAAAAAAAACAACCCTTACTTTTGATCCCTAACAGAGGGAAAGGTTTCTCTCTTTTGACCCCTTAAAGGAAAAAAAATATATTCCGTCTGTTTCGACCGTTAAACGAGGAAAAATAATTTCCCTTCACTTTTGATCTACAAAGTGGAAAAAAGTTCCCTCCCAATCTTGACTCTTTGAAGTAAAAGAGGTTTCCAATCACTTTTAAAAGGGAAATAAGTTTCCCCTCAATTTAAAACTCCAAAAGGTAAAAATGTTCCCCTTATTTTTATCTCTAATTTGAAAAAGAAATTTTTGGGGGTGTCTGAAATGAAGTTCTGTAAAATTCTAGCTCAATATCTCCTATGGTTCAGTTACTATGGATGCAATGGCGGTCAAATTATTTTTCTATTTTTAACAAGCCAGAAGTTTTACTGAACTGAAACTCTGTTTTCAGGGTCAACTGTTTATGTAGATTTTGAAAATGTTATCAGCCTTTTCTGAAGAAGGTATCAAAACAGGTTCAAAATTTCATTGGTACTTTTGGGAAGTCATTTAAGCAATCACATTTTGGTTGCTCTTTCTGGCAAGAAATATAGTTGAGTCAATGCACTTGTAAATATCACAGTCTGAATCTTTCTAGCTTTTCTGTATCCTAAGATATAAGGTCTTAAAAATGATTTGAATTAAAATGTAGGGGTTCCTGTTTATGGAATGGTGGCTAGTTGAAAATGGAAAAATAATTTATCCACTATCACACCAAACAAATTAATCATTGTTCTTGGATTCATAGTGACTGACTGAGTGGAGATATTGAGGTAAAATTTTGGAGGACTTCCTTTCAGACCCAAGAGAACTTATGACCAAAGTTAGAACATAATCAGAGATGGTCAAGTGGGGACCAATGATCCACTTGACATGGAATGACCCAAAGGCTTATTTCATTCTAATAATAATTTGAAATTGGAGATGGTTGAGTAGGGACCATTGGCCCACTTGACATGGAATGCCCTAAAGGCTTATTTTATTCTTTTGATGATTTCAATTAATGACCAAGTGGTGGCTAGCTCTGTTACCGACTAAACCAAATGGATAAAACTCACATGTCTATGAAATTTTAACAGATATGCAAGGGCTTATTTCATTCTAATGAAGAAATATGTTTATACTAAAAAATATATACTTTTATAATTTTTTTTATTTATACCTATCCATATAAAAGTTATTCAAGCAACTTAGTATGTTTATTTGTGTGATTGGGTTGTATGGTTGGTTATCTTGTTCAAGTCCTGTTATAACTTCAAAGTAATAATGGATTGGTCCATGTGAAATAAAATTAACTGAACCATAAATCGATAGAAGGATGGTTATAAAAATGTGATAGTTTGTCATAACAATAGTTATTACATGAAAATTTTAATGTGTCAAAGAAATGAAGTGTAAGTGACTAAAGGGGAGGAAAAGGATCATTGCTCTAGTGAGTGATTTACAGAAAGAATCATTTATCGACCAAGTGAATCAGACTCTCCGTCTCCTAACTGTATCCAATTTTATCATGGCTCTGCAGGGGTTTAGAGTACAGTTGCTAGTTAGATGGAGATGTTTCTGACTAAAAATGGTCAAATGCAATAATGATAATAATAATGATTGTTCAGAGTCAAAATTTAAATATAGCCAAACGAAAAAGTTCATGGCCAGATGGTTTTTTAAAAAGGCCTTATTTGTCAAATTTGGCAGTACTTTCTTCCTGATTTTTAAAAAATGAAATAATAATGTGATATTTTTTGATAGAATATGTTTCTTCCTCACTTTCTAAGAATTACATTTTAACGATTGCATCTAAAGATTATTCAGATTCAATTATCATTTTTTGTTCACAGAATCCCCCGTTCCATCAGCCAAGAATCCAAAGAACTGTACAAATGTTCCTCAAAAAGACGATGTTCACATCAAAATCATCGACACCGATGCTCGTAATAGACGTGATCCAAACCCATTTCGACGCCCGTGGCGCAGAAGAAACCAGGGTCGTTATTGGAGGCCATCTCGAAGAAACAGGAAATGGTGGAGTAGAAACAGGCGGAGGCGATGGAGACAGAGACCCAACATGACAACACCGACGCCCACGAGTACGGCATTGGTAGATACAGAGACGGGCAACAGGAGAGTGATTGTTACCCAACCTGGACGCAGGAGGCGTCCAAATCGGAATCAAACTGGAGGAAGTACTTCTACTTCTCGACATGGCGTTTTTACATACTGGAATGTTCCACCATTTGTTATGAAAATGGTAAGTGTTTTCATATTCTTGGATTTTATTGAACAACCGGAGTCACCAAAGGTGGTGAATGGTTCTATCCTTTTTTTGTATGTGCATGTGTTTGTGTGTTTCAGTGTTCCTGGCCAAACCATTATATCTACAGACTTGAAAATTGGCGGCAGTACTCCACTGGACCCTTTCTAAAGAAGTCTTCTTGATTTTTGGACAAGAAGCTTTTTGGGGCTTCATTGTGATGGATTCATTTATAACATCTGGATTCTAGAGAATCTAGATGTTTCTACTTGTTTTGTGATTTCAATTTAGATTCAAGTGAAAAACGCCAATGATGTCATAAATAGAATTAATTCTGACCATATTCATTCTTCATTGGAATTTTTTTTCCCATGACTTTTATGTGGCCGCCGTTTGGACTTTATTAGTGGGCTGTTTAACTCCATAGTAAGAGTCAGGCAACGTTAAAGTGGTTACCTATCGGTCACAGGTTTGATACCTGTAGCAGCCCATTTCTTTAATTGTATATTCTATTTATGCTGTCTTGGTCAAGTGACACATTCTCCATGTAATGATGAGATGTCATTTCAAATAGTTTCAAATATTACAATGCATTCATAATTATTCTGTTGGATTATATATCCATTGTAGAAATGGATGCATCTTAATTAATTATATTATTGAAAAATGATTTCATTATCATGTAATTGTCTGCGTTGAGAAATAATGGAGCAGATATGGATAGTGAATGAACATATATATGATATATGAGATTTATGGGAAAATACCTTGTGCCATCTTTTGCTCAGTGTTAGGGAAATCTTAGAAGCATCTTTACTTGGTGCAGCTTATTGAATCAGTTAACCGTGATATGTCATTTACAAGGAAAAATTCAGAATCTTTGAACCACCAGAGAAAGTGACTGATAAAAAGTGACTTTCTCCCCTAACGAATATTACATATTACACCTGAATAAGGCCATAGATGGGAAGAAGAGATTAATCTGAATAAAAGTTGATATATTTCTCTCAAATTTCTTATTCAACATAGAGTCAAAATAACAAAAAGTTATTTTTGACAAAATAATCTTTGGTAAAGAAAATTGGATTTATTTCAAAGATTCAAAATGAAGAAAATAGTGACTAAATTTTGGACAATCTTCAATATTCCTACCTTAACGGGATCTATGGGGGAAAAAGCAATTCTTGATTACAAATTGATAGAGCCTGGAATTTTGATGTTGCTGCCTGATACTGCCACAATGGTGTAGCAAGGATTGTCAGCACCCAGGGGCAAAGACAGTGCCTGGTGCAAAGACAGCCCATTGGGCAAAGACAGCGCCTCGGAGCATTTGTGCTCTATCCTAGAAGAGGGCAAGATTATTAAAAGGCATTATAAGCCAGAGGAAATTTTGCACACCTATGTCCTCTGGAGACTGCTGTTTCTCACCCCCTTCCTCTTTAAAATCCTCGGTATTTCCTATCTTCTTGTAAATTTGATGTGGAGAACAGTCATGGAGCTGGAATAATAAGTCCTTCCACTAATTTTTTAGATCTCTCATCTGTCTGGTCGGTAGTTCAAACAAGATATTGAGAAATGGCGCAAAGAATTAATTGAATAAAAATTGAAAATCATTTTTTTTTTATGATTGAAAACACAGTTTAGCTGAAAGGTGGTGTAAGATTATAGAAAATCAAGGAAGATACTTGATTGGATAAAAATATGTATTCAATAAATAAAAAACTTTGTCATTAAATGCTTGAAATTTTTACATAAATCTTATCTATAGCATGTTTAGTGTGTGTGTGTGTATATTTGTGTATGTGTGTATCTATATTTCACAGTAAAAATTCATGTCATTTGGTTGTATCTTGAATAAAATTTTGCATTTGAAATTTTTCTCGAAAATGAGCTTTTGGGGGGGGGGGATTTAAACATTTTAGTGTTTTGTAGCCAATGATCATTTTTTTTATATATTGAACTGCATAGAACTGAGATTCTTAGGAATACTCTCCCTTGCTTTTCTCTATTGAAAGAAAATGAAACAGACACACTTTAATTTTTGGTAATCACAATTTGATTGGATCTCTATTGAGTCCAGTTTGCTTTGAGAAATTTTTTATGTTCCCAGTCATATGCCAAAAGCATCTTGGTAGTTGAGTTCAGATACTAAGGAATACTCTGATCCTTCCCTCTTGATATGATGCGGGGATAGATCTTTTGTGCCCAGAATCAGAGTCAACACTTATTGTCAGGATAGCAATTGTTACTTAAGAAATAGTTCTTGGTTTAGATTAAGTTGTCCAACTGATGCTAATCATTGGAATTATGATTTGCAGAATTTTTATCATAGATATTGTTGATGAATCATTTGTATTTGAATTTGAAGAAAACATAGTGTTGTTGAAGTTATTTATTCTAAAAAGAAAGGTAAAAAATCTAAGAGAAAAAATCAATTTAACAACAATAAGTAGATGTACAATTTTGTAAAAAATTATTTGATAATTTATTTCAATATTTTATTCTAATACAGTAATGCAAGAGGAATAAGACTTGGTTTTTTACACATATTACGCCCTGAACCCCATTCTTACAAGAGTACCATTACAATCAAATGTTTTATAATAAACAAATTGAGGATCAATTTCATTAACTTGAATGGATAAATGAATATTTAGTAAAAACCAGCTTTTGTCTGATGATTGAAATATAAACTTGAAAATAACTAAATTTGTGATTTTGAATTTTGTTTTGTGCCTTCTAATGTTCATAGATTGCTTTATCAAAGAAACTCATTTTTCTCTTTCTGTTTCTAGAGAAGGAAACTAGAACAAAAGATTCGACAGATGTCATATATGCTATATAATGGCCTCAGTGATACCTTGTATGATATATCAAGGAGATCCAAATATGTGAGTTGTATTCATCATTGTTGTTTTTTAAATCTTATTTCATTACCATCAGATTTATGTTGATTTTTTCCCCAAAAAAAATTCCTCTGGATATTTCTGTTGTTAACTCCCAGAATTGCCCTGTTAATTCATTTTCCATCCCAGATGATTTAAATTTATCCAAGGTATTTTAGATCATAAAATAACTCAGACAAATTTTTTCATCTGGGACAGGAAGGCAATTCTGGGAGTTATCAGCAGAAATATATAGAAGAATTTTGGAGGAGAAAAAAGGTTCTTGGTAAATGCTTCTTTGTACTGATAAGCTTGTAATTTTTTCCATTGTTCATACACATTTTTATCACTTGACCTGTGTATATGTATTTTAATGTTGAGTAAGTATTTCTGATGTAAATTGCATGTGGAGATAAATGTACAGGCATTTTTATTTATCTAATAAATAAATAAATGTTTTTAAGAATGTAATAAAAACATTTGGTGAGCATTATTTGTTGAATATGTTATCCTATGATAAATCTGTCTATATGATGAACAGTGAGATTTTCATTCTCTTTCTCTTGTCTGAATAACAGACTATTCCACTTGAATGTAACAATTTTGCTGATGAAATAAATCCTACCCACCATTTGAAAGAATGGTCTTCTACTTAAATGAGTTCAATCAATTTCAGAATCTATGTAAGCTGATATTTTTATGCACGGAAAATTTTTTATTTCTTTTCTAAAACAGAGAGAATTTCTATTTACGTCTTCCAGGAAATAGTTGTGTCTTGACTTTTATTTAGGGTGATTAAAACAAAAAAAAAAGCAACTAAAAAATTAAACCGGGGGTAAAAAGTAATTATAAAAATGATTGAATAAAATTATTTGAAAAATATCTTCATTTGACAACTAGTTATGTCACTCAGACCTGGAAATTTCAATTTTAAAACAGAACGAATACACTTAAAGGTATAGGATGCATTTCTGCAATAAGAACGATTATATTTCTTATAGGCATCTTCCCCATATCAAGAGAAAGATTTAAAAAAAAAATTCATTAGAGATCATTTTCGTCTTCGACCAGCCTTGAAAATTCAAAAAAAAAAAAAAAAAATGATTCAAGGCAAATAACTTGTTTGTCTTAGTTTTTGGAGCCCATTCATGTATCAGTATCGTTTTTTTTTTGTTTTTTTTTTATAAATATATAAAAGGATTGATCAATTTAAACAATATTTTTCTGTTTTATTAAAAAGATATGAATGAAATCATGTTCTACTCTTGAATTGCAAAAACCCACCGTAGTATTTCTATGAGTTCTGCTAAAGAATAATATTGTTCGTTTAGAACTTTCATCAAATGAATACATTTATTTTGTAAGTTTTTACTGCATCATTCTTTTTTAGACTTATAAACAAAAACATTTGATTGCAACAAACAAATGGATTAATAAAAGAAAAAGTAAAATTCATATCAGTTTATAATGAAATAAGTTGTTAGTTTATAAAACTATTGACGAATATATAAAAGAAAACATGGATTGTCCGAATATGAGCAATATAAGGGAGATAACTCTTGCTCATATCTTTTAGTCATACAAAAATGAGGTATAAAGAAAGGCACTTCTGAGTCTGAAGTTTATTTAGAGCAGCATGTGTATTTTTGTGTTTTCTTTTTGTCGTAATCTTTTAGACAATATATTCTCGATTTAATCTCCGGTAGCTTATTTCTTTGGACTTGAAACTGATAAATTTTTGTTGACTTTGGAAAATGAGACTTTAAAACTAACAATAAGAAAAAAAAAACAACGAACTTTAAGCTCAATATAACTCTTAAAGATTGTGCATAGTTCTTGAAAGTATGTGAAACAAATTTTTCATCGAATATAAAGCAGGTTTAGTTCTCAACAGAAACAGTCTTATGACCAATGTTTTTTGGCAGCATGCCATGTTGGGGGTGATCAATTGAAAAGTTGGTAAACAGGGGATCAATAGATAAATCATTTTTCTTATCTTTTGTTAGGCAGTAATCACTAAAAAAAAGTTTGATTCTCCAAAAAACAAGCACTAACACTGCTGGACACAAAATAAGAGACTAATTTAGCATTCGTTTAGATAGTACATTCAACTTCAACCACCAACCTTATTTAGGGAGAAATAAAAAAATAAGAAAAATTTATTCTAGACATAAGGAAGAGTAAATCTTCAGATTTTCAGTCCTCTATCTCTAGTGGTATGGTCTGTAAGCGCAATACATACATAGAGTACACATCATGTAAAATCTGTTTAGCTCTATTCTATATTGATAAAATCATCTATCTCTCCTTGTAAATACTAAAATCACATATCTACAAAACTAAATTTGATGATTAAAAATACACTGATTCAATAAATATTGGAATTCTCTATTGATAAGATTGCCTCTGTAATTGAATATTTTGTATTTCAGCTTATTAGGAAGTATGCAGCAATTAAGGAAGATGCCAAGCTCTTGATATCAGATACGCACAAAATCATCAAAGATATTGTAGTACTGAGCAACATGATTTATGGTAAATATTCTTTTTCTGATATTGCATATTCTACACAATTTATAATGATAATCTTATAAAAGCCCATTCACCTTTTTGTCTGTTTGTTGGTTTCTGTCATGCTCAAGCACACAGAAAGAGAGGAAGACGGTAAAGCAAGGCTCAACTGTGTCTGTGTGTTTATGTTTACTTAATTTACTACTACTACTACTGCTGATGGTGTCTTAGTAATAGAGCAGTAAATAAAGTTGTCACTGATTTTTCATAATTAAAATTTTTTTTTCATGTATTGGAAAAAGCAGAAAACTCATAATCACAGTCAATAATTGTACTACTGTACTGTCAAATTTGAATTCATTTAAAAGATTCCTTTGGAGAATAAATATGGTTAGAATAAATCTAATCATTGATATCACTGGCATTTTTGACTGGAAAACATCTAAAATTAAGTAAAAAAATCGTCTTGAAACATGGAGAATTTAGATATTATTTCCTCTTGAAAACATCTAAAATAGAGCAAAAAAACCGTCTAGAAACATCTAGGTTTTTGAGAATCTAAATGTTCTGAATAAACCACCCAGCAAATCAAAAAAACGTTTTTTTTTTCCCCAAATCCCCCAAAACATCAAGAGGGTCTAATGATGCCAATTTTGTAGTCTGTAGACAAATGTTTGCTTAGTGCACTTGAACACACAAATACACAAACAAACGCACGTATAAAAAGGGATAAAACCTTTTGCCACTCTTGGTGTCTATGGTTGTTCAATATGGAGAGTTGTAGAAAATGAAGAGAAATAAACACCAAGTGAGTTATTCCATTAAATAAAGAAAAATCTTTCTCAATTATTCATCAGCCTCTTTTATTCATTTGATAACTTCGCATATTAAAAGGCCAGAATTCAAATTATGATATAATTGTTCAGAACCTTACAAGGCAACAATTGTCTATAATAAAAGAAAAAGAAGATTGTAGTTGAGACACAAGGGTTAAGAACTAGAAATCCCCATTTCATATGTATTTCAAGATAATTGATTCAAGTTCACTAATTCTCTCCTGTAAATGTTGACAATTTTTACGTATCATAGTTGAACTTTAAATTTTAAACCCCAATGCATACACAATTCATTTTTGATTTTATAATTTTGACAAAAGATTTTTTTCCAATTACAATTTGGAGTTTTGCAGAGAAATGGTAATTATTATTCAAGCATAAGATTGCTTTTTCTATAATAAGTTAACAAAACCTAAAAATTAGGTTTATCCTTCTATAATACAGCATAAATCAACAGAAGAAAGAATAAAAACAAAAACTAGCATTCCAAGGGAAATTATGAATCACCCCCACCCATATACGTTGCCTTTTACCTTATGAATAAACTAGTGGTGGTGGTAAAATTAAGTTACCTTGATGGGAATACTACCAGCATGGTTTGAACCATAAATTCATGATTAACCCTTTCCCCTTCCCAACAAACAGGTCTGGTTGATCACTCAGTGGAAACCATCATGTGACCAATGTCTGAAAGTAGCATGCTGTTTTGGGGGAGATTAATTGAAAAATTGGAAATAAAGGGTGATCAACGAATGAGTTAACCTCCTTGCCTCTTGTTGGGATATGATCACTTAACATTCTAAATTTCCCCCAAAAATGAGTGTGAGTGCTGCTGGAAACAAAACAATTTAGCATGAATTTACATTGCAAATTGAACCTTTCTTTAAAAACCTATTCTGGAGGAATTTTGAAAAAAAGCAACCCCCCCCCCAATTTTATTAGCTATAATAAGGGGTAAATGTTGAAAGCAGGTCTGATTAGTCACTCAATAAAAATTGTTATGTGACCAATATCTTTTGATAGCATGTTCTGTTGGGGATGATCAATTAAAACTGGAAAAAAGAGTTGATCAATGAATAAGTTACCCCCAATTGCCTTTGTTGGGTAAATTTAAAAAAAAAGAAAAAACAAGAGTGAATGCTACCGGACACAAACTAAGGGACCATTTTAAGACAAATTTACATGGTAAATTAAAATCTATTTAAAGAGGGAAAAAACAAGAAAAACGTTTTCCCTTCTCATTGAGAAGAGTGTGTGTGTGTGTGTGTGTGTGTGTGTTCGTGTATATGCAAAATTTCAAGTTTCTACTAAATGATTAGGGCTGAACAATTCCGGATACATAGATACATGCAAATGTCAGAACTCATAACCTAAGCCCAGCAACAGTGTTCAAACAGGTCTGTTGTGGGTAGTTGTGATCTATTACAAAACCTGAAAATAATGTTGATCCTACTATGATGCAGAATCTGTAAATTGACTAGAGAGAAAACACAATAAAATCTAACATTTGTATGGCAATACAGATATGACTTATTGATTCTTTGATGAATATTTCAAATATCACTTCATTTTTGTAGAAATCATAGATGCATTAGATTCCTCCTGAGTTTTCCAGGTCTCTCTTTTAATTAATCGAAGTTAAAACTTCTATTTTTACTTATGCCAAAATAAAAGCCTCATTCTGAGATTGCCTCAAGGTGTTTAGGTGCTATTTCATTTTTCATTGAATGTTTATTTTGTAGATAATGTATTGTCCATTAGTGCATTCGATCGGCGTTTATTTGAGCGTCTTTACGAACAAGGACGTACACCAACAGCAGGCAGCATTCCAGATATATCGGATTTTATAAAAAGAGACTATAATGAGTTCAATCGAGAAGCGTGGTATACACTCCGGACGGCAAGGCACATGCTAAACAAGTTCTCCCAATTGAATCAGTAAGTTGATGTTTCATTTTCAATCGGGATTCACGCTGTTAATTTATTTACTCAATGCTTGATGAAACCCAGCTTGAGTGTGGTTGCGACAAAAAGCAGTAACAAATAAGATGAAGGTAAATAATGGCAAAAGATTTATGATAATGATTTAAGATACTCCATCTGATAAAATAAATAAAATGAAATAAGATTAGATTATTTCATTTTTGACTTCCAACTTTTACTGTTTGTATAAAAAGAGACTCTCATATAATTTTAGTGGTTTCCAGTGTTTTTCTTTCCCGTGTGAAGAATTTCCTTGAGTCAGAGTGAAAGTTGCACTATTTCTCTTATTGTATATTCATATTATATTTCTCATGTTAGTATCAAAGCAACTGGATTTTTATTTGTCCTGCTAGTGGTTACTGAAGGCTGTATCATTATTTTGAGGTTACACATTCTTTATAAATATCTATTTTTATGAAAATCTTTAAAAAAAAAATACTGCTAGCTTCTTTATAGATAAATAGTACTTTTTACAAAAATTATATCCAATTCTTAGTTTTTATTGTTTGATCTTTGTTATTAAAGTCTTGTTTCTATATCAAGATCAAATTAAAACTTCTGTGTATGTAATTTATGGTAAATATTCTTTTTCTGTTATTGCATATTCTACACAATTTATAATGATAATCTTATAAAAGCCCATTCACTTTTTTGTCTGTTTGTTGGTTTCTGTCATGCTCGAGCACACAGAAAGAGAGGAAGATGGTAAAGCAAGGCTCAACTGTGTCTGTGTGTTTATATTTACTTAATTTACTACTACTACTACTACTGCTGATGGTGTCTTTGTAATAGACCAGTAAATAAAGTCGTCACTGATTTTTCATAATGTATGTATTGTTATTCTTGGTGTGTGCTTTAATTCTTAGTTATTCTTAGTAATTTGGAAAGATTGAATATTTGTGAACAAAATATCCAAGAATTTCTTTAGGTATCTGCTGGCAGTGAAATCTCCTGAAACTCAAAGATTTGATTAGATTGTTTGAACTAAGCAGTTGAAAAAAGAACACATTTTGATTTTACTCAAAATTAATCCAAAATGGTGGAAACAAAAAAGTTTTTATTGTTTGCTAACGTCAGTCTTTTCTCTTAATGCTAGTGAAGAGAGAATTCATTGAATCTTCATGAGTATGTTTTTATTTTCAGAAAACTGAAATCCTATCAATCTGATATTGATTTATTTTACTATCTTTGCAGTACGTATTCCAGGCACATTAATTACTACTATGACAAACTGGACCGTATTAGTGACGTGGTCTCTAGTCAGAGGATTCGCATTGGAGATCTGATGGACATGGCCATGTATGTCAACGATCTAATGGGTAATCTGACTGCAGTGAAGGTGCCAAATGACCTGAGACAAATTTATGTGAGTTATTTTGATAGAAAGTTTGAAAATTAACTTGTATTGTGTCAAGTTCAGAGAAAAATAAATGTTACCAGCTAGATCATCACTGAAAATATCCTTGAAAAGCCTTTGAAAATGATCTCTAAAAAAGAGTGGGAACCCTGATTATACATTTATACATCTATATATCTATATATCTATATGCCTAGTCTAGAAAGATTTACAACTTTAAACATCAAAAAACTTAGAAATTTTTTCTTTTTGTATCAACTTCCATTTTATTGTTACGTTTAATCATATCGTAAAAATAATTTCTGCTCAAATGATTTCTGCAGTGTCTAATGCTCTTCCATAGGAATAGAGCACTCTGGTGGATGAGGTATTTCTGTGTAAATAGATATAACGCTTAAATTCAGCCTTACTGCCTGTAGTCTAGTGGTAGGATATCAGCCTACGGGTCTGAAGTGAAGGTTTCAATTCTGCCTCGTGGTACTGTATGGAATAATGGAAAGTCTATAGACACACTGGAGAGATGTAATACATCAAAACAGCTATCTGTGGATGACACAATAAATATATATATATATATATATATATATATATATATATATATATATATAAGAATGTGAAATATGTACCACAAGTTGTATATATTATTATGAAAAATATTTATTCCAACAGTGCTCAATACTTTGAGTAGACAATATCTTCTGAGTATATGTACAAGTGAAAAGCCCAGTTACAACCGGTTTTAAAACAAAATCAAAACCATATAGAAACTTTCTAGGGTTTTGAAATCGTGAATACAAGATCTTTCGATCATCGTTCTTCATTTCTAAGATTTATTGTTTTTATGTTAAGTATGAAATATTTAGCTATTGTTGATGTTTGCATTTGTGTTTATTTTTTGATAATTCATCCATAAACAATGTTGGATGCTGACAACAGCCTGACGCGACTTATGTCTTACACTTACATGGAAAAGACCAATGTCCAACATCGGACCTCAAAATGCTGATGAAAGAAAAAACTAATCATATAACCTGAAATACAATTGCAAGTATAGTTATTCCAAGTTTTAGTAAAGCTGAATATTTTGGTTACTTCAATATATAATATATATGACTAGAGTATTGACGTGGATTAAAATTCATCTGACAATATTAGAGTGAAATGACGATCCAGGAGACCTCATCATGCACAAATGAGTTTCTTTGTTTATTTTGATGTTTTGCCTGTTGCAAAACCTTGTATCTCTATCACTTTTTCTGAAGAAGCCAGGATGGATGGTGAAATGTAAAAATACATTTCTACTCAACAAGGTCTTCTGAATTGTCATTTCACTCTAATAACGCATATATGTGAGGATATATAACATGATTGGGTGTGCATAAATATGTAATGTATATACATATAATTATATGATATATGTATCATATTCTTCTCATTCTTATCTTATGCATGTATAAAATAATGTATATATACTTATCTGCTGTTGTGCCAACCTAAAGCTAAAGAAAATCATACATATACGGAGTTATCTGCCCTTTGGCAGGGATATCTACTTGCTAATCCCTACATCTCTGTAGAAATGGTAAATTCCTTGTCACTTCCTCTTTGACGTCACACAGAGTTACCAATCAGATAGCTGATTGTTATCTTTAAGATTTTTAAACTGTGGTGGTAAAACTCTCTCTCTCTCTCTCTCTCTCTCCCTCTGTTTGGACGGCCTCGAGATAAGCTTGTCTCTTCTCTCTCTCATTAGTTAGGATAGCTAGTATAGTTTTTATACACACTTTCTTTCTACACACGTCATCACGTATTCATCTCAAGAACACATCCTATTTAAGTTAAGCACTCTCATTGTAGTTAGATTGGACTTCTTAAGATAACTTTATAGTGACAACAACTAGGATGACCATATTGACAGACATTCTATAGACTCTATCTCACATTTACTTAATGACATTCCTTTTTCTTCATCCTTCCTATCTCTACATCTTTATCCTGGTAGATCCCTCCACATATCCGTGTCGGCAGAAATTCTGGTCCTCATTTATTTTAATTCACTCATGAATTAAACCTGGCACTGTTGTTTACTTCTTTGTTTGTTTTTATTTCCGCATTTTGTTAACAATCCAACTAACTGTGTACTAACCTTGTTTTTTTTGCTCAAGCAGTGAACACGCTACTTACCCGGATTTATCTCCTTAAATCAATTCTAGTAATTTATATTTTAGGGGGCTAATATACCTAGCAGCCTTAAACTGTAATACATTAAATGTACCTCTGATTTAATAATAATTCTGTAGTAACTTGGTTCTATTACAGGATAAAAGACATGAGCTGATAACTGATAACTACCACAGCAGACATCAACTTTATCTTGCCGAGCAGATTCACCAAGATGTGACAAAATCTCAAAAGGTCAAAATTTATTTACATCTGGAAAGATAATTTCTTATTTCTATTCAAGTTTCTTTTTTTCTATTTTACTTGTCTTCAATTATTGTGGCTTATGTAGAAACATTTTCGTAATTGAAACTAAGATAAATTTCATTTTTGCCTTTTGTAATTCTTTGGAATTTTTGTTATATTATCAAAAACCTGGAAGTTTTCATCAAAAATACAAAAAAGGTTTCATGCCTTATGTCAATGCCTTTATCTCCCCATTGTTTTGATTTCACTCTAAGAAAAAATTCCCGGTCTAAATCTTTCAACTCAAGTACATATTTCATCATTTTTTCATAACCTGAAAAGTGCATTGGATTAGATTTTTTGAAGGATCAATAAAAATGTTATTGTTATTCAGAAAAGGAGATTTGTTCATTTCAAAATATTTTTATCTCATGAAATTTTGCCTTTTGGCAAATGCAGAATTACGTATCATCATTAGAAAAACTTGAAAAGAGCTTTTGCTTACAAGGACATTCTAGGGTTCTATCTGATGAAATTTTCAAGAGAATCTGTTTGTTAAATTGTAAATATTGTGCATATCTATGTACATTTAAAGTGAATTTATGGATTTATATCTCTAAAGTTGATGCATGAATATTGTATATAATTAGGGATGCTTGAAAAGAATGATGGATTTATAAATTTAATCAAAAGAATACAAAGAAATAAAAACTAACCTTTCTGACTTTTGACGTTCTCTCTGGTTAGGCAAAATAGTCACATTGTTTTTTACACAAACACATAGCAAAGTCTATTCAAATTTGTTGTTCATAGCTTTTGATGATGTTTTTATAGTCATGTCACCGGAGGCTTCAAGAACTTTCCCAGTTGAATTATACCTTTTTAAAGAGTCTTCCAAGACCAACAACGGAACCACTCACTCTCAAAGAAAGAAAAAAACTCCAGTTATTGGTCAATAGAGCTGAAGGGCACAAAGAAAAAATCTTGAGGACTGCAGCTGAAATCGATGAGTGAGTGATATTTCATTTTTAAAAAATTAGAATCAATATTTTGGGTAATCTTTGCTTTGACACTAATTAACCTATGGCTGTGTTTAACCGGTATAGAGAGGCTACAAAAGCCAGCAAAGGCTTCTAAAGATATAATTTTTTTATTTACAAGTAATTGAATAATTAAACAGCATATCCAACAGAAATTAATGCAATAATGGAATTAAATGCATGTCTTAATCAGTTAGTGCACAGTGTGACACTCAGTTCAACACACTCTCATGTTTTTGCTTTTTTCTCCAAGTTCTCATGGGATTCGAGCAGCATTTTCAGAGATACATTATGATAATGATAATAACAATAATAGTACTTTGGGATAAGGCCTCAGTGATAACCATTTGTATCAGGTTCAAACATTTGTTGATTGTTTCATATCTTGTTTGGTAATCAGATGATATTACATAGAGATCTATATAAGGGTTGTAAATAATTCCTTTTCACTCCCACAGTCTGTCTAGGCAGTTTTTGAATGCATTCAGGCTCAGTGTCTCCACTATTACCTCTGGAAGATTATTCCACTGATCAGTAACTCAGCCCTCGAAAGAAAATCCTCTCTTTTTGTACATTGAACTTATGACCTCTAAATCTGTGATCTTGCAAGTGACTAAATCGAAAATGAAAGAAGTTTCAGATTGCACTTTCACGGGTAACGACTTTCGTTGGTATGAATGGTGTGATGATATTTGAGGGACAAAGATTTTGGGTCCTCGTGGTTTGACTGTGTAGCGTGCCGGCCCTATTCTTGTGGAGGGAGAAAAGAGATGTTTGGAAGTGAATAGAAGTATGAAGTTGGACACGCATTGATGAAACAAAGTGGAATGAAGACATACTCATATTTTTTACCAGACAAAAGACGTACGTTTAATACAAGAATGAAGATGAGGTACATGTAAGGATAACATAGATACAATTGATCGTGAGAAGTAGTGTTAGGAGAGGAGATGGCGAAAGGTGGGAGCTTTCTTGTCTTGATAGTGCTGGTGTTGGAGTTGGAGCGAAGTTGTGTGAACGCGTGGATTCAGTATGGTTGGATAGCTCCAAGATGATACGTGGAAACCAGGTTCAGTGTGCAAGCCTTACTGCCAAGTGAGTGAGTTAACTTGGGGGCTATTTTCTGACGCTATTAGACTTGATGAACAGACTATGAAAGACAGAGAACATGGAGTTTAATTCATGCGTGTTTCCCAAAGGAAGGATGTTTAGGAAAGATTATCGTGACTATCGGATAGTAAAGAGACTTTGCCATTTTGTTCATGAGAGTAAGAGGTGATGCGCATTTGTAGCATGTGGTGAAGACACGGTTGCGAACATGCAAGGCTGTGCGTATGTGTGAGGCTCGATATGGGTGAAGTGAATTGGGCAAAGTTAGTACGGAGATAGGTCACGGATGAAGAATAGTTAAGATCGGATCGGCCAGTAGGTCAGTGAAATGATAACGATTTTAGGGAGATGGAAAGAGAGAGAAAGAATAGCTTGCCGCAAAGACCGGGGCCAGAGGCATGACCAGCTTGGAGTCCTAGCGCCAATGGCCTAGGACCAGGGAGAAGGAAAGAGAGAGAATGGCTGGCCGCAAAGGCCAAGGCTAAAAGCGTAACCAGCTAGGGGTGCTGGAGCTAATGAGCATTGGACCATGTGCTTCCAGGGGTTTTATAGGGGTTGTCGGAGGAAGTAACATTTTGGAAATATAGCTAAAAGAAGAGTTTTGTATTTAATTCTTAACTAGAAGTATAGGGGGCACTACAGCACCATTGTTGTAAAAACTGTGCGATAACTTATACATTTTGATCATATTACTTCTGTAGCTACAGTAGCAGAATATTGGTAGTTTCAAAATGTGTAACCAATTCTGGGAAGTTATTGATTGACTAAAAGTATTAAAAAAAAATCAAATGAGATTTTGATAAAATGGTTTTGAAACAGTGGTCAACTTTGCTTAATTGTTAATTCTTTTCAGACTCCTCCCACCTTTGATAAAATCTGGGACAGAATTGATTCTGAGATTATCGATGGAATCTCAAAGTGACTCTCCTGAAGTGCGGGCAGTTGAGAAGAAGCTAAAGAAGTGGGGCAAAATCACAAATTCTGGTAAATCAAAGAGGAAATGGATGGAGATGAGAAGAAAAAGGATCAGAAGAATGAGAAAAAGGATGCCAAAGTTGAAATATTCTTTGTCCAAGAGACATAGACGCTCAGTTGAAATGCAGGAAGAAGAAGTCATAGAAAAAATCTATGATGAAATCATTGATATGCTGACTGAAATTATCAAGGTAAGCCGTTCTTTTTTTCACTAAAAGGCTAGAAGTCTAATAATGTATGAGTTTTTTGTCAAAGGCACCAAGAGTTTTCAATACATTTTTAGTTTTGTTTCGCTTAGCTTAGCTTAGCTTTGCTTAGCTTAGCGATATTTTCTGGAAAAGGTTTTATGGTAAATCCTCTTGTTCTGACTTCAGTAACCATTTCAGATTTTCACATGACTTCTAAATGTGGACTTGTAATTGTATAGAATCTCCTATTTATCCCAATATTTATCAAGTCTGTTTTTGAAAGAATCCACATTTTTAGAACAACATTATTTCATTTAGTAAACAATTCAATATTCACATTATGCAGACATTGAGACTTTTCCCGTGTATCCAGTCTGGATCTTTATTGGTAGTCTTCCTGGTTGTCAACCCCGTTTCCTGTTCTTCGAGTATTTTCTTCCCACTTCTTGATGAAGCTACCAACTTTTGTTGTTTATATTTTGGTAGTTTCATAAAGGGTATGGGTCCAAATCCCACCGAAGACTTATTCACTATTTTCCGATCAACGTTGTTTGCTCACTGATGCAAGGGTAGATCAAGATGAAGGTAAAATGGTAGTCATAAAAAAAATCAAGATGATGTATCAAGAATTATTTTGCATGCACAAATAGATCCTTTGTTCTAATACAACTCTTCATGTGGTTTCTTGCGTGTTCAGAGGAAATTAGTTTTATCGTTTCTTCACTCCTTTGATTTAATTTTGAACCCAAGAATGGCTGTGAACTCCAGATCTTAAACTCTTTTTATCCTTTCAGGAAGACCATTAATTTCCTTTTGAGATCTGTGACATACATTTTAGCATAAATAACTACATTTGGATATCAAGGAGAGAGAGTTACGTCATATAATGTAAAAGGATATTTTTTGTTGTTGTAATGAAATTGGAAGCATTTGAAGATTTTATTCAGAAGCTGCAGTGAAGGGGTATCGATGCATCCCTGTTTTCAATGCTTCTGAAACTTCTGTTTTAGATCTCTTTTCTACCCTTTTTTGTTATGTGTTCAGAAACTGGATACATACTGATAGGGAAAATATACATACAGATCAAATATATACCATTTTAGAGCATTTCATTAGGATTTGATATATATATATACATATATATATATATATATATATATATATATATATATATATATATATATATATATAGATGGATAGATAGATAGATAGATAGATAGATAAATATGAAAACAAAAAAAGTATACCTGGAACAAATTTTTATTTTAAAATTTTTTTACTACTTGTTATATTTCCTATTTTTTAGAATATGATTTTAGATCAATAAGGCAGTAGAATTCAGTAAAAATTAAATTGGGACATCATTATTCTCACTTGTAGTGATAGTAGTGATTATCACCAGCGGCAGTTGCCTGCCTAAATCTGCAAACACATGCACATACCCATATAGAGCAGAGCTTTGCTTACCAGTAGCAACCAAGTTTGTGTCTCTTTCTATTTGTTTTACTATTTTTCTTTAATTCTTGATTATTATCATTATGTACTTTGTTTGCATGCTTGTAACTACCATAAACTGTAATTAATCAATAAAAGTTAATTATATTAATGATGGCAATTTATTATTTTTATTGTTAGTAATTAATCAGTTTGTCCTTATGTTTAAAAAGTTTAATCATTGTATTTAGAATAAAATTATTTCATATTGGATTTATCACTCCTATTGTGGAGTGACCATGGCTAATAAGTTTGATCTTTGCTGAGTGCCCTATAATAGTGACCTTGTACCAGACTAAGCTAAGCTCTGTAAATATCTACTTGTCTGTTGAGGCAGTCCATAGTTAAATTTACTATAAAATAACCATATACAACTAATTTGAGATGAAAAGTTACTCCCCTTTCACAATTTACCCACAATGCAAATGAATTATGATCAATGGTAGCCATGGCTTACAAAAACACCAAACTGATACACCACCCAAAATTTAGCTGAAGCAAACCTAAGATTTGCTGATGACATCGTCCTCTTTGCTGGGAACATTCACAATATCCAAATAATGCTAGACAACTAAATGAAGCAAGCAAGAAAGTTGACCTCCAAATGAACCTCAGCAAAACAAATGTCATGTACAACAAACATGTTGGGGACAAAGACACAGTGATTGAAATTGGAAAGGCAGACCACTACATCTACCTAGGACAGTGAGTCTCCATGAAGTTATCAAAAGAAGAAGTGAAGCAAAGAATCACACTAGGTTGGCAAGCTTTTGATAGAGCAAGCCCAACCTTCAAGAACAAGAAAATCCCACTAGTCTTATAGAGGAGGGCATACAACCAATGTGTTAGCCTGATAGTCACCTATTGGGCTAAAAGATGGAACCATGACAGAAAGGTTGACCCTCAAACTGAGAACCTTGCAATGTGCATGTGAGAGAATCATACTCAACCTTATATGGAGATGGCACAGTATATTAGAGAAAAGACAGGAGTCTGGGAAACAGTAAGAAAAAGTAAGAAGACTCAGATGGCAATGGGCTAGATATGTTGCAACAATGACAGACAACAGCTGGAAAACCTACAATGTGGATTCCCAAAGATCATAAGCAAAATTGTGGCTGACAGAAAGTAAGATGGTGTGACAAGCTAAATAGATTCAGAAAGTACTGGTTCTGCAATGCCTATTAGCCTCATTTTGGTTTTCTTGCTCTAAAACCCTCAAAAACAGACCAAGAGAGCAGATGATTTAATATATTGAAGCTTGGACGTAGACCTTTCCAAAATATTATGCCAATGAAGATCAAGGTGTACCAGATTAAGATGTACATTAATGATTAAATGAACAAGTGAAATTAAACTTTTTAGTTTACATTCAATGTGCAATTCATCTAAAGCTCAAGGTATAAGCTACAAAGTATTGAAACTTTTTGCTCTCTAGGTCTGTTTTTAAGGTTCTCAGAGCAAGTAGTTATCCTTGGTTTCATTAAATTTTTTATTGGTCTATCAGTTCAGCCTCCTTATTAGCTGTGTCCATTGATGATTATGATGAAGAATATCTATACTCAGGTGCTGTTGTAGACAATGAGTAAGAGTATAACATTGACCAGGAAGATTATTCTAATTCTATGTTCCAGTCCCACTCTGTTGTTACATTTATTCATACTGTTAAGATGATCTTGCTTGAATGATTTCCTGAGTTTTTTTTTTTTTTTTGAAATTTCTTTTCAGAGACTTGATGACATGTGGACGAAGTTATTTAAAGTGTCTTCAGGAGGCGATGGTAAATGTAAACAAATTGATGCAGAAGGGTCAGGAGAGGATGACACAGAGGTCGAATGTGAAATACAGGGCAGTGGTAAGATGGACATTACTGAATCTGAGTCAGGTACAACTACCAGTCTATCATTAGCTGGGAATACTGACGATGATGACGGTAATGACTTTGAATTCACAGATGTCAAAACACTAGTGGTGTCCTCTCACCGTAAGTCATCCAGTTATCATGTTGTCAACCTCTTCTGCTTGCTTTTGCTCTGATGCTATTACTCATGAGTTGCATGGGAGTATTCGGGAGAAGGTATTAGGAGTATGATTTTAAAGTTTAGTATTGGTGATGATTTTGAAAGGAATAGGACTCTAGAATGGAGTTGTTGTTATTGACTATGAAATGTTGAGTTTTGAATTGTTTAATCTTTTTAATTATTTAATCGTTGTTTCAATGTTTTAATCCACAATATTTTGATTGGTCTTCCTCTTGTTAGTATCAAGTAATGCAAAGGTACTCTCTGTCTCTCATACATATATTTTTATGTATGTATGTATTTATTTATGTATATATATATATTATTCAATTATCATCATAATATATTCAAGTATATATATGTTTATTTATACATATGCCATATGCATATGTATGTATATTTATGTATATACATTCATGTATACATATTTATGTACATGTATATCTATATATGTATATTTATGTATATATATTCACGTATATATATTTATGTGTACATATATATTTATAAATACATATCTGTGTATATATATATTTATGTATATATATATCTATTTATGTATGTATATATTTATGCATATATATATATATATATATATATATATATATATATTCATATCATGTATATGTGTATATTTATTTATATATTATGTATACGTATATATATTTATGTATATATGTATATATATTTATTTATGTGTATATATTTATATGTGTGTTTATATGTATATATATGTGTGTGTATGTGTGAATATAAACAAGCCTTATACAAGGACTATACAAAAAGAATAAATATCTAGTGTACATTTTTATATCTAATGGTTATTTTTTCAAAAAGCATGTCAAAGTGAGTTGGCCCTAAGCTATTAATGTTAAAAGTAAGATATATTGTCTCTGTTTCTTTTTTAGATGTGTAACATACTTTCCTCTTTCAAACTTAATTTAAAAACAAACCTATCTTGTCTTCTATGGTGTTAAATCCTTCCGCTGTTGCATGTTATAGAGTGAAATTATTCCCCTCTTTCAGAAACTCTTTGTTACGGTATATATATACAGATAATGCAGGATATATAGTTGAAATTAGATTGAGTATTGTGAACAAAATTTCTCTTTGTTGCGTATTGTAAATTAGAAATATGTAATGTAGTAAATTTTGATAAAATGTTCATTAAATTATACTATTTTCTGCTAGAAATAAGGCATGTTTAAGTTATAATTTTTCTCCTTATTGCTACATGATTTTTTTAATTCTAAAAATGCTCTTTCAATTAAGTTTTGAGAACAAAAAAAATCCCATTAGTCATAAGAAGAATGTATTCTCCCGATAGTCACCTCTGAAGCTGAAACATGGAACCTAACCAACAGATTGGCCCTCAGACTGAGAACCTTGCAACGTGCACAAGAGAGAATAATGCTCAACCTCACATGGAGAGATCATAAGATGGCACAGTATATTGCAGAAAAGACAGGAGCCTGAGATATTATAGAAACAGTGAGAAAACTCAAATTGCAATGGGTTGGACATGTTGCAAGAATGCCAGACAACTGATGGACATCAAGACTCACAATGTGGATCCCCAGAGATCATACGTGAAAATGTTACTGGCAATATATAAGATGGCGTGACAAACTAGATAAGTACAGAAAATATTGACTCCACGATGCCCATGATAGGTGAATCCTGGGGAAGGTCTAAGACCAATGATGGACTCAAAAAGGCTGCTGATAATGATGATGATTCAAGTTTTAGCCTTGTTTTTAGGCCCAGTACGTAAAATTAGGAATTATCTCCCTTAGATCTAGTGTATTTAAAGAAATATTCAATATTACAATTATGATTTTTTTTTAGTTATTGTATTGTCATATTTTCATTATTACGTTTTCAATAATTTACATAGATCACGTGCAATTGGTATTATAAAATACATATATGCACTAATTAATGCACTAATATTCACTAATTATTTGTGCTTTTTTAATGCTTGATTGAATGAATTTTCATCATACAAAACTTAAAGATCAGATTTACTCAAAATCATGAGCAATTTCTTTTTCTTTCCTTTTCTTTCTATTATGGTCAATTTGAATATAAATTTTGTTTGAAAATCTTATATATTTTATTCAAGGTGTAAAAGTGCAAATTATTTACAGAGGGTTAGGCTGCAAAAGAATTATGGCACCTGGAAGAAAATAAAAGGAAAAACAGGCAAAAATATTTATTTCTTATTGAAAAAAGCTGACGAGTTGGTATGATTACATCTTTTTACCTGAGTTTATTCCTGAAGAGCATTTTTAAAACTCTTTATGGAATTGTCTTTTCAACACAAATCCGTGAAACAGTGAATTAAAAATGAATCGTCTTCACAATAAGGAATGTGTTAGGATTATTCTGACCCGATCATGTCTATCTGATAAGTCATTTTCAAAAGCTTAGATAGCTTTTCCAAGTTGCAGAAAATATACCATAATTTCAATTTCATTTTGTTGCTATTTATGTACTAATTAATACATTGTATAAAACAGAAATTGTTCTTGGACCAATGTCAACAGCACATAGTAATCTCATAATTCTATTACATGAAAGATATAAACATACTAAACAAGTGCAATAAGTTGACTAAAACAGTTTTTAAATCAGATCTGGATGTTTAGAGATGATATAGTACTATTAGATAAGTTAAGGGGCAAAGTGTCAGGAAATTTTATTTTTCACCTGCAAAGTCACCCAGAGAATGATGTGATATAATCTCCAAGTTATTGGTTGATAAGAATTTTAAGATTGTTTATTATTGACATGACAATTAATTTTATAAAAGCAACTAAGCTTATTATTGTCCCTAAGATACACAGCTAAGTGAGTTGGCTATACAAGTACACTTAGTCAGAATGTTACTAAAGCATATTTCACTCTCTTCATCTCTTATTACTTGTCTTCAATTTCTGCTTGGCAGTGCTTGTATCTATCTAAGGTGGTAGTGGTACAACACTAACAATGATTAAAAACTCCTCATTGTAAACTATTGTCTGCTTCTCCTATTTTCCTCTGGTGATAAATGTGATTCAATTTTTACAGGGGAGCATCTTCAGTCAATTATCAGTACTTCTTTGTCTCGGAGTAAGGCACAGCATAAAACTTCTAGAAACCTTGTGCAAGATGTTAAAGGTAAGAGTGTAAGCTTTTTGGGACTTTTTTTCTAGGATTGATTATTTGTTATGAAAATGTTAAGAAATATTGAAGTGCAGTTGGGACATTTTAGAACTGATCCCATTCCTAAAAACCCTTCTAATTTTACATTATATGAATCTAATGTACTTCAGATGACCATTGATTATACATACTTACATACACTGTCCTGAGATATTTTACTGCATATTGTTTGAATAATTTTCACCACTGAATTAAGTTCATTGACAAAAAAAATATTATGATCAAAAATAAATATTTGTTGTGTAAAATAATGTGCAGCTATTCTTGAATACGACTGATTAAAGACTGCAGACAAGGAATATTCTTTAATCTTTTAGTTAAATTTTCTTGTTCATGTGAAAAAAAAAGCATATGTCTGGATCCAAACATTTGGTATCTAATGCTTTCAACTATACTTCAGGCCACTATGAAGATCAGGCAAAAACTGGGGATATTGTTGACTTTATTTAAAATAATATCAAATCATTCATTTGACCCAGATATGTTGTCTATTGTATGTTAACTATAAAGTTTACTGAGAATTAAAAAAAATGATTCTTGGTCTATGGTCTTTAATCAAATTTGTATAAATGAATGAATGAATGAATGAATATATATATATATATATATATATATATATATATATATATATATATATATATATATATATATCCTAGAAAGTTTTACAGCTTTAAACACAAAATATACAAAGAAACTTGTGTCATTTCAGTCAATTATTTCCCTATATCTGTTAATGTAATTTTCTTACATGTTTTTATGTTTCACACAGAATTTGATAATATGGTACTATGTGTGAATTTTCTTGTTGGGATCATCAGTTGTTTACCATGTAACCGTTTTGAGGATTTAAAAACAAAACAGTTATATCAACATAAGTCCCAAACAGTATTGATCAAATGCCATCTTCCCTTCAGCAATGACTTTAATATATAGCCTATATCATACTACATGTAGTTTATCATTTTATACACAGTATTATCATAATGTATTGTATTTGTATGTTATTTCAGATGCACATTATCTAATTTTTGAACTTTTATATATATTATTGTGTATATATATAATGCTTATATATATATGCATTTGAGTATATATACATATATATATATATATATATGTATATGCATTTATATATATATGTGTATATATATGATTATGAATTGCATTATATTATATCGAAACTATTTGAATGATTTCCTGTTATTATACAGTGGATATATCATTTGGCCAAGACAACATACATGTAATAAACTATTAAAGGAAATGGGGCTGCTGCAGGAATGGAATCTGCAACTGATAGTGTCGTTCTTACAATTGAGCTTAACATTCACCTGTAATGCAAAGGCTCACATAACTATTTCAACTCCAAATTCTCATTTTGGTGATTCACGGTTATATATCTGGTCTGTTTGTTTCTTTCTACATGGACACTTATGTTATTAACAAGTAATAACGGGAGATCATTTCAAATAGAGTTTTAATATGATATAACACAAATTTATTCTGTTGGATCATATATCCATTTCTTGATAGCATATATATATATATATATATATATATATATATATATATATATATATATATATGTATATGATGAGTATGTGAATATGATATCCAAGAATAGTCTTAAGTTGACAATACAGAAAATAGTAATTTTAAATCAAGTTTATTATACCAACATGTTTCAATATTGTTTCATTTAAATTTTGGTTTCATCGTTTCCTTTAAATTCTTTGACAAAGCTGGAAGCAAAAATATGTTAGTATAATAAACTTAATATGTAATTGCATAAAGTTGTAAATAGATTATTATACTTATATGATGTAATTCTTGTTCATTTTCTTTTGTTTCAGATATAAAATCTTCCATAGATGGAATGAAAGCGAAGAAAATGAAGTTGGAAAGTGATGTGAATAAGTCTTCTGAAGTTGTTGGCCTCTATCATGCCTACGTTACAAATGTGACAGAAATGCGCCGTCTACTGAATGAGACAGAAGAGAAAATTAACGAAAGTCAAATGAAATGCTTGGCTGCACAGAAGTTGGCTGACCGTGTGATGGCTGACAAAGATGAACTCGAAAGATTGCTGAAAGAGAAGATAAAGGCTAATGAAAAGGAGAAGAAAGAAAAGGAAAAAAAAGAAATACAAGAGGATAATGAAAATGTTACAAAGGAGAAGAAGGAGAAGGAGAAGGAGAAGAAAAAGAAGAAGAAGAAGAAGATAAAACGTACAGACGAAAGTAATGAAAATGTGATAGATTTAGACGAAACAAGAGAAAGTGAAGAGAAAGGAAGGAAAGATAGGAAGGACAAAGATAAAGAAAGAGATGTTTCGAAGAAAGAGTTGGAAGAGAATGAGAAAACAAAGGCAGAACTGAAGGTATTGATAGAAAAATATCTGCAACTCCAGAAAGAAGATGAAGAAAGAGAGAAAGAAGAGAAGAGAAAAAAGAAAAAAAACACAAATGCTGTGAATGAAGAGTTGGAAGATACAAAGGAAAGAAAGATAAGGAAAGATCGAAGAAATAAAAATAAAAATCGTTTGAGTAGAGAAGATCGTGAGAAAAAGAATAGTAAGAAGAAGGAGAATAGTTCTTCAGACTCTGTAAAAGAAAAGAATAAAAGGAAGAAGAAAGAAAATTTAGATAAAGAAATGAAAAAGCACTCACACGAAGTGAATGAGAATAAAGAAAAAAGAAAGAATAAAATAGGAAAAAGAAGAAAAGAAGAACATGATGAATCGACCGAAAAAGGAGAAGAAGTTGATGTGGAAAAGAACGAAAAGAAAAAATCAACAGAAAATCGAAAGAATGAAAAGAATGTAAATCAAGTGACTGACAAAATCACTGGGATTCAGACGAATGAGAAAGGTGGTGAGATTGATGTGGATAGTGTTTTGGAAATAAAAAAGAACCTAGAAGATGTCCTGAAGAAACTGAATCAAAAATTAGAGGGGTCAAAGAAACGGAGACAAAGACACCGGCAGAAAAGAAAAAGGAGAAAAAAAACTGAGGTTAGGAATAAACAACCAAGTATGGACGAAGCTGCGTTGGCTGTTAAAGAAATGATTGACAATCGTAAGAACAGTGAGGGATTGAATGATAAAGAAGAAAGTGAGAATGAAAATGAAGGTAAGAGGAAGAAAGAGAGAAAAAAAGCAAAAAGTGAAGTTGAAAAACCAAAAGAGGATTCAGATGGAGAAGAAGGAAGAGATGAAATGAAGAATGAAGAATCGGATGATAAAGAAGGAAATGAGAGTGATAATGAAGGTAAAAGGAAGAAAAAGAGAAGAAAGTCAAAAAATGAAGTTGAAAATTCAAAGAAAGACTCAGATGAAGAAGAAGGAAATGATGAGAAGAAGAATAAGGAATTGAAGGATGAAGAAGAAAATGAGAATGAAATTGAAGGCAAGAGGAAAAAAAAGAGAAGAAAGTCAAAAAATGAAGTTAAAAATCCGAAGAAAGACTCAGATGAAGAAGAAAGAAATGATGAAACCAAAAATAAGGAATTGAATGGTAAAGAAGAAAGTGAGAATGAAAATGAAGGCAAAAGGAAGAAAAAGAGAAGAAAGTCAAAAAATGAAGTTGAAAATTCAAAGAAAGACTCAGATGAAAAAGAAGGAAACGATGAAAAGAAGAATAAGGAATTGAATGATGAAGAAGAAAATGAGAATGAAAATGAAGGCAAGAGGAAAAAAAAGAGAAGAAAGTCAAAAAATGAAGTTGAAAATTCAAAGAAAGACTCAGATGAAAAAGAAGGAAACGATGAAAAGAAGAATAAGGAATTGAATGATGAAGAAGAAAATGAGAATGAAAATGAAGGCAAGAGGAAAAAAAAGAGAAGAAAGTCAAAAAATGAAGTTGAAAATTCAAAGAAAGACTCAGATGAAAAAGAAGGAAACGATGAAAAGAAGAATAAGGAATTGAATGATGAAGAAGAAAATGAGAATGAAAATGAAGGCAAGAGGAAAAAAAAGAGAAGAAAGTCAAAAAATGAAGTTAAAAATCCGAAGAAAGACTCAGATGAAGAAGAAAGAAATGATGAGAAGAAGAATAAGGAATTGAATGATAAAGAAGAAAGTGAGAATGAAAATGAAGGCAAAAGGAAAAAAAAGAGAAGAAAGTCAAAAAATGAAGTTAAAAATCTGAAGAAAGACTCAGATGAAGAAGAAGGAAATGATGAAACCAAAAATAAGGAATTGAATGATAAAGAAGAAAGTGAGAATGAAAATAAAGGCAAAAGGAAGAAAAAGAGAAGAAAGTCAAAAAATGAGGTTAAAAATCCAAAGAAGGATTCAGATGAAGAAGAAGGAAATGATGAAAAGAAGAATAAGGAATTGGATGATGAAGAAGAAAATGTGAATGAGAATGATGATAAGAGAAAGAAAAAGAGAAAGAAGTCAAAAAATGAAGTTAAAAATCCAGAGGAAAAAGAGGGAAATGATGAAATGAAGAAAAAACAAAAGAAGGATAGAAATGGGAAAAAACAAACTGAAGAACTTATAGAGAATCCAAATGATGGTTGGATAAATAACAGCACAAAGAATAAAAACCGAAAAAAAGATGGAGAAAAAGATGAAAAAGAAGTAAAAAATAAGAAAAGAAAAGAAAGAGAGAAAAATAATGATACAAAAAAGAAAAGAAAGAAAGATATGAATGATGAGAATAATGTAAATGAAGAAGTAGAGAAGAAGATTCAGAATGGTGAAGTGAAAGAGAAAAAAGAAAAGAAAGATAGGGATGAAAAAAATGACAAGAAGAAGGGAATGCACAAAAATTTAAACGAAAAAGAGCAGAGTGTGAGGGAAAGGAAAGGAAGAATGAAGGATATGTATGGAGAAATTGAATTAGAAGAAGATAGTGAAAACAATGAAAGAAAAAAGAAGAAAAGGAAGAAGAATGATATTTCAGTAACAATGAGAATGAGTTTAGCAGGGGAAGGAAAAATTACAAGGAATAGTAGCAGAGGCAGGAAAGGTTATAGAAAAAAGAAGAGAATTTTGAGTGAGAAAATCCGGGATCCACCAATCCTTATTCAAAATGAAGAACAAAGCTTAGCAGAAGAAATGAAAAATAAGAGTAAACAGATTGAAGAAGATGGTGAGTAAAACAATTTCTGTACAAAAATATCTCGAAATAATTTCTTCAAACGTTTATTCTGAAATTCATTTAGATTATTTTTTCAATGCTTCTATGTATAACTAGATTTATCTCTTACCATTTGTGGGTTTTCCATTAGCAGTTTCAATAATTTGCAGTTCAGTCTTGAATAATTCAATGGGAGGCCGCCAAAAAAAAACATATAGAAAATATGCAGTAGTATAAACAAAACATGAAATACTTCATGATAATCTTTGTGTTATTAATAAGAAGAAAGATTGTAGAAAATTTTAAACTTGAAAATATTTATGGAGATAACATAAACTCGGTTGAAAACTCATCATAGTTGAAAATTTGAACTCAGGCGTTACTTTAGACATTAAATTCATCTCGAATTCACTGTACTGTAAAAAAATTTATTGATTTATATTTTAGTAGATGAAGTGTTGTAAATAATCATTAACAATTCTTTTAATTTTTGTTCTGCTGTATATCTTCTTTTTGATAATTTTGTTACTTTTTGTCCCAACTTTCTTCAGACTGGGTAAAATTTAAAAAGTAACTCATGTATAAAGATGAAAGCAAATTGTAGCATAGAAAGGGAAAAAAATAGTAATAATGTCTACACTTAGAAAAAAAAAAGGCATTAATTTGATAAATTAGAGTTTCAGTGTTTCCTTAAGTTTTCACATTGGTCTATCTGTCTGGCTTTGTATATATCCTGTGTACAGGCTACACCAACGAAGCTAGAGGGTTGAAAATTTCAACATTATTTCTTATTATGTCCAGAGAAAACATTTTTTTAAAAGATATTCCCCTGAAATAGGTTTTTAGTGAGGGTACAATTTGAAATATAAGTTTATGCTAAATTGATCCATTAGTTTGTGTCTGGCAACATTCACACTTACTTTTTGAAAATTTAGACTTTTTTAAGGATCACTTCCCAATTAAAGTGAAGTAACTCCTTCGTTGATCATCACTTTTTCAGATTTTTCAATTGATCACCCTCCCCCAAAACGGCATGCTGTCAGAAGATGTTATATAAGTGACGGTTTCTATTGATTGACTAACCAGACCTTTTGATCATAATTGTTTCAAATTAAATTCTTTATGAAAGAGTTCTTTGAAAGGATTAGAATTGAATGTTCCTTGAAAGCTGGAAAAAGTTGTTGACGAAGAAAGTGATGGAAATTTCCGTGAACGATGGAAAGGTTGATTAAATGGCCAATTTTGCCTGTCTTGATTGAGGGAAAAATGACAACTTTTTCACGTGCTTATTTTCCTTTCGAGTTTGTACTCGTAACAAGGAAATTTCATCGCATTGTATTTGTCCTTGATTTCCTTTTAACTTGTTATTTGTTGGTATGCTGTCCTGATGCAAAGGCACGGCTCCTTGCTTATTCAGCCCCTAAGCCGAATAAGGCTGGAAACTTCGTAGGACATCTTGACCTCTTTGAGTCTGTACCATTACAGGGATTGGATCTCTTTTTATTTTGCACCAACATTGATTTTTGGCACTTACTTGGAAAGTACATCTGGGTTTTCTCGGAAACGTTAAATAAGGTGATAATTTGTATTTATGCTCCCAACATGGGCTTCACTGTTATGTGAGAACGCTAAAGGACATTAATAATGATATGTACTCCAAGCATTTTCTTGCACTCGGATTGTACCCTTTTAATGGACAAATGAATGTTTAGCAGGTTGCGTCTGTCTTAAATGACAAAAAGAAACTAAATATCTATATTTTTGGAATATTTCCAAGGTTTTTTGCCAAACAGAAAACAGTTCACTTGATATACCAGACTTGCAATTTGAAGAAGTTGAAGAATTTGATAGAAAAATTCTTAATTGAGCCTTTTTTATGTTAACCAGTAATTTTTTCTACCTTTTCTTTTCTCTCTTTTGTAATTCATCCTATTAAGGATAGAAAGAAATAGTGGACCACAGCACCAATGATCCTCAAGATTTTTTCAGATCTGCAGGAATTTTTTTGTGTTTTGCAAAGAAAAAAAAAAGGGTAGGACAAAATGTTTTCACGATAAGTCAACCATGATGTTGGATAAAACAATAGACGACCAATAAATCGATAGAAAAGAAAAAAATGATCATATTTTCAAAAGTTTATTCACATGTTGAAGTTTTGTTGAAGCCCTGAGAGATAAAAGCAAATCAATTTTATTCATTGCAGTTTTGTGAGTAACTATCGAGTGTACGTTCTATTGTACCGTCAATGCTTGCAGAAAAGTTTCGTAAATTTTCTGCAGTGCCAGAAAGTAAAATCCCCGCCCCCCTGTCATCAACACCTCTATATTTCCATCCTCTGTCCCTTCATACCTCCCTCTCTTTTTTCCTCTCTCTGTCTCTCTCTTTCTTCTGATCGGTTGGATTTATTTTCTGTCTTTTAGTCTCTAAAAGTGAAAAAGCTGTGGAAAGCATTGTAAAGCAATTGAAGGAGTTCTCTCCCAACCCCTGTACGTCCATTTCCAAGAATGTCAAGCAACTGCGATTGAATGTATCACAGATACGGCAAAAAATCCAGTTGGCTCGAACGATTGTTTCTTCGATGAAGGTAAGGTTGTGTTGGATATTTTCATTATGAATCTTCATTTATTTGGTGTTTATTAGTATAACTTGAAATCAACGAAAGGGAGATACAAGGAAAGAAAGAAAGAAAGAGAAAGAGGAATAGAAAAAGAGAGAAAAGGGAAGAAAGAGTGAGAAAAGGGAAGAAAGAGACAAAAGGGAAGAGAGAAATAAAGGGAGAAAGAGAAAATGGAAAGCTGATGCCAGATTAGATAATCTGATGTCGCTAACTTGATTTTAAAAAATCAGAATATATTACTTCTTTTTTCTTGTTCCCTCGTTCTTCTTTTTTTTTTTCCTGTTATCTCTTTTCTTGTTTCCTTCTTTTTCTTTGAAAATTCAGTGTAGAGGCTGAAATACAAGGGTTTTCCGATCTATGTATGTGTCATGTGTACAGCCCCAACCGATCATGGTAGAAACTTGGAATTTTGTGCAAACTCTCCCCTCAATGAGTGGGGAAAATATTTTTTTTGTTCTTCGAAAATTAGGCCTGGTGGCTGAAATAGTTGTGCTTTTCTATCTCTGATGGAGAAAATTAAAAACTATTTTTCTTTTAATTTTGTGTGCTTTCAACTGATTAGACCTCTAAACTTTCCAAAAATTTGGCAGTTGTGAGAAGAAGTTCTTGAGGAAGGGTTTCTATTTACAACGTAAATAAGATGCTGAAATCTTACTGTCCAACAGTCATAGGAAATCCATGGATGTGAATTTCTCTTCCACTCTGTTGGGCAGTATTTTTTCTAAAGGTATCTCTCTCTATCTCCATATATATATATATATATATATATATGATTATAAGTTGCATCGTATTATATAGAAACTCTCATTTAAAATAATCTCCCTCCATTACACGGTTAATATATCACTTGGCCTGGACAATGTAAACGGAATAAACAATGAAAGAAAATGGGCCGAATGCAGGAATCAAACCTGCGACCGATAGGGTAGCCGCTTCAACATCGAGTTGCTTTTACCATTGATTCTAACATATGCTGGTAATACAAAGGCCCAAATAACTGTTTCAACTCCAAATTCTCATCTCGTTCTATTCTTGGTCTATATCTGTTTTCATTTCTTTCAACGTGACAGTTATGTATTAAGAAATGGATGTGTGATCTGACAGAATGACTATAAATTGTATTATATTATACTGAAACTCTCAGTTGAAATGATCTTCCATCATTACATGGTTAATGTATCTCTTCCTGCATTAGACCATATATACATTTCTTAATGCATATATATGTATATGTGAACAAGGGATGACAGTATCAGGATCAAATTTTTCTCAAGCTGAATTATTTATGATAGTGTGCAAAACAACGGCAATGAATTGGAAAATAAAGAAATGAGACCTAGCAGAGATTTGAACCCACATCATTTTTTTCCCATGGGAACACCTATGTAGATTAGATCTTCACTAACTTATTCAGCCACAAGGACCTTAATGTTAGGCAGAGGTCGAAATAACAATCTTAACTCATTCCTTATATTCTCCAATCACTGGCTGGTTTTGTTAATGTGTTCTGATAGTGTACTACTGGTATTTACGTATTTCTATGAATATATTATTGTTCTTATATTGACAGCATGATAAGTAATGGATATTAGCATCCAACAATGTGAACAATTTATCCTATAATATGTATATATATATATATATATATATATATATATATATATAGTCTAGAAAGCATTACAGCTTCAAACACTAAAAATATAAAAACAGATTTTTTCAAAAAATTCATATCATTTCAATCAATTATTTCGAAATATCTATTTTTTAAAATGTTTTTATACAGAATTTGATGATATGGTGCTGTGTGTTGAGATCATCAATTTTTCACCATGCCACTATTTTGGGGATTCAAAAAAAAAATAGCTATATTAATGTTGCTCCCCAGCAGTGTTGATCAAACACCATATTCTCGTCAGCGATGATTTTGAGATATAGCTCATGTCATTCTACATTTAGTTTATTATTTTGTATAGGGTATTATCATGATGCATTGTATTTAGATGTTATTTTGTATTTGGAAGTCATATTCTATTCACATTATTTAATTTTTTGAAACACATATATATATGTGTGTGTGTATACATATATATATATATATATATATATATATATATATATATATATATATATATATTCTATATGATATATGATGCATATATCTATGCCTCTAGGTATATGTGTGTATATATATATGTGTGTATATATATATATGTGTATATATATATGTATATGTATATATATATTTATGTATATATATATATATATATATATATATATATATATATATATATATATATATATATATGAATATATATATGTATATATATATATGTATATATATGTATATATATATGTATATATATATATATATATATATATATATATATATATATATATATATGTACACACATATATATATATATATATATACATATATATATATATATATATGATTACAGATTGTGTTATATTATATTGAAACCCTACTGTAAATGATCTCCCGTTATTACACAAAGAATGTATCATTTAGCTTATGTTGAAAACTATTTATGTGCCTTTTTGTATAACTTGAAAATTATCCAAATATTAAGTAAATTTGTTTTTTTTGCTCACATTTACTGTTTATGATTTAATTGTTAGTCCTTGCAATATTTCCCTTGTATTTTCCAGATCCCAGTTTCTCTGAATGGGAAGCATCATCTGGAAGTGATGCTGGATCCAAAAGCTGAGTTGAGAGAAATCCAAACTTCAGTTGAAATTTGCGTTAAACCGAAAAGTAGCAATTCCGTAATTTTGAGTCTTCAAGCCAATAATTCTGTAAATGAATTTCCTTTCATATAAAATCTGGGGGATTATAACAATACATGTATTCATTTTACATATTACATGATTACATCTCTAGAGATATAGGTATTACTAAGAGTGAGAACAAAGATAAACATGAGCAATCAGGCAGATAAAAAAATAAACAGATGTATGTATTATAAGATTGTGTTTTGCTATTCAACAGGGTGTAAGAAGTCAGTATTTATGTCTGTTGTTTCAGTGTTTTAATTTCATTTGACTAGTATCATCCTAATTGCAAAAAATATTCAAAGTGTGCCTGAAGGACAGTAAATGAACAGTTTATTTCATTAATATATTTTGCCTTGAAATGTAATGGATTCTTATAGGGAATTTACCATACTAAGATCTTATCATGTGTGGAAGGTCATTAATCTTATAGTCACCTTCATGTTGATTCCTGCATATGGATGTCATAGATTTAATCCAAAAAAATAAAAATTAATGGATCTATCCAATATCTCTGAAATATTAGAGACGATATTAGTGGTTGCTAATGATAATCGATTAATAAATTTGATAAAACTTCATAAATGAAAGAAAAATAATCAGAATATGTGTAAGTACACACACATATGCACATGTACACATACATCTACCTACTACAGAATCTTCAAAAGTATTTTTGTGTATATGTTGAAGATGATTTTTTAAATATATATATATATATGTATGTATATATATATATACATATATATATATATATATGTTCATTTATTATTATCATTATTATTATTATTATCATTATTATTATTATTTTTATTATCATTACTATAATCATCATCATCATCATCATCATCATCATTGTCATTATTATTATCATTGTCATTATTATTATTATCAAATTATCATGTAAAAGTATGTATTTAAATTGTATCAGAATTCCTTTGCTCTGTCTGATTTTTGGTCTGTGCCAAGGAGATTCTTCTTTTTTAGCTTCTAGCTGATAATGATAAACCATTTTTTGATAGGTATGATATAAACAACCATCACTTGTTTATGCTTCGTTAGTTAATTCGTTTTGTTTTCAGATCAGTTATTCATTGGCTTTGGTTGATAGTAAGCCACTTCTGACCATTTTGGACATCAATGGTGACGAATTGCAGAAGTTAGAGGCAGAAACCAAATTAATAGAAGACAATTGGTACCAGCTCCATATTTACAGGTAAGTCAAAAATTATAAATCAAAAACTAAATTGTAATAAGATATTCCGTTTATTTTATAACCAAAAATATAATTGAACAAAATATTTGAAAGTACTTGATTAATTGATATAAAAATGAATAAAACCTGCTTTTTAGACAAATGATCTTTATTCATTTGAAAAATCAATGGGTATTTTTTGAACTTGGATCCCCAGAGATCACATGCAAAATTGAGGCCAGCAGAATACAAGATGGAGAGATGAACTAGACAAATTCAGAAAATACTGGCTCCGCAACGCCCATGATAGAGAAATGTGGCAGATCTTTTGAAAGATTGATGATGATGACGACCCTCACCACTCCTTGTTACTCCTTGGCTACCAACGCCTCCCCTTATCCATTGAGCCTTCTTGCACCCTGTTAGTCCTTGGCTACCAATGCCTCCCCTTATCCATTGAGCCTTCTAGCACCCTGTTACTCCTTGGCTATCAACACTTCCCCTCACCTGTTGAGCCGTCTAGCACCCCCAACTTTGGGAATCACTGGTTTAAATATTCTTATCATATATTGAGAAAATCTTAAACAAATACTTTTGATCCATATTCAAATTTGTAAACGTAAAGCTTTATAAGCATTTCTACCTTTGGAGAAAAAAATTTTGTCCACTGCCATGACATTTAGATAGTACACCTGAAGAAGGATGTAGAATGGATCGGTCGAAACATCATGTTAACAGCACAAATAACCAGAAGGAGTTGAATTGTCCAAAAAATTCTTTGAAGGAAGTATAACTAGATTTGTGAGAACATTACCATTTCTCCATTTACTTCTGTGGAATATAAAAAATCTTCTGGTAGGCAAATTATATTGAAGCTTATAAAATGTCCCTTTAGTTGAATTTAAAATACTTCTCTGGACTTTGTCCATCATTCTATATACTATAAAACATATGTAATATGCATAAGTACTCTATTTCCTTACTGAAATGATATTTACAGTTTTATCATATCTTATCAAATCTCTGTTGTATAGTAATGGGTTTAAATTGTATCTATTGATAGGTTTATTGTGTAATTATACATTTTTCTTTGACAGAATGGGTCAGAATTTTAGTCTTAGTGTCAACCCAACAGGTTCAAAAGCCAAAGGAATCACAGTCCAAAGGTTCATTCCAGATTTCCAACCAGAACAAATTCCTCTTTCAATAGTTTCCTTAGGAGGTTATCCACAGAATTTTCCAGTAAGTATTTGCTCGTACAAAATTGTTTATAATTGCTATTAAATATAATATCAACTGTTTTTCTTGGTTTTAAAACTTAGTCTGCAACAATGTCTGTATAAATCATATTGATGTATTGAAAAAAATATTAAAAATTCACTTAAAATAAGTGGAGTGATATTGTTGTAAACAATGATTCCTCTAATTTTTGTAGTCATGATGCATAGAAATTTCATATTTTCCAAACATATGCGTACACGTTTGAATTTGGTATAGTGAATCAATATTTTTTCAATAAAAATTTAATCTATCTAAAAAATTAGAAATCTTTTGCACTCACTAATTTTATTTGTTTACCAATTTTTGTGTCCTTATTTAGCAGCATATCAGATTATCGATAAAAAAACACAGAGTAATGTCCTACATCATGGCTATAAGTGATTCCTTTTAGATAGATGATAAAATCTTTGGTCTTTTCTGTTTTCAGATTAGTAATTCCGAGAAGCTGAAAGGTTGCATTGCATATCTTAATGTCAATGGTCATTCAACTCATATCTTTTCTCCTTTCAAAAGTGGAGCGTATCCTTCCATTTGCAAAACTGGTTGGTAAGTAGCATTTTTCTTTCATCCCTGCAATTCCATTAGCCAATGTCTGGGAGAAAAAATCTAGAAATTGTCATGCCTTTCTTTGCCTTTATCAAGTTGTATGATTTGTATTGAAGTCTTTGAGGAAATTGCCATTATTTTTAGAGCTGAACCAATACAATTTTTCATTCTGATTTACTCCATCAAGGAAAGAAAACAGTCTAAAAGCCGTTTCTTGGATGATATTGTTTCTTTGCCCATCTTAGAATGTTTTAGCTCAACTAATATCACTGTAGTTTTCTTCTTTCTTTGTCTGTCTAGGTTTTCAAATTGAACTGTTTTAATATCAAGTTTTTTCATTTTATATTTTATGTTTCTTGTACATTAAAAGCAGTCTTTTCACAAATTTATTTGGGAGTTTTTGTAAAGAGGTAATTCCGTGCTACTTGGCAAAGAATAAATGTTTCATTAAGTTACTCGGAGTTACCCAGTAATGCATTCATTTGCTAAATATAATAAAGACTGACTTGATACAATATTATTGAGATAGAATAGCAATACTGTGCTCCATGATCTGAAAATCTCTCTTTTACTCTTTATCATATCATTAGTAAAATGGCTGGTGTTGCGTTTTCATCATCTTTGGAGCCAGTGCGTGGTCGTTTGCTTGATTATTTTTAATGCTCACCTTTCAGGTGAGAACAGTATTTCACCTGGTTGTAAGAATGAAAAAGACACCAATCAATAATCACCTCTACAGTTCGCATGATAATCAAATTTGCTGCTTTTTAAAATGTAACAATCTTATTAGGAGATGGGAATTTGAATTTGACTGAAATTGTATGCCACATTCATTCAATTTATGAAGGGTCTGTTCTTTTTTTTTCTCTATGACAGTGAATCCCTCACGAACACATCAATGGTATTTGAAGGTAATGGATTTGCTTTGTTGGAACATGATTTCGAGGAGACTTTCACTTCAGTTCACCTCACGTTTAAGACATTACAAAAAAATGCCTTGCTCATGTCTATAAAGAAAAACTCTGTAAGTTTACATGTTTTCTAAATGATCTTACTTTTTAAAACTTTCATTGAGTCACACATGTATATGAACATTTTTATTATATTTTTTGAATAAAGATGAAGCAAAGAATAAATCCTGATAATCAAAATCCTATGCAGAAAAAAGCTTATCATTTTAACTATCCAAAAAATATTGAAACATCAAAGATAACTTTCACTTTTCATTTTTTTTCTTAACATCTTCCATTTCTACTGATCAAAATAATGATTGATTAGCCTTTTGCAGAGATGCAAAAAGGAAAAAAATATATTTGTGCCATACACCGATCTTCTAAGAAAGTGGGAGTCTCTCCCCCATGTTGTTGTTAGTTTGGTTATTGTGGATTGAAGATTTCTCATCTTTGCCTATCATAATCTATTAGAGGTCAGTTTTTTCAAAGGATTTAGCAAATTATTTCATTATTTCATCATCATCATCATCATCATCATCATCATCATCATCATCATCATCATCATCATCACCACCACCACCACCACCACCACCACCACCACCACCACCACCACCATCATCATCATCATCATCAGTAGTCTCTTAACATCCATCGTCGGACATAGACCTTCCTCAGGATTCGCCACACTTCTCCATCATGGGCATCGCAGAGCCAATATTTTCTGAATTCACCGAGCATGTTTCTCCATCTAATACTCTGCTGGGCTCGGTTACACATGTAATCTCTGAGGATCCATGTCGTGAGTCCATCGGTTGTCTGCCATTCTTGTGACATGGCCAGCCCATCGCCATTTAAGTTTTTTAATGGATTCTATGATGTCCCTAAATCCTGTCTTCTCCCGCATGTATTGTGCTGTCTTGTGGTCTCTCCAGATGAAGTTTGGCATAATCCTTTCAAGTGCACATTGCAATTATTTAATGTTCACAAAAAAATTTTCAGTTTGAAGCTACTATTTCTCTGTTTTCTTTTTGATTTTCTAATAATTCTATGTGTTTAAATCAACGTTTCAACTACAATACTCACTATGCAATGCATATATAAAATAACCCTCGATTGGAAAGCAGATATAATTAAAATCACTTTTACTCTTTGAAATTATTGTAGACTTAAAAATAGCCCAATTGGTTACGATTTGTTACCCAGAGTTTTATGACTCTTTACATCTGTCCTATTGATTATTACTAACCCCTTTTGGTGTATATATTTTGCTAAATTTTTATGGAAATTCTTATCAGTTATGATTTCTATTGACATTACTTGAAAGATGAGAGTAAGTTATAAAGAAGAGAGTAAGTTATAAAGATGAGAGTAAGTTATAAGGTATTCATCAGTGTGATATCATCTGTCATTTGTAAAGTATTGAAAAAAACTATGAGCCAAAGCAAGTTAATCTTCCATAGATAATAAGAAGTCATTGTTTCAAGAAAGTTTCATTGTTTCATTAGTAAAATTATAACCATACTAACCACTTTAATGTTGTGTGCGTTTAATGATGTTCATAATGTTTTTTATATAAGCCATTTGAAAACTGCTACTTTCATTAAAATTGAAGTTTCATGCTAAAAATTCAGAGATGGTAATTCATGGGATGTGAAAGGTTTCTATGATGCTTTCTTTACAGAAAATATTATTACTTGTGACATTAATAGAAGGAAATATCCAGGTCGAAAGCCAAGTGGAATTTTCAGGTGTTGCCAAACAGAGTCAGGGAATCAATTTCTCGGATGGACATCCTCATACAATTCAGGTGAGACGGCTTTTAACTGAATCACTGTAGCCCCTCAAATAATACACCTGATTAACCAGCCAAGTGGTCTCTGTTGTCATTTTTAACCAATCAACAATACTTTAAGTTCAGATATCTTTTTAGATTATTTGAGATGAAAGATCTATATTTTAAAGATATTTTTATAGATAATTTGTTCTGGCACTTGAGCTATAGTGATTCATTTATGTGAGGTACGTATATTATACTCTTTATTACTTAAAGAATAGGAATGCCAGTACAAACATTGCCCAGGAGGAAGTTATCTCTTTCGAAATTTTTAACAGAAATTTTCTAGTGTTGAGTAAAAGTCTTCTTCATAAATTTTTTCTTGAGACCAAAGTCCATTCTGAACAAATCAATAAAAATCAATTAAATTAACTAATTAATTTTCAATCTACTTTAAAGATTTTTTATAGTTCCAGTATATTTTTCAATTGAAATAGCATATCTTATGAGCAATCGTTCCAATATTTCATGTTCTTTGTACTTCTTTCCAGGTTACTATGATAGAAGATGAATTAGAAATAAAAACCTCTGCTGAGAAAGTTGAATTTGAAGACAAGGACCCAAGTGATGATGAAACACTTTTTGATGAAGGCATTAGTCTCGGTGGTCTTGTTTCCAATCTTAATAACAAATCAAAATATAGGTGAGTCGGAGCAAATTGATAGCAAATATACCAAGATCAACTTTGTGGGTTTTCTATACTATTTGTTAATGTGAACCTTGTACACTTTGAGGTAGGTCTCGGGGAAACCATCTACTGGCAGTTACTAAACTAGATTCTAAACCCTAAATTGATGATGACAGGAAAGTAATTTGGTAGTACAAACATATTTTCCTCAAGTGTCCATGAGAAGTAAGATACTTGCTTTCTAGCATATGTGTATGATTGAGAAGTTAAATTTTCTGTGTATGACTGTAATATTTCTGAGGCTTGCATAGATTATATTGACAAAGATTTTCTACCTCATGCCTCATGTTGCTATTATGTATATTCCTCGGGGTCGATGCAAGTTTTTCATACGCCCTACGTGCGGCTTAAAATTTATTTAGGGGTTTCATGTGCTGTAATTGTGCCCCTGGTTGTATTCTAATAACTACGTTTTTAATCTTCTATATAAAACAAGTAGCTGTGTCCTCCCTTCAAGTATTGGCCCAGCTCAATCTAATTTGGCACAAATTTAGTATGTACACTAAATGGACCTAGGGGAATGTTTTTAAATAAGGAGTTTTGTGAAAATTTTTTGAGAATTTTGGAGGCAGGGACCTAGGAGCAGATCCAGGGTCTTTTTATCTATACTATTTCCTCTCTCAACTCATGACAACCTTGTTTTCCTCCAAGTAGCCAGAGACCCATAAAAAATGAATTCAACTAATCATTAACTGGGCAAATATTTTGTTGGGAGTTAATGAATTCATATTTCCATGAACTTATCTGTCATATGAGTGAAATCATGATGGTATGGAAATTATTAGTAAGATAAATCATCAAATGAATAAAAGGGGGTAGTATAATCATGAAGGACAAATATTTTTTCCTCAAACTTGGATGATAGTTCAATAGCATTTCTGAATTTTTAAATCTGGAAGACCCTTAGCTGAACAGGCTAAATCCACCCCTGATACAAACTAGTTGGAAACTGAAGGATAGGATGGGTTTTAGCAAGTATATAATAATCCTGAATCAAGGCCTTATTTATTGTGTATGCTATAAATTATTTCAGCGTCAGAGTAAGCATTTACTATAATTTCAATTCTTTTCCTTTTAGGTCTTTCACTGGCTGTCTTTCAAATATCAGTATTGACAATAAATTGGTAAATTTCCTTCATTTGAAAGATGGCAGACATGTTTATCAAGGAGATTGTCAAGAAAATGTAAGTAACCAAAAAGAATTTATTCTAAATCTGAAAAAACAATCTTTTCCAAGTTTATATAATTTTGAAATTTGAATTCAAGACAAATGACAACTTTAACAAGCTTTTTTGAAATGCTTGTTTATAGTTATGATATCTTAATGATTAAGTAATTCATTTTGAGTTCTTTTCATCTTTTATTAGTGATATATGTAAAATTATGTTAGTTTCTACGTGATATGTAAAGAAATTTATTATGTGCCCCACGTGATTCACCGAAATAAATTCTAATCCTTTTATATCTTACATGTCATATCATTCCCTGGGTGCTGGCAAGTGACAGTCAAGGAAGATATCAAGTGGGAGGAGATAAAAATCAAAAGAATATTCATAGGCATAGTGTAACTGGATTAAGTTAGATTTTGTACAACACGTTTCATTTTCAGACAATATTTTTTATCTCATCTTTGATACAATGATCATTTATTTTCATTTCAGACATTTTAACAGGGATTACCTTGAAAAATGTCTTAGAAAACAAAGTAGTTTTATTACAGAAATAAATGCTGACTAGTTGCCAAATGCTGTCAAAAATTATACAAACAACGTTGCAGATTTTGAGAAGAGTCTGTTCTTTTTGTTTGTTCTTGCACAAGAGAGGGACTTATGGTTTTAAAAACTAGACATTTATCCTTTTCTGTGGATGGATTTCAGAGATTCAAATTGATGAGGGATATTTGATCATTGAGTATCAGTCATGTAAGATTTATGACCCATGTAGAGAGTAATATCAACTTGAATAAAACTACGGGCACCAAAATGTAAAGATGCTCAAAGTTACTTGTGTGATCAGCTTTATTGGATACAATATGAATGAGGTATTATTTTTGTTTGCTTGCAGGCGTGGATGTCATGTGCTCATTTTACAGAGTCAAGTATCCCTGTCACTTTGACCAAATACGATTACGTTAGATCAATATCATTGATGATCAGTGCCAATGCACAAGGAGTGGCTTTGTTCTTTGAAAGAGATTCTGTGAGTAAACAATTTTCAATGTTTTGTATTACCAAGTTGATAATTAGTCTGTGATTAATGAAATCAGCATTAGTGTAACTATTTGACCATGGTTGTAAACTGATCAATCAAAAGAGATGGGTCAGAAATATAAGGTTAGCTGGGGTCGATTGAATGAGATCAAATTATTCAATGACTGATTGAGGCAATGCTCTGGATATTGAAGTTCATTTGTGTAGTTTTTGACATTTGGGTCTTGAGAAGTGTATCAATGCTTTTAATAGTATAAATAGATGCAATGAAATAATTCAATCAGTTTTTACCCGCAAAGAATAGTGATAGGTTTATAAATGCCAAAAATGTTTTCGTTCTGACCAAATTTTAAAATTTTAAAAGGTTCATAAGAAAGGAAGGAAAGAGAGAGTTGGTGAAGAAGACGGAATATTATTTTTTCTCTTTTACATCATTGTATGTCATTATTCCTTTTAAAAATCAATTCTTGAAGTGAAAAATAGAAAGTAAAAAAATGAAAGAAAGACAGAAAGAAATCAGACTATACAGGGTTTATAACTAATTTATACGCTACATGTACATATTTATGTATTCATTTCCCAATAAACTATATTTCTGACAATATTTTTTTATTTCATTTTTGATACAATGATTGTTTATTTTTGTTTCGGACATTTTAATGGGAATTACCTTGAAAAATAAATCGGAAACAAAGTTTTATTACAGAAACAAATGCAGACTAATTTTGCCAAATACTGTCCAAAATTATACAAACAACGTTGCAGGTTTTGAGGAGAGTCTGTTCTTTTTCTTGTTCTTGCATTAGAGAGGGACTTATGGTTTTAAAAACTGACATTTGTCCCCTTTTTTGGGGATGGATTTCAAAGATCCAAATTGATGTGGGATATTTGATCATCTAAAAAGAAATAAACTATGTAATTCAATATATATTATCGATCTGATGAAAATTCAAATGAAATCACAATTTTAGGTTTGATAAAACAATTTGATGGAGAATCTAATGATATTTTTTTTTGTTCTGAATTTTTGTTTTATTCCAGAAATTCAGTATAAAGGTCCAGTTAACAACAACTTCACTGAAAGTTTTCAATTATGAAAATGAAAAAAGTGAAACAATTCCAAAGAACAATAGTACAGGATTTTGGCATATTCTCCACATTGAAGACCAGAAAGGAAAGTGAGTATCTCTTTGATATTCTACTCAAAATAACTGATGTATTTTGGAGAGCGGCTGTATATGCAACCAATGCATTGGAAATGAACACACAATGATCAAAATCAAAAATGTAGTACTGGAGAAAGTAGACCACTACATCTACCTAAGACAATGAATCTCCATGAAATCCTCAAAAAAAGAAGAAATCGAGCAAAGAATCACTCTAGAATGGCAAGCCTAGGGCAGAGCAAGCTCAACCTTCAAAAACCAGAAGATCTTATTAATCCTAAAAAGAAGGGTGTATAACCAATGCACCCTCCCAATAGTCACTTATGGAGCTGAAACATGGAACCTAACCAAGAGAATGACCCTCAAGCTGAGAAGCATGCAACATGCATATGAGAGAATCATGCTCAACCTCACATGGAGAGATCACAAGACAGCACAATATATCAGGGAAAAAACAGGCGTCCAAGATATCACAGAGTCGATTAGAAAACTCAAATGGCTATTGGATATTGCGAGAATGGCAAACAACTGATGGGCATTGCGACTGACAACATGGATCCCTAGAGATCATATGCGTAACCAAAGTGGGCAGAATACAAGACGTGGATATGAGCCAGACAAATTCAGATGACCATGGTGGAGAGGTATGGTGAATCCTGGGGAGGTCTATGTCCAATGATGAACGATAAAAGACCTGATGATGATGATAGAACATGGGACTGAAGATCAAAAATCCCTTCTATATGGGAAATATTCTGGTGGACTCCTATTTTCAGCATTTAGTTTAGAGAATAATTTCTTTTTGACCTTTGTGAACCATATTCATTCAAAATGGATTCCATTTATTTGAATTCTATTATATAGTACGGATCCATCTACAATGATTATCTTTTCTAATAGCTGTGCAATGGATGATGTTGTTTTTCTGTCATAAGATTTGCAATGTGAAATCTAGAGGGAATACTGCTGCAGACTGCCAATCTTTATTCAATGGACACCCTCCCCCAATGGTCTTGAGAACCAGTTTTAAAACCACTGAGATATAGGGGTTCTATATTGATGAATTTTTCTTTATATCTACAACACCCCGCCACCACCACCACCTCAGTATAACCTACCAAAGATCAACTATCAAAATTTGTTTATTGATATTTCATCTTGTTGATATATCATAGGAACCAGAACACATTTTTCACAGCATAATGTTGGATTAAAATCATTTAGAATTGATGGCTATTCTCATTACTTTTTAAACCTATGTTCACTTAGTAATCAAAAAGGGAAATAATTGAATATGTTCATCTCAAATCTGATATAATAGAGTAGTTGCAAAGTAGAAATATGAAAAAGTTCTTTTATCAAGTGTAAGATTAAATTTACTCATAGTGGAGCAAATAAAAATCAATATTTGAAGAGAATTGTGCACATTATGATACAGGCATGATATTTGGTGTATTTGTTCTCCAAATGATTCTGATCATATCTGTCCTATTGGCCACTTGAAATTCCAAGATGGGAGCCATTATTCAAGATAGCTGCTGTATTGGCCATCCAAGGTTGATATTTTCTATAGAAATGTGTATAGTTGGCCGATTTGAATGATTTTGGCATCAATTTATATGTTTTCGAGCATGTTGGATTGGACTTTGCCGATTCTATATAGCATCCAACTGATGCACCTGCTGGTCTTGCAGATATTTGATATTGGCACATATGTTGTGCGATTTGTATCGATATGAAAACTTTTTTACAGAACACCAGAAAGAGATGTTTGGCATAATTCAGAAATGGTACCATCATGTAGCATGCAAGCCTGGGGTTTTTTAATCCAGATTTAGCTTTTCCATTACCTGTCTCGATTTCTGGGGTTTTATTCTTAAATAATGGAATCAATGTTTTTCCATTGGAAACAATCATTTTATGGGAGTTAACTCCTTTTGATTGGTTAACATATAAAACGTGTTTTTTAGTTCATAAAAATATTGTATCTTGAATTTTATGAATACAAACTAAATAACGTACGCATAAGGTACAACAATTGTGCTTAGCAATGCTTTACTGCAAGATCATTTCCCAGTCATGGGGTCAATGACCTGTCGTTGACGGTCAACTGCCATAAAGATTAAGACCATCATGTGTCCATGACACACACATATATAAATACACTGCCTGCCCAAACTGATAAAGGAAACATACCATGACTATTTCTTTGCTGAGTCTGGCTGTTCAGATTTTTCCTTTTGGAGACTGGTGTGAACAATGGAGGCTAGAGAGTCCACAGTTCTAGTTCTGGGGTCTAGTGCTAGTAATGGGACTCACCATCATTACCCTGATCTGCTCATTCAGAGAAGCTGACTTCAACCTGTATCGTGAAGCACTCTCAGAACTGGACCCTTACTCCTTTGCAGACATCAATATCAATTATATTGATAGATCTCAGTTTACCTCCAAGATATGATGTCCCTTGAGAAATGAAATTCAGACATGGTTTCACAAGGACAACTTTGTTGTTGACAAGTTTAGAAGAAACTTTTCCAGAAAAGTCTTTATTACTTTTTTAATAAAGCTACACTGGCAATTTTTTTCTTACTTTTCTATAACTAATTACATATTATATCACTAAAAACATTATATCAGCGTTGAACTATTAAACAATATTGTAGCATGTTTCAAAACATATGAATCAACACTAAAATAATTTAAATTGGCCAACTACATACATTTCTCTGAAGAAAAAAACAAACTTAAGATAGCCAATTTGGCAGCCAACTTGAAAAATGGCTGTCATCTTGAATTTTCATGTGGGCAATCAGGCAGATCTGATCAGAAATCTCTGTAGAACAAAAATACCAAATTTCATGTTTGTATCATAATGTGCATGATTTTTCCATTATCCGTTCCACTATCAAGAAATGTCAATTTATGTTTGTTGAAAATAGGCAAAACAGTTTTGAAAACAGAAAAAATTCTATTCTAAGATGTTTCTGATAAATTATAGTAAAAATTTCTTATTTCAGTATCTCACTTTTCAAAAATTTCTCTTCTTCCAGCATTCAGATTACTCTTGATGGGGAACAAATTGTTGATGTGGCTTATAAAGAAGACTCGTCAGGTTGGTGGTCTGCTTCAAATAGTGATGATTTTTCTATGGTTGTCACTGTTGGAGGTCTACCAAAGGATCATGAAAGTTTCAAAAAGTCTGACACATTTATTGGGAGCATATCAACTCTCATCATTCAACATTTGTAAGTAAATCTAAAACTTATCATTCATGTTGTTGATAAAGGTTTTGAAATTATCAGTTGGTGAATTTTATTTTTCACCTAGTTTAGGGATTAAAGACAAGGTTTAGATTAGCTTTCCATTTTTTATTTTAGGCAGACAATCAACAAAATGTAAACTATTTTATTCTTCCTCCTATTCTATCATTTAAATGTGGGTTTTTGTTTGAATGTATTCATTATTTAGATGTGGGTTTTTGCTTGAATGTATTTATCATTTAGACGAAGGTTTTTGTCAGAATTTATTCATTATTTAGATGTGGGTTTTTGTTTGAATGTATTCATTATTTAGATGTTGGTTTTTTGTCTGAATGTATTCATTATTTAGACAAGGGTTTTTGTCTGAATGTATTCATTATTTAGATGTAGGTTTTTGTTTGAATGTATTTGTTTTTTTAGATGTGGGTTTTTGTTTGAATGTATTTGTTATTTAGATGTGGGTTTTTGTTTGAATGTATTTGTTATTTAGGTGTGGCTTCTTGCATGTATTAATCATTATGTATGATATGTTCAGACTTTTTCCCCTGTCTATATGTTCAGCTTTCCACAACAAAAAGATGACCCAACTACACAGATGCTCTCCCATACATCAAAGGTGTTTCTGAGAAATTTAACCAATTATGGCATCAGTACTACATCTTGATGGTGTTCTGGAGTACGACCACCCTACGCTCACATCTCTCTGAAATTTAACCACCTACACCAAAAAATACATGATTCGAAATTGCGTATATTCCATTCCAGATCCTTATTAGATAAAGCGCAAATTATTCCCTGGGAGGTCAATTAGTAAATACAATTACTGAAGGAAGCAGCTTACATGTTTTCTCTAGTTATACCAATTGGCTGACCAAGCATTGGTATCAATAGTATCAGGGAGCCTCTCATCATAAGAAACTTCTAAAAAAAAAAGCAAAACAGATTACCCAATACAAGGGAAGCAACTCAGAAGTACCCCTATAACACAACTCAGGTGTTAAAAAAACAGACATAATGTGTCCAGTCCAATCAAGCATGTATTTTGAGTCAATTCTTATTTTCACAGCTTGGTATGTTCTACTTTTATTGTGTCTAACACATTCTAGATGTCAGGAGGTACAAGGCTGAAACAATGTGAATAAATGAATTCATAGACAGGGAAATACCCTATATAATGATTAGGTGGGAGTTATTGCCTTTACCAATTATTGAGGAAAAGTTGCATATTTATTGCAATCCGATAATAGAAATATGTTTTTTTTTTCTATGAAATGTTAATAGCTTATGTTTTTTCTATTTTCTGTGGTATTGAAAAAACCCAAGGATGTTATAAAAATTAACTTTCTTTAATATTTTCATCTTATTTGACTAGTTTTATTCTGGTTTGTTTTCAGACCTTTCAATCCCCTAAGTGAATTTGGAACTTCCAACAACTTGTCGGTGTGTGCAAAACCTACTGCAGAGTTGTTTACAAACAAATTGGACTGTACAGAATTTATTGGCGGATGAGATGGAGCCATTGATTCGTACTACTTCCTCTTGCATTTCATTGATAACCAATCCTGGATCAACATTTTTTGAGGTGTTGAATTACTAGCCTTGATATTTTGCCCTCACTGGCTTTCTATTCTTTTCTACTTGTTATGACTCTGGTCTTGAGTATGAAGACGGTTTTTTGAAATCTGGTCAGCTTTACCTGTTCAAACGATTATTATTTATTGCAACGCTGCATTTGTATGAAACTAATATGATATTACACTGCAGAAATGTTCAGGCTTGATTAAAGTTTGAAACCTGAGCAAGTACATCTTGAATATCATTGACAACTGTTGATAAACTCTGTCACGTTTGGCTCTTGAAAATAGTCTTTCATTTTTCTTCTTTCCATCAACTTCATGGACTTGCATTATTTTTTCACCAGAGATATCATAAAAATACTTCATCTCTCCAATATGAAACAGACAGAAGAACCCTTCAAACCTTGCCATATTTCATTCCTATTATTATATTCATCTGATTTGAGCGAAGAATTCATTGAATGTAATACTTGTTGGATTATTTGGGCTGATATCTTTTCAATTGCCGCTGTAACATTCCAACTCTGTCTCTCTCTCACATACACACACTTGAATAACCAAATAAATCATAGATGCTATACTACAAACATGTATGTATAAGCAGACCTATTCTTGTGTACGTGTTTCCTTTGAAAGCTCTGAATAGCTTGTACATGTATGTAGCTATGTCCATAGTCTGCATAGATATGCACACACATATGGTTTCAAGTAATAGAAGAAGTTTGTTGTGTGAGCTTTGGTTATTTAGTAAATTCCTTGTTTGCTTTATTCATTCTTATGAATAGAGTTTCATGCATTCAGTGCCAGTCAGAAAAATGCATACCTACACAATGTGTTAATATAATTGTAAAAACTTGGAAAACATGAACAATGATATTTTAACATGAAATAGACAAAAAAAATATCAATTCAGTGGCACCAAATAACCATTTTTAGAGACGTATTCCCACATGTAACTAAACTATTAAATAGGATTGTTCAATTTTATCACTGTATTAATATCTTATCATCTATTCTATGTTAAATGATTCTTGTTCAGTTTTTTTTTTCAATTATATTAACACATTGTGCAGGTGTGGACTTTACTTACTGGTCCTGTTTTCTTTGAGATTTTATTAATATGCACACACGACGTCCTCAAATATAACTGCTATTGTTAAAAAAAAAAGAAAAGTAGTTCCCAGTTGGATTCCAACCACTAATCTCTCAATTACAAAAATAACTTATTGAGACACGAAGACGTGTGTTTCAGTTGATTTATTTTTGAATATAAATTATTTGTGCGTGACTTTTTACATCTTCCTCATTTCAATCACTAAAACTTGTTATATGTTCACAAGTTTACTCCCGGAGAATCCTTGTTTCTTTTAAAGAAAAAGCATATGCATCGTCAAATCAAGTGTGTATGGGAAACTTGGTGTAATTCACTTCGACGTTTTAGGCGTGCAGAGCTTTACATCAAATTTCAAGTAAAAATTCCCTAAAATTTTGTATCTTGCGCTTTTCAGAGCAATTTTCATGAGGTGTTATTGAAAAAGTTACTTACAATAAAGGTCTCTACAAGACATGAATTTTTATCAAAATTGATTGAGTTTTACAAAAGTTATTACAAAATTAAAGTTGTCAATTTATGTAAAACCTCAACTTGCTCATATTGAGGGCAGAAAGCTAAGCATGCCTGCCCAATTGTATGGCAGCAAGATTTTTAATTCTAAGTGTGACTCAAGTTTCTATTTCGAAATAAAGTAAACAAAAAAATGAAAAAAAAAACAAAAAAAAAAACAAGTTAAGTATTGTGAGTTTTCAACCCAAATTACCTGTAAGATGGCCAGCATAAATATAAGAATTGTATGGAAAAATAAACTAACCAACACTCAGCATCACTAATGAGATAAATTCTATCGCAAAACTTAATTAAAACTTTTGCATATTATACACTGTAAAAAAACAGTTTTACTCAATATATTATTCAATATCAATTCTAGCTAGAAACCCCCTCAGTGATTCTACGATTATGTATACTATTTTTACATATGTTAATTATAGTCTCTCCTATAGATATTCTGTAGTATTGTTTGTGTATGTGTGTGTGTATGTGTGTGTGTTTGTTTACACACACAATTGAGAGAGAAAGGATGATTTTTATGTCCTTGCACATCAAACCCACATCAAGAATGTGTTCATAGTTAAGCTTATATATGAAGTTTGATATGTGTGGTTATCTGTGTATGGTAATACAATGCCTAAAACAGAATGAACTAAAATCTGTTCAACTTGTAAATAATGTTGGTCTTCGGTCAGTAATTGGTTGCAGTGATACTTGATTTCCTGGATAAAAATTGAAATTTGTACTGAATTTAAACTACATTGAGTTGAAATCATTCCAAACCAGACTTGATTCTGTCTCATACACTTTCGTTTCATTCAACTTCTTTTTACCAAAATTATTGTGTATCAATAAAAACATTTTCATTCACTCAATTAAAAACTTGGCTTAAATTCTCGACTACTTTTTCTCTATTGATTTATTTATATGTAATTTCGTGTGTATAATCTTTTGTTGAATCTGAACAGCGATGGATTGTTGGAGAGAGACAAGGAGATTTGGTCCTCATGGTGGTTTGACTGTAGCACGTGTGCAGCCCTGTAGATGTGGAAGGAAGGATGCTGTACGAAGAGAATGGAATGTGGGCCAAGTATGAAATTGGACGCACATTGATGAAATAAAGTGGAATGAAGATATACACATATTATGGCCAGGGAAAAGAGACGTATGTTTAATACAAGAATAAAGATGAGGTACATGTAAGGATAACATAAATATGATTGATCGTGAGAAGTAATATTAGGAGAAGAGATAGAAGAAGAGATGGTGAAAGGTGGGAGCTCTTTTGTCTTGATAGTACTGGCGTCGGAGTTTGAGCAGAGTTGTATGAACGTGTGGATTCAGTATGGTTGGATAGCTCCAAGATGATACGTGGAAACCAGGTTCAGTGTGTGAGCCTTACTGCCAAGTAAGTGAGTTAACTTGGGGGCTATTCTCTGACTCTGTTAGATGAACAGACTATGAAAGACATAGAACATGGAGTTTTATCCATGCGTGTTTCCCAGAGTGAGGATGGTGGTTAAGATGGATCAGCCAGTGGGTTGGCGACATGATAACGATCTTAGAGAGAAGGAAAGAGAGTGGCCATCCGCAAAGGCCGGGGCCAGAGGCATGACCAGCTAGGGGTCCTGGCGCCAATGAACATTGGACCAGGGAGAAGGAAAGAGAGAGAATGGCCAGCCTTAAAGGACGGGGCTAGAAGCATAACTGGCTAGGGTTGCTGGAGCTAGTGAGCATTGGACCATGTGTATCCAGGGGTTTTATTGGGGTCGGAGGAGGAAGTGATGTTTTTGATATCTTGCTAAAAGGAGAGTTTCATATTGAATTCCTAACTAAAAGTATAGGGGACACTACAGTAAACCTCAAGTATTGAAACTTTGAATTCGTTGTTTCTCTTTCAGCCTGCAAAACTTTTCAGCAAATCATTCTCATTTTGTGTACATTTTTGTAGTTGTAAAATCTGTAATTGGAAATAAGTATAGCTATGTTTTTTAAGAACAATACCAAACATAAGCAACACATAGGTAGAGGTACACTCATATTTATTCAACCAAAATATAACATTGTATTTAGGCTAGTAATTGTTTCCTACAAATCACAAAGTTTTTGATGTCCAAGCAATATTGCCTGGTATGGCTTTCCACCATGACACCATAACTATTAAATCCATTTTTAATATTTGATAGCAAAATAATAATAAAAATCAGTTTTTGACTTACGCACTCCTGTTGGAGAGTTACGCAATAGAAAAATAAATTTCAAAACTTGGCTTATTTAACATTTGATGTCATCTGATAAGAATAGAAAGATATTTCTTAAAGCAAAGCTGGGAATGTTTTCATGCGTAACCGCTCAACTTCTTTCCGTAGAACAGCAAGTTCGGCTGCTTGTGACTTAGCCAGGTCAACCATCTTTTTCCTCTGTTTGATTTCACGGTACTTCTTTTCTACCTGAAGGTATTCTCGCTTCTCAGCTGAAATGACCATTGAAATATATTAAAAAGTGAACATAAAAATGCAGATATTTTCAAATAACTTGGCTTTTAGTTCTTGAAAAAATACTTGGCATATTTTGGGTGATTAGAATTAGATAATCCTTATAATACTGGAGCATAAGGCAATTACTCTAGTATAAGGTAAGTTGACCTCTCTATCATGGGCATTGTAGAGCCATTACTTTCTGAATTTATCTAGTTTATCTCTCCATCTTGTATTCTGCTAGCCTTGGTTTGGCATGTGATCTCTAGGATCCATACTGTCTGTCTTTCTTGCAAGATGACCAGCCCATTGCCTTTAGGTTTTTTTTTATGGATTCTATGATGTCTCGGACTACTGTTTTTTTACGATAAAAAATTGATGATTATGATGTGGAATGTAAGTTGATGTCAGCTTCGGCTGCATTCTTAAATTCTTTACTCTTTCCTTTGCTTTGAGTTTTTGACTTGAGTTCTTTTGGATGTTTAACCTTTTGAGTTATTAACAACTGTGAAAAAAAGCTTTGGCAAGACCTAGCAAAATTCAAAACACCGGCACTTGAGATATCTCACACACAAGCGCAATATATTTGAAATTATAATCTTTCACTCAGATAAAATGGCTTATATACGAATTTATTTATCTCGTTCCCATTGGTATCCATTAGGTTTAAGTATTTTAAATGAAAAACAGCATAAGTCTTTTAAATTTATTTCTGTCACTGCATCCAGGTTTTCCATTGTGTATAACCAGAGGAATAGAACTATTACAACTATGTTGTGGTTATTCTCCAAGCTTGATGCTCAGAACATAGAATTAAAAAGTATGTAGAAAGCAGTAGATAAAAAGCAATCATTAGATTTAACAATGAGAGAAAAAAAATGAACTTGTGTCAATAGATTTGTTTCAAGCTGATCTTTGTTATTTTCTCCATAGCTATGCCATTAGAAGTGGTAGAGCTCTTAATTTAGTTACTTTAATTTTTTGAGTGATATTCATTCAACTTTTTACATAGGAATTACATGGCCTAAAATTCTAGAAACTCCTGAATGGTTTGCTAAACTAATTGTCATTCAAAAAATCTAGTTTGTTTTTAAGTTAAATATTTCCTTCAATCTTGGGTCTACAAATGGTTTTTAAAAATTGAAAATTAAATCAAACTAGTATTCCAAGGGAAATTATGAATCACAGCCACCCTTATATGTTGCTTTTTAACTCGTAAATTAAGCAGTAGTGGTGGTGAGATTTAGCTACCTTGATGAAAATAATGCTAGTACGGTTTGAACTGTAAACTTATAATTTAAAAAACAAAAACATGAGCATAAAGTAGGGGAGCAATTTGTCATAAACTTTCATTGTAAATGGAACCCTCCGATAAAAACCTATTTCGGGGGAGAATTAAAAAAAAAACTAAAAAACATTTTCTTAACTCATTGAGGGGTTTCTACTATGAACGGTTATGGCTTGGCTGAGTCCAGATAGATACCTATATACATAGATAGGTTACATATGAATGTAAGAACACATGAATAGCCTAAATCCAGCAACAGTTTTTAAACCAGTCTGTTGTGGGTCGTGGTGATTAATAAATTCCAAATAGCTAAAAGTAAGACAGTGGAAATTATCATTTGCAGCTATCTTTTGATACCATATTAACTACATTTGCCTTTTGAAATGGTCACTCAATTGATTGTACATGTTGGAATTATTTGAGATTCATAGTCTGTTTCCTCTTTATACTAGAAATACCTTTAATTACCTGAATGAAGGCATGCGAGTGTCTAGATGATTATTATTTCTTTGTCTCTTTTTTCGTGGGAAATATCATAATGAGCAACCTAAATAAAACTAAATAAAAACTAACCATCAGAGTCAATAACTGAACAACCATGGCGTCAAAATATGAAGTCATGTAAAAAAATTCCATTGAAGAGTATCTATGGTCAGAATAAATTCTATATATGATATCATTGACATTTTTGACTGGAAAATCTAGATTTCATTCCCACTGAAAAATATTAAAAACATCTAAAATAGAGTAAAAAAACAATATTCAGTATCTAGTTGTTATTGATTGATCCATCAAAATTAGGTCCCCAAAAGATCAAACAAATTTTCAAAAGGGGTTTAGTGGAGTATTGATGCCAATTTTTAAGTCTGTTGACAAAACTATATGGCACACAAACGCATATGCAGATAAAAAGAGATAGCATCCTTCTACACCTTTGCCTCAATGTTCGATATTGTTGGCTCAGAGATAGCACCTTTCTACACCTTTACTTCAATGTTCAATATTGTTGGCTCAGAGATAGCACCTTTCTACACCTTTACTTCAATGTTCAATATTGTTGGCTCAGAGGTAGCACCTTTCTACACCTTCGCTTCAATGTTCGATATTGTTGGCCCAGAGATAGCACCTTTCTACACCTTTGCTTCAATGTTCGATATTGTTGGCTCAGAGATAGCACCTTTCTACACCTTCGCTTCAATGTTCGATATTGTTGGCTCAAAGATAGCACCTTTCTACACCTTTGCTTCAATGTTCGATTTTGTTGGCTCAGAGATAGCACCTGTCTACACCTTCGCTTCAATGTTCGATATTGTTGGCTCAGAGATAGCACCTTTCTACACTTTCGCTTCAATGTTCGATTTTGTTGGCTCAGAGATAGCACCTTTCTACACCTTTGCTTCAATGTTCGATTTTGTTGGCTCAGAGATAGCACCTGTCTACACCTTCGCTTCAATGTTCGATATTGTTGGCTCAGAGATAGCACCTGTCTACACCTTCGCTTCAATGTTCAATATTGTTGGCCCAGAGATAGCACCTTTCTACACCTTTACTTCAATGTTCGATATTGTTGGCTCAGAGATAGCACCTGTCTACACTTTTGCTCCAATACTCAATATCGTTGGCTAACGTATTTCTAAAGAAATTAAGAAAAAAAAATTTGAATGCAAAATCCCCTTTAATCCTAGATTACAAAGTGTGGATGGTGATGTCTTGATGGCAAAGGGTAATTTACTACGGTTTAATTCACCATGTCAATGGTCACTATATTTTCATACTTCCTTCACAAAAACAATTTTAATGTAAATATAAAGTAGGAACACTTACAGCTTACATCCATAATATGATGCCTCTCATTGACTTCAACATTTAGTATTTCAATTTGCTTTAACAAACTTTCATTGTCTTTTTGTTTTTGAAAAACCTGCATTCTCAGCTTCTTGATATCTTCAGAGATCTTCTTTGATTTTCTATTATGAATCTTGGAAAAGAATAGAATTGCAAATTAAAACGAAGACATAAAAGCTGCATAATATCAAATGCATTTTATAATTTTCCAATTTTTTCATTAACTTTGAAAAAATGAATACCTAAATATCCAGTATTCAATTGACATGGAAGTAATGTTACAGACTTGAACCCCCCCCCCCCCCAAAAAATCATTGTTTTAATGCTGCTGGATTTTTTTTTCTCATTGACATTGATTAAAATACATTATTTTTTTATTTTATTTTATGGTAAATTCATAGTTTTTCTTGCTTCTGCTCTCATGTTACTCTCTGTCAATTTCATTTAAATTATATTTCGTTTTGATAGTGTTGGAATTGAGATATTTTCCAGGCACATTTATGGTTATGCATTTCAAATAGCAAGCGTAGTTTTTTAAAAGTATGGAACACCACTGACATCAAAACTTAAAATTCTCTTTAAATGTGGTTGGATTCTTAAATAGGACGTGAAATGTCAATTGTCAAAATAGATTTCTTTTTAACATATTAAGAATATGAAGTTGAATGAATGCAAAATTCATTCTAGTTGAATATTTCACAAAGAAATTGTAGAGGGATATGAGGAGTTATGAGAAAAAGGGGTAAAAGTTGGAAATTTGATTGAAAGCAAAGATAGGAAAAAAGTGATGTAGTAGAGAATGGTGATGAGAAAGAAATGCATTTTCATTCTTTGAGTGTTTGTTGAATTTTTTGTGTAATCACATCATTCATCTTGGCTTACCTCTTTGAGTCCGCCCAGAGACTTTTCAAGTTGATCGGTTTCACATGTTTTCTTGGTATCATAATCTTCATTTTCTAGGTACTGTCAAGGAAACAAAGATATAATTTGCAGATTTTCTCCTACATTTTCATGTTGTAATTTCACTTTTTATTTTTTCAATTGCATTGATATTATGCATTCTGTGATAAACGTTACAATTTGTATTGATTCTGAAGGGATACCTTTGGCACTTGAAATTCTTCTATTCATAATTATAGGTTGAGCAAATAACAGGTCTGGTTCTCACATGCTTTGGGCAGCATGCCATGTTGGAGGTGATCAATTGAACAATTTGAAAAAAAAGGTGATCTATGAATAAATTACTTTTTTTCTTAACTTATTCTTTTTAAAAAAAAAAACATTTGCAAATAAATGAAACAAATTTAACTAATTGGATAAAGTTAGTTGATCCCATTCACCTTTTATTACGGTATTTAATTTGCTCCATGTACAATGTGCTAGGAATATGCAGAGAGTCAAGTTGATGCAAAAGTTTCCAGCATTTTTGATGAAATCATATAAATTTCATTGCATCATCATTCAGTCATTGAAGCATTTCCCTGGCTCTCTATGCCTAAGAGCTACCTTTTAGCTTAGTTGTTTGTCCCATCATAAAAGAATGATTCTGATTCAAGTTTTGACACAATGAATTCTTTTTTTTGTGGATATTTAGAACCTGTTTGAACCACTGACCAGACAAAGAGTATTCAGATGGTGTGAAACAATTCATAATCTGAAGGGGGTAGGTCTGAAGAATATGCTGAATGTGGAAGAACTTCCTATTCCAGCTTCATGGTTGTTAGCTCTGCCACATTTGCAACATGAGGATTGATATGAAGCAAAGGTGGCAAAGAAAAATTATTCCAACTTTCTTATAGTCTACTCTGTACTGATTCATCATCCAAACAAGCAAAACCAGATTTTCACTTATATAATGTATAAACACATACATAAACCCACACAGTATAAATTTAAGACAGTGTTTCCTTATAACATTGCAAAAAGACTCCATCAGTTTCATTTATCTGTTAAAAAAAACATACCAAAAGTATTTATTATTTCTCCAAGTATCATGTTACTTATAGTCACCTTCAAAAGTACAAGTGCTTTATTTGGAAGATGAGTTATTGATAATGAATATCTCTACCCCAGCACCAAATGCAAACCTAATATCTTCAGATACTCAAGGAGCTTTCAGTAAGCTTAAGAGGAAAAAAATATTTTAAAATTCATTTCCAGCCTCTCCTTTCTACTGATATGATATAATTACAACAATTACTTACTTCTTGCACTTCTCGTGTAACTTTGAGGTATTGAATATCATTCATTTTCTGTCTGAGGTCTTCCATCTGCATCATCATTTTCCTATGTTCCCTATGTGACACAGGATAAAATCACTAATGCATTTGTTTGTATAGCATTATTTCATAATTCGGAACATTCAATTGATGCATGCTATGTAGGGTTATTCTTCAAGAAGAAAAGCAGATTTGTTTTTTAAAACAAAAAAAAAGTATTCTGGTGATTTTCATTGTGTTTCATCTTATTGTGAGAAAAATGTTGAATATTTCTTTTCTTAATACTAAGTTATTTGTATAATACCTAATAAGTTATTTGTGCCAACAAAGTAACTTTGTGTCTCCAGTTTGGTGATAAATTTAAAAAAAGCAAACATTCCTCATTGATATTGATTGTAAGTTTTATATATACAAGACTAGCCATTGAAGAAGATGGTGTGTGTCGGTTTACCATAATTGTTCTTTCTCTGAGGTGAATTTATAGTAATTAATTTTTCCTATATTCTTCATGGAATCAAATTTGTGCTTTAGTCAAATTTCAATAAGAAGGTATCCCAATATTATTTGGCTTCTTTCCCTCGGATATTTTATGATAAAATCATAATCTATTGAAAAATATTTTGATTATATTATTTTAGAAATAAACATAAGAACTGATTTTACAGTCTTTTGTCTGAAATTTTAGACCATTTGTTCTGCCTAAGACATATCCAAAATATTGCAGAATAAATGCTTTTATACATATGTACAAAATGTGATTGTGAATAAGTTTAATAAATTCAGTGTAAAATAACAACATGCGTTTAAAACAACAGTGAAAAATGAAAGCAAACAATTACATCTTCTGGAATTCACTAATACTTTAGAAGTGAGCGTATAAAAATGACAGAAAAACACTTCAATTAGTTTTTTGCTGTTGATGAGCCCTGATATGAGATCTATTGTGTAAATCTCAATAAAAGCTTCCTATCTCTTATAGACCTTGGAATTAATCAAATAGTTGTAAGATATTCAATGCCAAAGGGATATAAAATACTGAGTTAAAGGTATCTATTATTCAACTAATAGTCTAACCAGCTGGATCTATCTAATTGAAGACATACTTACTTATGTTAGTTTTTGTAGAAAAATTATTTTTGTAACATCAAGATTTTATGAGCAATCAACAAAGATTATTCAAAAGATGTTTTCTGAAAAGTTCCTTGAAATAATTTACCATTCTTGTTGAAATATCCCTTTTTTGAAGTCTTTGCTTTCTTCCATGCTTGAGATTTTCTGTTCTGCAAGTTCCTGTTTTTATTCAAGAGAAATTTTCAAAGAATAATTTGAAAATAGGATTTTCTGTGTGTATGTGTAGAAATTGTATTTCTTTCTTTATCAAACCTCTCAAATTTTATGCTAACACATTTTGAGCATTCAAAACTATGTGATCAATTTCTGGTACATGTTAAAAAACTGAATGATAGCTAAAAGAAAGAGTTATATTTTAAAAGACCAGACTGAAAATATAAAAAAAAGAGTAAGCATTTAATATCTTAATATAAAACCATATCTGCTGTAGATTCAGTTTCCATTGAATAGACTCTTGTAGTATGTCATATGATAAGGTCCATCTGCTCCTTGCAGCACTCATCAATCATTTGTCTATGTTCTCATTACGCAAAAGCAACCAAATTAATGCTATCTCTGGTACTCTTGTCCTGATATTAAATTCTTAAAGTTTTAGTTAGTTGCAGTGTGGTTAATAAAATCATTATCCAATGACACCTGAGATTGGGCTGTAGACCAGAAAGTAGCTGATCAAAAAGAAATTCTATAAATTGCAATATTAGGATCGTTTGATATGGTAGTATAATTGAGAGCATTGTACATGCCGGTCTCAAATGCAATAAATTTACAATAAACAGTTTTAAGCTCATGTTAATATCAGTAACGAGTTTATGAAGAGCTTGATTCCAAAATGGGATAAACACCATTTTATTTTATTTTTTCTATCTTATTACAATTTTTCTTTATTTATATGCAGTCTATAAGGTTGTTATAAGATAGAAAAATTAAAATCCAGAATTCGATATTTATTTCAATTGAACACATTTCTTTTTTCAAAAATAGCACTTGACCTGTTTTGGAACCAAGCTCTCAATATTCTAAAAGAATACAAGTCATAAGTATTTCTAATGTGAAACATACTATTCTAAAATCATACTTGGTGGATAACTTTCGACAAGATATCTGATGTTATCATCTTATAGCTTAATAGAAATTGGTTGTAAGACAAAAATTATATATCAACCCAATGCAGCTGATAGACTGACTGCAAAATATTTTTTTCTTGTCAATGAATTATTCCTAAGTAGCCTTATCTATACTAGCAACCAACTCATCTATGCCAGAATTGATTGCAACTCAGGTTTCTTCAGAAGAACAAGTCAAAAATACAATGGAATGATTGTTTTGTTACCTGTCTGTTGAGATTTGAGTCAAACATGAAATCAGTTGTGAAATTCCATACCTTGATCTTACTGTTGAGTTCTTCAACAATGCATCGATGGATGAGGACTGAATCAAGAAAGTTGTAAATAAATGTGTCTGTCTCTAACTCCACTTGGCCTTGCTTGAGCAGCAATTGGATTTCTATGTCGATACTGAATTGTTGTCGACTTTTTTTCAACCTTCAAGCACAAAAATGAAAGTGATCAATTGAAGAGTGGTTATGGTAAATCTGGAAAATCAATCCACATTTAATTTTGGGGTCTTAATCTCTTGTTTATTATTATCATTACAAGGCTTAAAACAAGTTTTAAGCCTTGGCTATGATGCATGATTTTCTTTCGTTTTTTTTGTTTCCTAAGTAATAAAATGTAAGGGCAAAAGTGACAAATGAACAATAAAATAAATGATGAATCAAATCTGAAAACTACAAAATTCACTTTTTGATTTCTGCTTCAATTTCATCTGTGTCATTTCTCAGTCTTTCTTGTTCGTCTAGTTTTCCTTGATGGAAGGCATTCATTTCTGCCAAAGTAAGAGCAGAATTCTTCACCTGCAAAAAATTGAAACGTTTCAACTTGTTTATTTCTACCTCAAGGATTTCTTTGAGAAATAAATTGAATAAAATGAACAGGTCTGGTCATTCAATTGAAAACCATCATGAAACCAATGTCATATGTCAGCATGCCTTGTTGGGGATAATCAGTTAAAAAATTTTGAAAAAGAGGTGATCAATAAAAAAGTTACTTCTCTTGAATTTTGATGGGTAGTGATCCCTAAAATGTCTGAATTTTCCTAAAAAATTAGTGTGAATTCTGCCTGACATAAACCGAATGATCAGTTTAGCACAAACTTACATTGTGAATTGTACCCCCCATTGAAACCCTATTTTATGAGGGGAATCTTCAAAAAACAACAGAAAAACATTTTACTAGACATAATGAAGAAATGTTAAAATTTTCAGCCTTCTAGTTCCATTGGTGCAACCTTTATGCTTGATATATACATTCATATTCAGCGAGCCAACCAAACCAACTTAAAAACTGAAGAAACCAATGTTGACGGTTTTGGTATATATATGTATATATATATATATATATATATATATATATATATATATATATATATATATGTAAATAAAAACTGGTTATTTTTTGCTAAAAACCTTCATGATCTCCAAAATATCAGACAAACTGATGTTGAAGAAAAAACAAAAGTTACTTCATAACAAAACAAATACATACACTTTTTCCCCTTTCTTTTAGTTTTAAATGATCAGCATTTCTGTGACATATTCTTCATTTTTAACAGCCTATCTCATTTTAAAACCTTCAAATTGTACTATTAACTCTGCTAATCTATTTCATTGTAAGTCTTAGCTTACAACAGGGAAGGTTATTACAGATAATTATACTATTAAACATATCAACATGCATATGTGGTTTTTAAATAGATTGATAAATAAATGTGTTAATATTTATTTATGTTATGTGAAATTTATTTACTTCTTGTTCTTTAGAAACTTTGGCTCTTCTGATCTGACAGAACTTAATCCAAATTTTGGGATCAAGTCCTTCAGGCATGTGAACGAGCCTGTCCATTTCCTCCAGAGCAACTTCAATTGTGGACTGTGCCGTGGTCTTCTGTTGTGATATGGAGAGACGGTCATGAAAAATATTTGTTGAATCAGTCTCGGCTGAAGTGAAGTTTTCAGGAATTTTGTATTTATAAGCTCTGCACAAAAAATAAACGAGAATAAATTATCAGTGAGAATTATCTTTATAAAATGAAAATCAGAGTAGATTTTTGTAAATATGGTATGTTTCTCTGCTTACTGATTAATTGATTTAAATTTTACCAAAAAAAAGAAGACATTTTGTTGTGTTGATATATACCCTCTCTTCCAAGTAACGTGTAATAAAAAGATATTGGGGAAAAATAATGAAAATGATCTTCTGAATCCTCAAAAAACAAACTCTGAATTCAAGTGAGTAAAATAAAAGTATATCTGACACCCATGTGAACTTGGAATCTGATTGACATCTTCAGGTTTCGCCATAGTCTAGGAAAATTTTGGAAATTCATAGTTGAGGATTGAAGTGTTTATCCAAGTGCCATTATGCAATATAGTCTGTAAAGGCATGAGAAAGAGGAACTGAACTGAAGCGTGAAAGTTCAAGGCAGCTGATGACTGGGGCTATCTGGAGTGATGACAGAGGCCCATGGATAAAGAGAAATTATCTTGGGAAGTAAAAGTACAATCAACTAGACAGAATAAAAATTCCTCAGTGCAAGTAGTGAAAGCTTTAGCAAATGACAGTTCTTGGCCATTTCCTGTGCCCCCCCCTCAAATACCCAGTCACCACTTCTTCATCCGAGCAGATGGATGAGTGGAGTTAGAGAGACTGTTTCCAGATGGTTTTGTCAGTTCTGACCACCCAACTAAGCAGTGTCTGAATCTTAGTGACTCAGCCAGTCATGTGAAGACAAACCAAGCCCTTGATTTTAGAAGTCTGGAAGTGACCAATGTACAAAACTTGTGAGTTTCTGAAATTTCCTTCTGAAGTAATTCTATCATTAGGACTCAAAAAGGCCACATCCTCTCCTTGAAGGGTTAATGGATACCAGTTTGTATTTTACAGAAATAAAATCAGGATCCCTGGTCAGTAGGCAGCATCCCACGTTTATTAGCTGAGATGGTTGACTTCATCATTTTCTCTGTGAGATTGCAGCCCTTCTAAAGCTTTGACCAAACCAACAACCTTTCTCCGAAGAAACAAAACTCTAATGTAGGGGGAAAAAGAACTGGTGAGAAGTTATTGCAGGTGGGGGCTCATGGGTTTACATATTGTTAGATAACTCCCTTGGATGTTATTGTTGTAGTTTAACTAAGAATTTTGCGCAACCAAGTTCAGTTGTCAATCCACAAGTTAATATGTACTTGAAAAGGAGTAATGATTTAAAATATGATTTTAGAAGACTACTCTGTGAGTCACATATTCAGATGGAGGATTATTACTATCACAATCCTCTGTTTAAATATGTGTATCACAAAGTGTGATTGTACTCAAATAGGTAAACTTGGTAAATTTTCTATCAAACAATTTTTGAGAAGGTTACGATCCGTGCATATTCAAAAGCAGAAATACTGAATCAAACCTACATAAATTTATATTAAAAAATAAACACCCCATTGATATTAAATAACAGAACCCCATATAAGACACAAACTACGAGCTTAGTTTTGTGTAAGAACTGTATAAAATAACAAGACATATTGAATTAACAAGAAGTGCTAGCCATGTTGGAGGTCATAAATGGTCATTTGCTGTTTTCATTTCAATGATTAGAATGAAAACTGTTCTAATTCCAATCTACACAAACACGATGACTGCATATAAAAGGGATGAATGAATGAAATCACTTACTTGGGTCTTTTTCTGAAAAGTTTGAGCAGGTTATCTATCATGGTTTGAGGTACTCCAGGGAATTCAAACTTGAAAGATTTCTCGGATGCTTTATCTTCTGTGACTAAATTGTCATAAAAGGTTCGATAATCACAGATCATCTTTTCAGATTTTGCCAGCACATTAAATAATGCACTCTGAATATAAAACAAAAATATGAAATAAAGGGAATGTTCATTTTAATAGTAATAATAATATTCAATAGTAGACAAGTAGAAGGTAGAATATTGAAGAAAATGATCATTAGAAAATTAAAAAATCATTTATGAATTAATACAAGTTGTAGTTTTATGCCTGATTTTCGTTTGATGATATCGTACTGTAATAGTATTTTATTAATTTTAGGAAATTGAGGTAGTATCCCTTCTTTAATGAACCATTTCATACTCTGGAGGCATCAATGAAAGATTTAGCATTACTGCTAACACTAAAATTGATTTTAAATACTTTATCATTAGGCCTCAAAACAAATCGTTTCAACATTCATTTTATTTATAAATTTTCCTTTGAAGTTCACTATGAAATTCATATGAAAAAATAAGCTCTAATTGGATTACTGAGCAATAAAATGACATTTATATTCATTAATGCAATAACATATGTAGATCCTGTTTTAAAATTTTGTAGAAATATTTTTGGGTTGCTTTTAAGTTTGCTAAATTTAAAACTTCAACAAAAGGTTGTTTTTAATGTCTATCTGTTAGTTAAGCATAAAGGCAAGAAGTTTTAAATCAATGTAAAAGCTTTTTAGCTTTCAATCATGTACCCTATGATAGAAATAACTATCACATTGAACTAAATTATTGATTCCATCTTTCATTATAATTGGTGTGCATACAAAAAGATTCCTCAAAGAGAAAAAATAATCTAGAGTAGCAGTGTTAAATTAATGTGAAAAATGATCTAAAATGATAACCACATGTAATTCTAAACTTGCTTGACATATTGTAAATAATGAAAAAAATAACATTCTTTGATATTGATATCTTCTATCAAATCAAGTTTATATTTTTAATTAAAAACTTTCATTTAGATCTTGTCTTTCATCCAATCTGTCCCATTATTTTTAATTACCTTATTCTTTCATCTTTTACCATAACAAATGCTACTTTCAACAATTAATGCCACTCAATATTCAGTCTGTTAATTAAAGGTGATGATTTGATCAGTTGAAATAAGGGTTGTTTGCATAGTTCCCTCTAAGCTTTACATGTGTGTGCATGCACACATGTTTGCAACCAGCACACAAAGAAAATCTATGTGTGCACAAAAGATTTCAAATTCTGTAGATAACTACATGAGTTTTTATTGAAAAAATGTTGATTCACTATGTCAATTCCAAAAGCATACACATACTCCTATCACATGAAATAATTTTGTACGAGGTAAGATTTTTGTGTACAATGACTATAAAAAATTACTGGAAACATTGGTTGTTTGTTTTTTGTTAAAACAAATATGTATAGGCATGTTATCAATATTTTTTTTATTTCATTTCCACGTAAGACAAGAGCATTCTCATTTTATATGATTCTTCTTACCTGTGCATCAATTTTCTCCTGTTTCTTTTGTATTAATTCTTCTTCTTGGCAATCCAGGACATTTTGGACCATCAAATTTAATTTAATTCGGTTTATCTTCAATTCTTCCTAATAAAAAATAATCATAAAGTAAATTAGACAGAACAAAGTATATAGTTACAAGTAATATTACTTGACTAATAATAAGTAGCAAAACTTTTGCAATATGGAATCAAGTAATTTTGTTTTTGATCCTGAGAAAATGTATCTTGAAAATTTTGTATGGAATTGTATTTAAAATTTGTAGTATTGAAAAGATGTTCTTGCTGTCTGTCAATACGGAATAAAGTATTGATAGTTTAGTTTTATGCAGCAAATACTTTTATGTGCGTTTCTGTTGTCTTTTAAACCCTTTCGTATGTTTCAATTAAATCTTTACTATTCCGTCCTTACCAGATTAAAACCACAGCAAGTTCATCATCACCATCACTATCAACAAATAAGGTAGATGGCTATGGTTTATGCCATCCATCCGTCGGAGTATCCTTGGGTACATTGTTGCATCTTTAACATTAAATGCTTTCTGAAATTCTCTTAGCCTTTTGATTCGGTTGCTAGCGTTTATCATTTTCCACAGAAATACATCCCTGTACCTGCACTTGGATGCACGAATCGTCACCATCATCATCATCATCATCATCATCATCATCATCATCATCATCATCATCATCATCACCACCATCATCATCATTTTTACAATATACAAAGTGCAAAATTTTCCCTTTTTGGTTTTTCACTAGGAAGTTGCTTTTCTGTTATCCTTTCAAACATGGTATTGAATAAAAATTAAAATAAATTCTGGCATATTAATGTAGAGAGGAGCAAGTGTACACAGCAGCTACTACACTGAAACTGTCATGTACACCACAAAAATTAAGCAGCTGAATGTCAAAATACTGTACACAGCCAACCATTGAGGCACTTTCAAAAATTAGCCAGTTTTCTGGTAATTCCATTTTTCTGGAAGTCAGATAAATGGTCTAGTTGTGTAGCATTTATAGTTTTTTTTCTTATCTCAAATTAACAAATCTCTTAATACAATATAAAACAAAAAGTTATCTCTCTTACTTGACGAATTGTCTTTACAACCTGGATATTTTTGTTGAATAAATTGTTCAAGAGTTCATCAAAATTTGACATTGACTCTACAATTGAGCCTTGCATTTTCTTCAGCTCAGTCTCCAGATTCTACAAAACAAATACATCAATGCTAGAATGATCGTTCTTTCATTGAAAAAATATCATTATATCAAACGAAGACAAAAAAATCACTTTATACTAATAACTAAAATAAATAAAAATGGTATAATAAATAATATACAAAGTCTGTCTAGAAAGTAATGACACTGACTGTATAAAAATATTTATTATTAATCCAATCCAAAATGACTTTTCCTCTCCAAGATACTTATTTTGGGAAGCCAAACAACAAAGAAGACGTTGTTCTCATTCCTGAAAACAACGCTGGAAGTCTCTAACTGAACTGCCATCAGTTAGTTTGTCACAACCTATTGGATGTTCTCAACAAGTGACCACGGGTTTGGTTTTTTTTTTTTTTGACTCTGGGGAGTGAGGGGTTTGTGGTATCACATGAATTCTCTTTTCGGCCCCAAACTTGTTTACTCTCTGTGGTGTGACTGGGGAAATCATCGTAACGAAGCATCCAAGAGCCTCATGGTAGTAAATTTAGTTGACTGTCTGTCCTTGAGGCACACATTCCTCATGGTCACAAAAACAAATGAGTATTGATTTTATCTTGGATTCGTTCTTTCTCTAGACCTGGTGAGTTGCTTCTGTGCCGCTCTTAACTTTGATGTTTGGTTCATGTGTTGTACTAAAAAATCCATGATTCGTTGACTGTTGTGACATGTTTGAGGATATCTGGGTCATTTGTTTTCAAATTTAAACTCAAATCAGAGAATGCCATTTGAGAACAGCCAACAGGTCATGACAAACCCATTGAGAGCAGTGTCAGTTGAAGACTTCCCACACTGTTTCCCTGTTGAGAACAACTTTGTAGACAGACCATGTAGATAATAACAATAATGAGTAGGAAGAATCATAATTGAAAATCTAAAATAATAAAAGATATGCCTTTATTGAGGGTAAATCATACAAAAATCTATGTATTTCTTAGTAAATAATTTACAAGATAAATGGAAAATCGAAAATAATTACCCATTACTAAAGCAGTTATACATAAGCTTTAAATTGACAAAATGAATGGATCACTGTCCTTGCCATATATCTTAGGTGTGTTTATTTTTGCTTTACTAATACAAGTGAACGGGGATTTTTCACTAAAGACATTTAGTTGGATAAATGCAAAGAAATTAGAATAGGTCAATTGGTTGATTAGCAACAAATCATTAAAAAAAGTCAGATTACTTTTCGGTATTTTTCTCTTTCTTCATTTAATTCTTTCACTTTTCTTTCATACTCCTTCATGATCTTGACTTCTTCCTCTGTCCAGTCCTCTTCTTTTTCACCAACATGAGGAAGAGGAACGTCCTGAAACGAAATTAATACATCCATAAAAAGAGACCAAAAATATCTTCTCCCATTTTTGAATGTATGTCACAAATTATTGTTGAGGAAAGAAAATACTTTTATTTTCCATTTTACTAAAGCACCCAATTTTCACCAAATATGGTGATGTCAAAAAGTTTGCATTTTCTGCTATTAAACAACTGTAGCCACCAAAGGTGTTAAAGGATTCTTTCCTTTTTTTTTTTTTATATGTGCGTGTGTTTTTGTGTTCCAGCATCTGTGGCCATAATATTGTGTCTACAGAATTGAAAATAGTATTCCGCAAGACTCCTTGTTTTTTTTATTTTTTGAAAAAAAGCTATTTTGACCTTCTTTGAGTGTTATACAGACAGGCATAGGTTATTATTAACATCTAGATTCTGTTTTCTTTTTATGGTGTTTTAGGTGTTTTCCAGTGAAAAATACCAGTGATGTCATAAGTAGAATTTATACTGACCATATTTGTTCTTCAATGGAATTTTTCTACATGACTTCAAACATTGAGGTTACAGTTGTTCAATTATTGACTGTAATGGTGAGCTTGTATACTTATTTATGAGGAGTTGCTTTCCGATTTAAAAAAAATGTCATGCTATTTAACATATGATTTCACTTCGAAAATTCAAATTGTTTTTTAAAAGCTATTATTTTGATCTTCATAAAAATTTCTTTTAGATTCAAGTCAAATGAGGTTTGATACTATAACTCTGTTGGTAGAAAAAATTTGTATATATTTGCTTGTTATTATTTTTGCTGTTATTGTGTTTGGAATTTGCTTATCACCAAAACCAATGGGAACACAAGAGTGAAATATATAAAATTAGTGATTCACAATTTATGTATCTGGGATATGAATGAAAATATTGAAACTTTGCTTTTTCTAAACTCTATTTTTGTGATTTTTAAATGATAATGAAAAACAATCTAATAATATTGTACCAACTGTTCTGCTGATATCATAAACATTCAAGTAACCAAACTTTCAAGCATAATAAGATATTTGATGATTGATAAACAAACTAATTTCAAAGAGTTCTTCGGATTATTTAATTCCTTTTCGTTGTTTGAATGGTCAACACAACATTTTGGCTAATCCATCCTACAGCCTCTTTCTGGAATGTAGGATCCGAATGTTTTCTTTTCCTTTTCTTCTTAGGCCTGGATTTCCTTTCTTTATTCCGATTGAGTAGTGGAAATCACATTAAATTGATCTCTTGTCTGACTTATACACTCAGCCGACATGTTGATGTATGCTGCTTCTTTGATATCTCTCAATTTTTACCAGAATTCCCCGTCTATAATCCAGACTTCTTCCCAGATAATGATTGCCCCTCTCTCTCCAGATGTGATCAGCCAACCCAGACTTTTCTACCTTTGATTATGGCTTTTATTATGTTCTTTGAGTCTGACCTGAGAAGCCAGCTAGTTTTTCTTGTATAATTCTTCCCACATTCACAGGGAATATCATAAATACTAAACTATGGACAATAAACTTTTAATTATAATAGAATATCTGGTAATCGATAAACTTTTAGTTGAAGTATAAATTTTAAAGATAAGTATACTTTTTTCAGTTCATCTTCTTTCTTTATCTCAAGCACTCCATTCATCATCTGCACCAGTGCTCTCTCTCGTACATTATCCGCTTTCATTTTTTTTCTTTGTTCTTCATCTGCCAGTACTTCTTCGAGTGCTTTGCGTTGTTCTGGGGTCAGGTACTTTTCGACTTTAACCTGAAGAGAAGTGAAAATCAAGTGTCATAAACGAAAGAAAACTTTGTAGATCTCTTATGTATATCAATCAGGAGAAAAATTAGTGATTCATAAAAAAATGGTTGCTGTAGTGATTACAGGTCAACTTATTTTTTCTATAAAGGGAAGGTAACCTCAGGAAATGTATTATTTATTCTAATCACTTAAATTGATTATATGAGACTGGATAACTGCCCTTAATTGTTGGAAAAAAAAAAGAATCAGTGAAATAGATCAATAGATAGTTGGAAATCAGTGTTTAATTCAATTTGGTTTTGAAAGAGATATTTGGGACTTTCAGAATCTTTTTAAAGACTTTAAATATAAAATACATGTGTATGTACATTTGACAGAAAATAGATGAGGTCATTCAGCCCCTCTCTATGAACGATACCAAAGTATACACAGAACTCTCTCTCACCCTTCCCTTCTTTCTATGAATAATATGAAATTCCTACTTGCTATGTAAATAAGTAGTTTTTCAGCAGCAGTCAGAGGATTAAGCTGAAAAAGAACGCATAAAAATGTCCATTTTAGCATGAATCTACATTCTACATTCATTGATTGAACACCCCCTAATAACATATCTTGGGGATAATTCTAGAGGTGACATTGTACACAAGGGAAATTTATGTGGTTATGTAGTATGGTTTTTGTGGTAGACTGTCACTAATGGACATACAGGCAGACTTTTGGGGAATTATGATAAGAAGAATGAATAATGACTTAGCATGATCATACCTCAGAATCTTGAACAATAAGGAGCTGTTCTGGTTTCTCATGAACACTCATTTCTGGGGCATAAACTGTTTCATCTATTTCCAGATCCTTTATGATTTGTGAGATCCTTTTGTTTTTCTCCTTGATTCGTGAAATTTCCATCTCTTTTCTTTGGTAAAGTTCATCAAATTCTTTGTTGAATGTTTCCTTTATCCGATACAAAATGTCCTGAAAGAACAAGCGACATCAAACGGCATAAATCAATAGAGTGTAACTATTAATGTTTTCAATATAATCTTGTTATTCGAATGAATTTTAAACAAACTGACCTTGGGAAAAACTCTGACCAGATTACAATTTGTCCTCTGTCTTTCAATATACTTGAAAATTCAATATATATTACCTCTTCTACTTCATTTACGATGACTAGTGCATCTGGTAATTATGAATGGATCAACAAATATTGCCAGGTTATGACTAATGAATTGGTAATTTCTGCTATTTCTATGTAAATTTTGCTGAAGATATTTTCTCTGATGATTTTATCCAACTGATAGAAGAAAAAGCATGGAAATACAATTACAACTTGATTACTTGAAATTGAATCATTGGTTATAAGCAAGAAAATGTTTATGGCTAATTTTAGAGCAACTTGATTATAAAATGAAATCAAAATTTCTTATACAGCTCTCACTTTCTTACTTCACTTTCAAAGTTTCAGCAAGTCTTTCTCATCAGTTAACAATTATAAAAAACACCAATAGATTATGAGAAGGAGTGGGACTATCATTTCTTGCTATGCAACAAAAAGATATTTACAACATTTTGAAAAATTCTTCAAGAGTTAGAATGGACAATTTGCAGGCAACAACAGATTAAAATACTACAACTGGGAAGACTAAGCATCAAAAATAAAATAAAAATATCAGTAGATTATTTTTATTATATCATAGTTAAAAGTAAATGGATGTCAAGTTTGCCAACATATCTCCTAAAATCTTTTTGAATGGAACTAAGTACCAGGATGACAACCCGATCAGCAGTTGTTTGTTTTTTCAGTTCCACCCTCAACTTCTTATACTCATCAATCTTTTAATATTCCTTGTTTTCTACGCTGTGGTCACCTGGAATGGTAACATCCACAATGAGGCATTCATTGGTATTCCTTCCACCAGAATATCTGGTCTTCTATGCTCAGTAGCTCTATCTATCAATTATGCCTGTACTTATACTCTCTCTGAGAAAGCATTTTGCATACACTGATAATATGAGTAGAGACTGGGGATGGTAGCCATGAGGGATAATTACAAGTCTTATTCCTCCAATCAGAAACATGTTAGAGTGATGACACTTACACTGCACAAGCACAGTTAGACCTACCCTCTTACCAGGAGGTCCTTAGATACATTCAACACCTGCTGCTGCATTTATTTTAAAAAAATGTGTTTTAGGGGTATGAAAGTAATTTTTTTCACGAATCAATCAAAACTTACTTGGTCTGAATCATTGTTTTTTTTACTTCTAAGTGACATGGTTAGCATGTGTCAAATTCAGTGTGTCTAGCTAGCATATTGTCTTTTTTTAATAGCTGGTAGGGTTAAGATTGATTACAACAAGTTGTTTCTGAGAACCAACAGAATTGAAAATTGAAAAGCGTTGTCATTTTGGGATGTTGGTGTGCCTTTCGGGAAACGTTAAGTTGCAGTTTACATTCACTGGAGTGTTACAAAAATCAATTTTTAAAACAGTTACAGTTTTGTACGATGAATAAATAAAAGTTTATTGAGTGTAAATCGTTCCATTCTTCTTGCCTAACACTGAAATATGGAGAGATTGAATAACACCTGTAACATCTGCGCATTGATTTAATGCAGACCTATGCTCTATGCATAAACAAAGAAAACTCAATAACTGTTATTTGATAAATAGATAAATAATACTATGATATCATTTTGTATAAATAATACTATAATATCATTATAAGACAATGCATATTTTCAGAATACTATGCAGATGGAGATGAACAAGCAAAAGTCATTCGGTATTATTAACATGTTATAACCTTCCCTGATTATTGTTGTAACTGTCCCCAGGATTTGGATGTAAATCAAATTAGAAATGAATAATGCAGATTAACTATGATCCAATTATATATTGTGATTTACTTTTCACATTTCTATACATCTTATGTAAAAGTATGCATTATAATGAAATGAAATATGAATATTGTGTTCTGAGGTAGGATGTTAATGTTAGTGAAAAATGAGAAGTACTGAAATAGTGTTATTCAATTTAAAAGAAAGATTTTCTGTTCTGACCTGCAACAAAATGATCTGAGCAATTTTCTGATATCTTGAATGTAAATCAAATTGGTTATATAAGTATTCAGAACTGCCGCCATAAAAAGAACCTGTGGAGGAGAAAGTCAGAAAGTTATGCTGGCAAAATACAATACATAATAAGTTACATACTATTTAATAAATCAAGATTCCTGGATTTTATAAAATACTTTTTAAGCGTTCATTATGTATGCATAGTGGCTTGTAATCAGTCCTTTAGCATCTATGTTATGCATGAGAATATTTTAAGAGTAATTTACCATTATCAATTAGGTGTTCTACCCAGCTAAAGAGCCCCATTCATTATATCTCATGCATTATTTTTAACCCAATGTACCCAATGAGCATTAACCTACACGACCTCAAACTAATGATAGATAAACTAAATGAAGAGAGCAAGAAAGTCGGCCTACACATGAACTTCAGCAAGACGAAGATCATGTACAACAACCACATCGGAGATAAAAACACTAAGATCAAAATCAAAGACACAGAACTGGAGGAAGTAGATCACTACATCTCCCTAGGACAATGAATCTCCATGAGACCCTCAAAAGAAGAAGAAATCAAGTGAAGAATCACACTAGGATGGCAAGCCTTTGGCAGAGCTTGCTCAACCTTCAAAAATAAGAAGATCCCATTAATCCTAAAGAGGAGGGTGTATAACCAATACATCCTCCCAATAGTCACTTATGGAGCTGAAACATGGAACCTAACCAAGAGACAGAACCGTAAATTGAGAACCATGCAACGTGCACATGAAAGAATAATACTGGGCCTCACTTGGAGAGACCATAAGACAGCAGAGTACATCCGAGAAAAGACAAGAGTCAGGGACATCATAGAATCCATTAAAAATCCCAAATGGCGGTGGGCTGGCCATGTTGTAAGAATGGCAGACAACCGATGGACATCACGACTCACGAAATGGATCCCCCGAGATCACATGCGCAACCGAGGCTGGTAGAATATTAGATGGAGAGACGAGCTAGACAAGTTCAGGAAGTACTGTCTCCGCGACGCCCATGATAGAGAAGTGTTGCAAATCCTGGGGAAGGTCTATGTCCAACAACGGACGTTGAAAGACTGATGATGATGATGATGATGATGATGATGATGATGATGATGATAATAAGTAGCAATTGACCCCTAACTGCAACTCATGTTGTTTCAGTAATCTTCATTTTTTCTTTTCGCTGAGGAACTTCCATAGATAGCCATAGATTTCTTATTAATTGATTAACAAAATTCATAAGTTCAACAATGCATTCACCATCTGTGGTAATAGCAGCAGGGGGAGGAAGGGGAAGATGAGGATGGTTCACCTGAAGACCTGGACCGAGGTTCATATCAATCCAACATTACATAACCGAGAAAATTGATATTTAACTTATTAGGTACTGACAGACCAACTGACTAACCAATCAAAAAGTGTCTCTTAGAGATGCATAGTCATATCTTTAAAAAAAGTTTAGACACATGTGTTATATTTAAGATTAAAAAAAAAAACAACTTTTTTCTGATCGATGACAAAAAAATTTCAGTTATTTTGGGAATGATGGAGTAAGATATGGATAACTGGTTCACATATAATGGATGTACTTATATTTATGATTAAAATATAATGAATAAAACTCTTTCCATGCTATCAGAGATTACAGAGGCAGTAAAAATTGGAATTGATTTCAAAGCAACAAAAATAAAAAGCAGAGAAAATATTTAAGAAATCAAAAATTTTTTAGAAGTGTCAAGCATTAGAAATGTTTCTGTTTTTTATATAGTTTTATGCCTGTTTGTTTAAACTTGTTATGTATATCTTAATTATGCTTTATATCATCATCATCAGTCTTTCATTGACTATCGTTGTATATAGACCTTCCCCGGAATTTGAAAGATCTCTCTATCATGGGCGTCGTAGAGCCAATATTTCTTAACTTGTCTAGTTCATCATTTCATCTTGTATTCTGCTGGCCTCAGTTTTGCATGTGATCTCTGACTTGTGAGGTCCATTGGTTTGACAACTATTCTTGCAACATGACTAGCCCATCGCAATTTGAGTTGTCTAGAGGATTCTATGATATCACTGACTCCTGTTTTTTCTCTAATATACTGTGCTGTTTTGTGATCACTTTACGGGATGTTGAGCATGATTCTCTCATGTGCACGTTGCAAGATTCTCAGTTTCTAATGGATTCTATAATGTCTCAGACTCCTGTTTTTTCCCAAATATGGTATTCATTATATATTGATAGGGATGGACTGTTTTCTAATGACACTTGAAGTACAACAAATCTAGAGTATATTTCTAATTGGATAATGGAATCATTAATTTCATTTCCTGTCATTTTGATATTTATTGCAAGATTAATAATTATATGCTATAAGAAAAACAGAAAATAATTCTGTGTTGGGCATTATGGAAAAACAGTGTAGAATTATATGGTATTTACGAGATTCCATAGAAAAAAAAGGATTTCTCTCTGCTATTTTAGACAGATTTATATATGCATACTTAGAGAGGAACATTAAATAGGTTCTAGATGCTTCCGAGGCACAAAGAGATTAAAATTTATCCTAGTCAATGAACAAATGCTGTCCTGCTGAGAATATGTTGTACCTCCAATAAAATATGATTCACAAAACATGGAACAAGCATGGAACTAAATTTCACCACAGCATGATCTCCAATATTCATCAAACACCAGATTTATAGATGTCATTGTTACTAAAAATGAGTGTCCTGCATTCATTCAGGAGAATGATGACCCTACAGTGATCCCTGACAGTTCTCCTTGTGGCTAACATAAACCAACTTTTGGTCAAATCAAAATTCACAATCAATCTTTGATGGCTACAACTGTTAAACTATCAGATTAGTGCAGTATTTCCCAACAGCATCTTATTTACCATGCTATGGAAATCTCAGAAGCATCTCTGAAGTATACTCGGCTCACTATTGCTTGACCTATCAGTCCACAATGGTATGTCATTTACAAGCCTCAAAAAACATTCTGAAGCTAGGAAAACAGATCACATAACCCTACGGTGATCCCTGACAGAAAGGAACATTGGTCAGTGCTCTTTCTTATTTTGCTGAAGCCACAAAAATCTCTTTCGTACAATGGTGATGAAAAAATGGATTTATTAGAAGAATCCAAGACTTGAGAAAAATCATAGCTATATCTAGGATAGTGACTAACATATTAGCCTTTATGGAATCAATTGGAGAAAAAATATTATTCTATATGTTTGATAGAATTCAAGTAAAATTCTTTATTTTGAATTTCTGGAGCCAGGGCTGCTTATTACCGTGTAAAGCTATAAAAAACTAATGGTTTGTTATAATTATTCATTGGACTGGTGATTTAGCTGGTTGACAATGCTTTTCCTTATGTTGTAAATGATTATTGAGTTGAGATGGGAAGTTCTTCAACTTGTCATATATACTGCAGACCTGTCATTGTCATTGTGTGAACCACGATCCCCAAAAAAACTAAAAGGAAGAGTATGCAACCAATGCATTCTCCCGATAGTCACTTATGGATCTGAAACATGGAACCGAACCAAGAGACTGACCTACAAACTGAGAAGTCTGCAATGTGCACATGAGAGAGTCATGCTCAACCTCACATGGAGAGATCACAAGACAGCACAGTATATAAGGAAGAAAACAGGAGTCCGTGACATCATAGAAACTATTAAAAAACTCAAATGGCAATGGGCAGGCCATGTTGCAAGAATGAAAGACAACCGATGGACATCACGTCTCACGACATGGATCCCCAGAGATCACATGAAAAACCAAGGCTGACAGAACACAAGATGGAGAAATGAACCAGACAAATTTAGGAAATACTAGCTCTGCAACGCCCATGACATATAATTGTGGCGAATCCTGGGGAAGGTCTATGTCCAATGACAGACGTTATAAGACTGATGATGATGATGATGATGTCATTGTCAGACTATTACTTGTTATACTCCATAAAATACTATTTGTTTGGTCAGCAATTCCAAGAAGTTCAAGATATCAAAATCCCTTGAGGAATTCATCAAATCAAAACTTGTACTATTCTTTTATAATGGCATACACAATTTAGCGGAGAGTTGGTGTAAGGTCATAGAGACCCAGGGTAAAAACTTTGATGACTGGAAAAGGATGCAACAGATTTATATTGAATGAGAGATTTTGTCAAAAAAAATGACAGAAACTTTTGTATCAACCTTATAGTATACCTGAATAGGCATATCTGTTTTTTACAGTTACATCTTATTTTATTCCCCAAAAGAGAGAGATGAGCTAATAATACATAGTAATCATACAGAGGTTGGAATTGAAATGCAAATCTTGGGTTTCCTACTGAGCAATATATTGTTTTATAGTTTTTGAAAAAAAATTTTTTATTTGAAAAAAATGACAAAAAGTGGAATTTTTTAAAGTTCTTTTTCTTTATTTCGGACATTTCATATTTGTCCGAACCAGCTTAGTATTTCATTTATATAAGCCAATACGTTTTATGATCGTAACATGGCCTTGGCTTTGATTTATGAAAAGAGTAATTTTATGGATTTTTTGTGCACCTCCACTTACCCAGACTTCCATGTGTAGATGGCAGATCTTGTACAACAGTCGGAGTCACTTCTTCTTGCTGGATAAATGAAAAGATTGGCGTTTAACAAAACATTTATAAACCGGTTTTGAATAATCTTACTACCAGTTGTCAGTGAAGCAAATAAAATGAATCATGAACCAATGAATGATTTTCTGAAAGAAACAAAGAATGTTATCATCATTTGAAGAATATAAAATCTTATTCCACTGATATTGCCTGCCTGAATACAATCCTTGACAAAAAATTATATACACACACACATATACACACAAACATATACATATACACACACATACACATACATATACATACACACATACATACATACATATCTCGGAATTTTTGAGATGAGGTATTATTATTATTTCTATTAATATTCGGACTATCCTCATCTTGGTTGTTTTTCATACAACGTTTTGACTGTTGCACTCTACAGCCTTCATCAGGTATCATCTGGTAGATTTGGGAAAGAAACGAACCAAACCCTTTATTTATCCGACAGGGGTATATTCACCATACTCCCCTCTTAGCGTTAGTAGTATTGTTATATTGTCTCACACTAGGATCGAACCTAGGACCATCAGATTACTTTACAGTAATTTGTCTGATGCTGTAACCGCTTCGCTATGTGTCCATATGGACGTTACTTCCCCAAATCTACCAGATGATACCTGAAGAAGGCCGTAGAGTGCAACGGCCGAAATGTTGTATGAAAAACAACCAAGATGAGGATGGTCCGAATATCAATAGAAATAATATATATATATATACTTCTACACTTTGTTTTAGTAATATATATATATATATATATATATATTGTAGAATATTCAGGAAGTAGATGTTTTTACAAACGTATTTCATGTTATATGTTATAACCAGTAATTCTTCAGTTTAGTCCTTTATAATGAAAATAGTTGAAAAGACTGTATGCTTAAAAGAAGTTCCTGACAATGTTGACAATAACCTTTGGTAGCTGATTTATACAACATCTACCTGAATATTGTAATTGAATTCATGCATACAAATTAGATTCAAATTCAATTTGGTTCTGAGCTCCCTACGGGTTTTTGTATCACAAATAGATGAAGTAATCATAAAATAGACACATAGATAACATAGATAAAAGGTGTAGCTGAATATATATATAAATGCACATATATTTATAAATCACATTATATCATATTGAAACTATTATTTAAAATGATCTCCAATTATTACTCGTTGAATATATCATTTGGCCTTGACATTGTAAATAAATTAAACAATCAAAGAAAATGTGGCTACTGCAGGAATCGAACCTGCAGCTGATAGGTTAGCGGCTTTGATGTAGCTTTGCTTTTACCATTGAGCTGAACAGTCTCCGGTAATGCAAAGGCCTACATAACTGTTTCATGATGTCTAGGCCAAATGATACATATATATGATATATGATACATGATATATGATACATATATATATATATATATATATATATATATATATATATATATATATATATATATATATATACATATATATATATATATAAGTATGTATATGTACACATATATATGTATATATATGAAATGTTCCAATTCAAACAGTCTATGAATATACAAAGAGATGCAGATATTTGTACGATCAACATGTTGTTACTTTAACATCATCAAATTGTTCATTCTGATTTTGTGATTTTCAGACAACTATATGCTTATTTTCAAAGTATCTTCTTGAAAGTTTTGACAGTATTATTAGTTACTTCAAGATTGCTGAAAACAAAAAACATGAAATATATGAAATTAAGCAAAAAGATTTTTATTAATCCAAAATTGTTACCTTTGGAGTAGAGATTTTAGTCGTACAAATCAACTTAATGAAAAAGATGGCACCGAGAAGATGATAAAATGAAAAATGTCAAAAAAGTACAAAAGAATTTTAAATTATTTTCTGCATTTAAATTGGGACTTGGCTTTTTTTTTTTACAAGATTCAAGAAACAAACATAGTCAAAAATTGCGAAGAGATTATTTATCAAAATATTCAAGTGTGAATAAAATTTTCTAATCAAAGAATGAAACGAGTATAGGTCATTTATTATAAAATACAAGATACGGATACTTCGATAAGATGAAATATAATGGAATGTAAACTATAGAATTATTGAATGATAAGAAGTGAACTATTATCCAAGATGAAATAATAAGAGACAACTGATAGAGAGAAAACCTTGCCACACAAAAATTATAAAAAAATAACTGACATTTCTAATTAAAGAAAGAAATGAAATATGAATAGAAAAATGAGAATGAAAACTACAAAATGGATGACAAAAGCTTTTTCTGCTGATAAGCAACCATCTATCATTTGATATTTCAAAACAATAGTTCAATTCAAAAGGTAAGAATTTTGGAACATTATGAGAGTAACATTTCTTCTGTCTTGATAAGTCAATTAATTTTTAGTCTCTACTACTGCAACTAGTGTAGATATAGAATATGTCTGAAGACTGTCTAGAGTACAAAGCTGACTCTTTTATATTTCACATAAAAAAAATCCAAATCAATTTTCGTGTACGTAGCAATAAACCTGAAAATGAAATGCCAAAAATATATATTTTGGAATAAAGATGAGAAGACATCTTTAGACATTGCAGAGAAAAATGACAAAGATTATAAATCAATAGTTTTTCTTGTCTAAATGCAAAAAAAAAAAACAATTTTTTAGTTTTTGTACATAGAAAGTTTCTTGATAAGTTCTGTGGTGTACATGTGTAAATATATATATACATATAGTTTGACTTTGTGAACAAAGATCTGGTAGGGGTTTCTATATCTTTACAGGTACAGCCGAGTGGGGTTTGCATGTAAAAAGTCCAAAGGTCTGTGCAATGGAGTTTTAATGTGAGGTGCTGCATGCGCCTGGCTGACTCCACTCTTTAAACCAAGGATTTACATGCCGTAGTCCGCCAAGGTGGAAAGATGGGTACAAAGTGCTTTGGTTGTAGGTTTCCTTCTTCTAGCAGTTGCCAGAGCTAGCTGTAGATGTGTGCTGCCCCCTCTTGGTGAGTATGGCTGACCTGGGTAATTGAAGATCAGGTCCTGGACATACATGCAGTATGTAGATACCTGAGCTAGCTGTAGAGTTCTGTCTTTGGAAGAGTATCTCAACAAGTACAACTGCCTTTGTAGATTGAACCTCAGGTCAAAGACATGCTGCTGTAAGTAGATGCTCAAGCTGGCTATAGAGGTCTGTCACCCCTTCAAAGGAGTAACCCAAGAGTGCAGCAGCAAGACATATATATAACCTACGTGAGTAATCCCTGTTTCAAAAATTAAATGGTGAATAGAATAAAATAACATCCATATACAATATATTATGATAATACCCTATATATAATAACAAACTATGCCTAGTATGACATAATATACATATTAAAAATCATAGCCAAGACGGAGGTGTTGTTTGATCAACACTGTTGGGAGCCATGTTAATATAACTGTTTTGTTTTTAAAATCCCCAAAACATTTACATTGTAAACAACTGGTGATCCTAATAAGAGAAAATTTATGCATAGTACCATACAAAGTATACGTAGAAAAAAAAAAAATGCTGAAGAAAATAACATAAATTGCATTGACAGATATTGGGAAATAAGTGACTGAAGTGACACGAAAAATATTTTGAAAAAGTTTTTCAATGTTTAGTGTTTAAAGCTGTAAAGCTATCTAGATTATATATATATATATATATATAATAAGAAAGAGATTGAGAGAGAGAGAGAGAGAATGAAATCGTAAGTGAGCAGTATACTGAAGCAAAGCATATTTGAAATGTATAATTGGGTGCCCCAAAATTAACAAAAAATCACTAGACTCATGAAAAAAGAATATGTGTTTCTTGACAGTGCAGAAGAGGAATAGCTTCACCAAACCTTTGGTTTCTCTTCAACTCGTGGGGTGGCTTTTTCCTAAACAAGTGAATGTTTAGAAGAAACAGTAGAAAAAAAAAAAAAAAAAAAAGAAAAGATACTGTTATGGATAAAAGTAAATCTTTTGCAGTTAGACTGAAACAAAAACGATCATATGAAATGAAATAGAAAAAAAAATTCTGTTTTCGATTAGTTATGTCCCATAAATTATCACCAATTTATGTATTTTCTTTATCAGGTCTTTTGCAGTAATATTTATAACAACTGCCATACTGCGGGCATGAATAAGTCATTAAAACTAAACTTTAGTTTCTGTAGACAAAAATGATGCTTGCTTTTTTTAACATTACATTTTATGCTTATCAAACATTTGGTATACAATTGTATTTATTAATAATAATTGATAAAAATGATGAAAATAATTTACTTTTCTGTTTAGAAGAAAACAATGTCTCATGTTTCCATTTGCTAAAAATAATTGCTTTTCCATAATTTCCTTATAAATTCCCTATATATTTGAGAAAAAAAAAAAGCTTAATTCTTTATTTCAAATGATTGCAATTTTTTAAATTCTGGCATTAAAATACTTCTTCAGGCACAGAGAAAAAAGGCAAATAGTTATCATACAAATCTGCATAGAAGGTGAAAGCAATTCTTCAGATATAAGCAATATTGGATCAGATGATAAGATAGAAATGGTGAATAACAATGAAGATGGAGAAAGGACTCTGTATATCTAGTTTACACCTTCATCCACTATCTCCTTGTATTCTTCATTGACTTTGTTTACTGCAGCAGTGTCCCGCACAAAGCCTTCATTAGATAACAACCCTGGTGTCAGGCATGGTTTCAGAGTTGAACCATCATTACTACTAATCCAGGGTGCCCCAGTAATACCTCATGATATTACCAAGCTTTGTTATTTTCCTGTGGCAGTGTAGGAGTAACTGATTCATGCAGATTTTCAAACATCTCAATATACTTCCTCCTTTCTGGTGTCGACAATTAAAGTATATTTTTCTAAATTTTATTTGTATTTATATAAACAAGTGACGAGAGCCACTTCAAATCATGTTCTTAAGACAGCAAAAACAAGCATACGAAAACAAGAACAGAAATGAACGCACTTCTTACGAACCAACTTTTGCTTGGTTAATCAAATCTCCTCCTCCGATCTCTGATGATTACACATGATTTTATCCATTCTGTTCTGTGGCTTTTTCAAGTTTAAATTACAATATCCATATGGAGAGTGAATCTTTTTTTATTAGTCTTTTTTTCCAGAGGTACAAAGCAAAAAAAAAAAAAGGTATAAAACAGAAAATTTAAATGTTATCTGCAATGTTTGTGAACATGAATTGGTTGAAATGTCATGTCATCATCAGAGAAGTAGGAAGAAGAGATTAGATTTCCTGAACAAATCTTGGCATGTTAATGATGCTTCTCAAAATTATAGACAGCAGCACTTCTTGCTTGTTAATCAAATATTGTTTATTTACAATCATATTTTTTCCGAATAACTTTTATTCTTTGTTTTATGATAGTCTGTTAGACCGAGATCTGAGCATTAGGATATTAAAGAAACTCTCCATATTACATTCTTCAGATTATTATGATAGTCTTATCTGCAATAAAGTACATATTTAATGACAAAAGATATCCAAACAATCATACATACCTCGATATATAAAAGCAAAGGCTAGCAAAAAAATGGTATTTTAAATGCCAAAGTAAAACTGAAGGGGAATCTTGTTTTAAAGTGGCCTTACCTTAAAATACGCCACACTTATAGTGCAATTATGTGCTTATGGAAGTTAATTTTTTTAATACTTTATTTTGATTGGCTAAAGTGACGAACAAGCATACCAAAATTGAGTAAACAAAATGGCTGATCAAGAAATAAAAAAGCTTGGGAAAGAAGATTTGATTTATGATAACAAAATATTACAAGAGTAGAAAAAAGATAGGTTGGGAGAGAGAAAAGAAAGAGAATTTGTGAGGAGGACACTGCAAATTTGTGCTGAGGTGGAAATAATGTATGTTGGGAAGGCACCTACAAATGCTGGGGTGCTGCTTGCATCATCCTCGAGAACTTCATCTTCCTATAGAAATAAAATCAGGGCAATAGTTGCAAGTAATTTTCAAACAAATGTAGAAAGCTTATTGATAAGCTGGTAATCTTTGTTCCTTTTGCATGACAATTATTCGGAAATAGTAGATGTATAAGATCTGAGATAAAACTGTTAAACATCATAGTTTACTGTGGGAATGAATCTACTGGGTTGGCCAAAAAGTTTATCATTAGATAGCTTGAAGTTTTAACTAACCTCCCTCTGAAAGATCATGTTTGCTTGTATCATGACAGCTGTCATATCAACATGTATCAGAAGAAAAAAAATTTTCAAAAAAGATTTGTGCAGTGTCTGTAGGAAGGTATCATAGAAGACTGGATGTGTCAAAAGTGATTTGCAAAGTTTGATGCGGAAGATTTCTGGCTGAACGATGCTCCAAGTTTGGATAGACTAGTTGAGTTTGATAGCGATCAAAATAAGACATCATTTGAGAATGATCAATGTCATATGACACAGGAAATTATTTACATTAGCTCATTTATGTTAGTCACTTTGATGTGTGGCTTCCATATGAGTTGAGCTAAAACCTCTGAAACTTTAGACCGTATTTCCATATGCAATCAGTGACCTAAATGTAACTATCAGCTTCTTTCAGAGAAGAAAATGATTGTTTCAAACAAGTACTGCTCATGATTAGACCAATTAAAGACAGCAATTGACAAAAAGCATCCTTCTGGAATTACTTCAGAGAAAGGATGTGATATTCAATCAGAATAATGCCAGACCACATATTTCACTGGTGATCAGGCAAAAACTGTTTCAGCTTGGCTGGAAAGTTTCAACTCATCTTCAGAAATCACCAGTTGTTACACGTTTGGATTGCAATTTATGCTGTCCTTATATAATTTTCTTAATCATAGAAATTTCAATTACCTGGAAGATTGCAAAAGGAACTTAGAGCAGTTGTTTGTTGAGAAAGATAAAAATCTATGGAAATTATAATATTTTCCTGAAAGATGAAGGAAGATAGTAGAACAACACAGTAAATTTGTCATTAAATAAAGGTAATGTTGCAAATAATTGTCCTTGGTTTTTTACTTAATGAAGTGAAGAAACTTTTTTGGCCACCCGATATTACTGCTTATGATTATTGATCTATAATTATCAATCATGCAGAATTTTATTTGATAAGATCTGTAATCTTCTATTTTCTATTTTGGTTTATCTATAAACATGCATAAATCAACATGACTGACCTTTGGAAAAGCTTAAATCAATCTGTATAGCAAAACGTAATTTTGTAGCTTTACTTGTGAGGAAATGGAAAGATTTACTTGGGTTAAGTTCCGTTTGTTTTATGAACAACAGAATATACAACGCATACAACCTTTTTTGCAAGTCAATAACTCTTACAGAATTCGTATAAAGCAGAAAAATCACATGAGTATCATATCCAAACATTTCAAATGGCTACTGGGATAAAATTTTGGGGAAAATTTATAATTTCTCAAAAGATGGTAGTTTAAGTCTGATACACGCAATTTGAAATTGATACAATATCGATCATGGAAAGTTATTAAAAAGAAAGCAAAAAACAAAGACAATCTTTTAATCAAATATATATCTATATTTAAGAGACCTTTTGGTCAATTTCTTGTTGATTTTCCAGACGGGGAAGTTTTAGTGTCTAAAAAAAATCCAGAGACGAGCAGATAAATTAGTACCAGAATTGAAAAGTACGAGTCATGAGGATTGGTTAAGAGAATTAGGATTATCATTGTTAGAAAATAGGAGGGATTGTGAAGACTTGATAAAAACATTTAATATTATGCATGGTTTAAGATTAGTAGGCCCTGATGTATTTTTTACTTGAATTGAGTGCAGGGGAATGAGAGGACACACACGTGCAGTAGATGTAAATAGGAGTAGATTGAATATCAGAAAATTATTTTTTAGCAATTGAATGGCAGGACTATGGAATAGGTTACTTGAATATGTATTGCTATCATCAGATTAGATGATTTTAAAAAGAATTATAATGCTTGTTTAAGGCCCTAGATATTTGGTAATTATGATATTTTGATGTCTGATAGTATCTACAATTTGTACACTTTTTTTCACACTAAAATTAATGAATTAAAGAACTATAATGTTTATTACACCCCTGCAAAAGGCCATGAATATTGTGTTAATATGATTGTTATGATGTGTTCTTGTCATCATCGTCATCATCAGTCTCTTAACGTCGGTCGCACATGTGATCTCTGGGGATCCGTGTCATGAGTCTGCCATTCTTGTGACATGGCCAGCCCATTGCCATTTGAGTTTTTAATGGATTCTATGATGTCTAGGACTCCTGTCTTCTCCTCGATGTATTGTGCTGTCTTGTGGTCTCTCCATGTGAGGTTGAGCATAATTCTTTCATGAGTATGTTGCATGATTCTCAATTTGTGGATCTGTCTCTTGGTTAGGTTCGATGTTTCAGCTCCATAAGTAACTATTGGGAGGATGCATTGGTTGTATACTTTTCTTTTTAGGACTGATGGGGTCTTCTTGTTTTTGAGGGTTGAGCTTCCTTGTCACACTAAATTAAATGTTCTAAATGTTCTAAGCAAAGGCTGATTGTTGTATTGTATAAACTACGGCAGTGAAAAAGCTATAAATCAAAGACTAAAATGAATATTCTTGATTTTCTATTCTTACTACATTATGTGGTGATGTAAAAAGAGAGACAGAAGACAAATAAATAGATACTCATTGCCTTTATCATATGTAAAGACAAAGAAGTGAATAAATAAGGTTAAAGGAGATCTATACTTTACAATATTGTATAGAGTGAATAAAAGCATCATACATATCCTAATGTACATTTAGTTTTTCTGATGATTGAACTCTGTCTAGTCGTTTATTCAGTTGTTACAACTTTTTGGATGAACCACTCTACAGCCTTCTTCAAAAGTAAAGGTGGTAAGCAGAAAAATTATCTTTCCAATAGCATGTCATGTTAACAACATAAATAACAAAGAGTTCAATTGTCTGAAAAACTATTTGAATGTTAATGACCCAGCTTAAGACTATTGACAGTATATCCTTGTGTAGTCAAATAATATCTTCAAATGGGTGTATTCAGTATCTTCATATAGTATTATTGATTGCATCAATTATCAAAACGGATTAAAAATATACACTGAATAAAGAGGAAGAGATAAATACAAAGCAGTTGGCAGATACTATAATTATTTCTTTCTTTAAAAGCGAAGTAAAGCCATAGAGTTGACAGCATTATAGAAAACATTGATTCTAACCTTTGATTCTTTCCCAGATTCTTCTGCTTCTAGTTCCTTCAAAAAAACAACAGGCAAAATTCAAAGACATTTTTGGCAATGAAATTATCTGATCCTGAAAAATGGTGCAAAAAAAAAAAAAAAGAATTCCTTACCCTTGAAATAAAAGTGAACATCAAAATATCACTACATGCAGTTCATCTCCAAAATCTCATATAGTAAGTCAAACTAAATGACTGAAGATCATACCATATGATCAGAGACTATAACATAATGATTATGCTTTTTGTGCATCTCATATAATTCTACTTCAAAATAGGACAAAATTGAAAAAAAAAATGCGACTATTTGATATGGAGAGCAATAAAAAAGTGACAATAATGGAGATATATTTCAAGAGTGTGACATTTGTAAGGAATGTGTAATAATTCAACTATGAGGCATTTGCAGTCTTGTGTTCTAAATTGTTACAAATCAGATTATATCTCCCAATGTCAAGTGATTGTTGAGTATAAAAAGCAATTGAAGAATAAGAATTATGAACTTGTTGGATATTCAAAACTTTTAACCCTTCACCTTGAGTACATTTGAGGAATATGTTTCTTGTTCTCATTTCAATTTCTTTTCACAATTTAATCATAAGTAGTTATTTATAGTATTTTTTTAGGTGATTTTGAATTCCCTTGTCTCACTCTTTTTCTAATCTTCATCTTGTTTGTATCTTAATTCTGTCTGATAATTGCAGTGCTGTACTCATATATGTTCTGAATGACAAATTAACACTTTGTTTTTGCATTGAGTTGAAAGCCTATCTCGGGAAACTGACTGGGAGAGATTGGGAGTAAACATGGACAGAGAATATTTAAACCACTTGAGATTGAGAGACATGTTGCATGATCTAAATGGGGAAAATTAAAAAAAATATGGTTTAAGATAAACGGAACAGCTATGACTTATGAATGCAAAATATGGAAATCAACAAAACAGACAGAGAACCTACTTAGAATTGCACAGAGAGTCATGGAAAGAGCAATGCTATGGATAGCTCTAAGAGATAAAAAAAAAAAGAATACCATTTATCCAAGGGAGGACTAGGGTGAAGGATATTATGCAAATAATTAAGCAACAAAAATGGAGATTGGCTGGACACTTACCAAGAAGAAATAACGACAGATGGAGCAAAAATTCAACTGATTGGTGCCCATGGGACAGTAAACAAAGTAGGAAAAGACCAGACAAGATGGAGGGATGAGATTGAAAGGTCAACCGGTAAGAAATGGCTGAGAGAAGTGCGATTGCCGTCAGCATGGAAGGAGATAGGATAGGCCTTCGTCCAGCAGTGGATGTTGATAATGTATTTAAGTTTAGTCAGTATATTTAAATCGCATTTAAAGTGTTGAGGTTTTCAAGAAATATATTTTCTTTTTTGATAAATCAATAAAGCAATTGTTAAAGCGACTAATTCCCACAATTAATTATCTAAATGATGATTATATCATTTTTTGAATAATTTTGATTACAGACTTCAATTTTTCTGTCAAATGTGATCATTCCTGGGGAAATGAGTTTGTGTAAATACTTTCTTAGCAGAAAGAAAGCATCTAATTGAGAATGATGAAAAAAGTAATTTCTTTGGAATATAAATAAAAAAAATTAAAGCTAATTGATTAATTTTTTTTTTTACTTGTCTTTCATTTTCTGACATGAAATAACTGGTTCAAGAAAATCAAGAATTTTGATACTCATACATGAAAAAGAATCTAAATAGTGCAAGGTTCAAAGGTGAATTGTTGGTACTGATATTGTGCAATTTAAATGACTTGATATTTCACATGCTATGAATATGAGTTTATGTATTGATTCTGAAAAGTACATGCATCATTATTAATATGTATCATTATTGTATTACATTATTACATTTCTATTCTTAATATGATAAGATTATAACCTGATAATATGATACATGCAGCTCTAATCATGCAATGCTTGTGCTGTTGGTAATTATTACCATTGTTATTCTGTACATACCAATTCTGCATTACTAATCTTTTCAACTTCATTTATCTCTGGTAACTGTTAGTTAGTAGAAGAAATATACAAAACAAAAATGTCTATCATAAAATAAGGCATATATAATTCGACACAAAAAATGATAACAACATTTGCTGCAAGAGAATTCTTCGGCATTTTTCATCTAGATTTTTCATTTAGATTTTTCATTTAGATTTTTCATTTAGATTTTTCAGTTATAATTGAAAGCAAGTATGTAAGTGAAATTATAATCTCATTTACTTAGAATCTTGAACAAATAAAACAAATATAATCAACACCAATGGAAGCCTAAGACAGGTTTGTTTTTATTTGGGATGCTTGTGCTCTCGATATTTATCAAGTTTAGATGAAAAGAGCACAAGGCCAAATATGAAGAAAAAAAAGTTGAAAGATTGAATTGCAGCAATCTTCTAAGTAGGCAGGGCTTTTATACTTTGAAAATCAGCATTTGAAATCCTGGGATTGGACATGAGTACCAATGGGAAATAGATGGCTTGATACTCTTGAATAGTAACATGTAAGATGATCTTACCATCCTATTATGGCAATCACACACACACACACACAAACACACAAACACACACACACACACACACACACACACACACACACACACATACACACACACACACACATGAATTGTGTGTGAGAGAGATTAATGGATATATCCGGTGGCTTCTTTTAAAAAGAGTAATTTGAAAGAAACTATGATTACCAAGATTTTCCTGGTAAATATAGCATGATTTAGTGACATTAAAATGTACAGTCATATGTATACATAGGTGTATCAATAAATACCTTAATTTTGATCACACATTTTTATTGTATAATGTTTAATGTTTGTTCCATGTAATTATTATTCATCCCTGAATTGAGTGTATTGGCTAAGATGATGATTATGTTTAGAAATGAATATTTGTTTTGTGAAGTGAATGCTTTCTCCTTTACACTACTGAATTATTAATGTACCTATGTATATTCATGAGCTGTGGCTTTTTGATGCTTTCATCAAATCATTACTATGCAAGTGGAAGAGATGTTGATTCAAAGATACAATAACAGAAAAAGCATAATTTTAAATTAAGATGAGACAAAACATTCTATTCAAAATACATAACAGTTCTTAATTGCAGGGTTGGTTCATGAAAGCTATGTTTATATTCTTTCAATTTTTATATCATTATTCCAGAACCACTTGTGTTATTTTGAATAAAAGACTCTACACAATATTTACTAATCAACTTCAAAACAAATACAAAATTTATAAAAACATATTCAGATGTACATAAATACAAACAGAATCTATAATATAACACTATAGATCAGCCTCTCTTGAAAATCTCATCAGACTGATTCCCAAAATGTCTTTGTAAGCTCCGGTTCTTTCTATAATCTCCAAATTTATTAAAATCATTTTAAAAACTCTGTAGACTATTGCTACTTATAACACGACTATGCAATTAATTCCCCAAACATATTACTCTATAAAAAAACAATCTAATTGTTTGATAGATTTAGTCTTTGAAATCAGTCTTGTCAATAGATTTCCAGTTTGAGGAAAAGTATCAAAGAATGGTGTACAATATCTAGAAATTTCATTAATTGATCAGAAAAAATATCTTTCCACTTTACTGAGTCTTTTAGTCAGTTTCATTTCTCAGGCAGTCTTTGTTGTAATTGAAGAGTATATTCACCTTGAACCTTTGTAGCAGTAAATATAAAACCATCTCAAAAAATCAAAGAATATAAAGTTGGCTATACGTTCTTCAAGAAAAATATCAAGAAAACATTTGAAGCAATATCCCTGAAAAAAAAATCCTCAGCTGTGATTAAAAGTGATTCAAACTTGAGAGAGATATATTGCTTATTTGAATAATCACTTTATACAACAGAAAACAAAAAACAACATTAAAAATTGTTTTTAGCAATATGTGAATGACAATGATAGGAAGGCAAATTCTATAATCTAGAAAATAAATAACAATGAATTGTGCTCACATCAAGACATATGACAGAAAAATCATTTCATCTTTTACAAATACGACAAATAAAAAAAGCAACAAAAATAAAAAATAACAAATGCAATTGTGAGCTGAGAGAGCTTGGTGAAGTTGCAGACATCAATTTTAAATCCTTTTGTGAAGCTTGTAAGAACAGAAAGAATTATCTGGTTTTAAAGAATGGCAAAGACCATTTTGTACTTTTTCACACAAAGGAAAACCTGCATTCTAGAACATTGTTAGAATTTTAAAAAACAATTCATAAAAACTAATAACCTATCTGTGAGTTAATATGTATTTAACTTAGTGTACTATCTCTAATAAATCATTGTAGACTGTTAAACATATTTCTGGTAGAAGATAAGAGATTACTATTAATGTACATTGAGTTCCATGCTTGGAAGTGTTAACTTCAATCTAGGGGACTGATAGGAAAATCCCTGAAATATAGGCATACAAGATAATATAGAAAGTGAGGTTGATACTGAAGAAAGCTAGGCCTCTCAAACCAAACATCATAAGACTGGGAAGGATGTATATGAAAACCCTGCAGAGTGATACCAGCATTATTATATTTCTTTCAGATATAGACAATACAATAGTCGATGGACATAGCAAACCTAGCTGGGAGAATGTTGGTAATGAACAAGCTGCAAGCTAAAGTAGGATCCAACCCTGAAAATCAAGAGGAAACCATCACAGATTCAGAACATAAAGAGGGACCACTTCACCAGCAGTCAGTTGAATCAACAATACAGTAAGCTACCAGATATATGTAGTCTCCCCGAATTCCACTAAGGCCTGTAATAGATTGTTTGGGCTGTGAAAAAAAACACATAGTGCAGATTCCTGGTACAAACAGCAAGTCTCCATTCTATATGAAGACTTATGCTTACTTTGTGGAGGCAATTAAAGATCTATTTATTCCAACCGCATAGTGATTTTGGATGTTGTTAGCTAACAGATAAGGCCCAATCAGTGGTTCAGGATAAGATCTGACTATATCCTTGTATGATGGATCAGTATCTTGATAAATCTAATGGAGATGCTGACATTCTGATAACAAGTAACATGTTTTCAATTAGAATCTGAGAATGATCAACTTGAAGAAATCATGGCAATGGGATCACCATTCTCTCCAGTGATGGCAAACGTATATAAGGAACACTGCAAAGAAATGACACCGTTGAAGCCAGTCATTTGGCTGTGATATATGAACATTTTCATAAGCTTTCCTCAACAGGAAGATGTGCAAGTAAAACATGTGAACTCAATAAGTGTTTCAATACAGTTAATGATCGGGAAAGGAATAGATTGATTAACTGACCTTCTTAGATACACTAATAACCCCCACAGAGCTTTTGATTTGGTATCATGTTGAAGTTTCAAAAATTCCACTTCCTACTCAACAAGTGATAGATAAAAGTGTTGGTACGATGTTCATGTATTCAATCCTTGGACCGGGCAGTGAAAGTTATATAGTTGAGTTTTAGGAAAAAAGAAAAAGTGACATCGCAAAGACAAATAAACAAGGAAGTATTAATATCCTCAAGCATAGTTAGTAGAATGAGATCAATCTACCCCTGGGGATTGAATGAAAAGTTTGGTCAGAAGGTTACCAAGTTTGATAGATACTTGAAGAAGGCTGGAGAGTACAATGCCTGAAATCTTGTTATTATAACAACCAAGATGAGGACACGAGTTGTAATAGATTAATGTCAAACCTATTTGGTGCAAATCAGTTACTATAAAGATCTAATCCTTAACTAATCCGTAGTAATCATCCAATGGAAATAATGACAAGTTAATTGAGAGTTTCATCATTTTGAACTTTGATGTTGCTCATGTGTAATCAGGGGAGATAATTAATTCTTTTATGATGAAACAAAATTTCTTCAGAACTGGGCATTCATAATAAATTGTATGAAGGATAACTTGGTAATAATCAATAGAAATTTCATGAAACAGTTGAATCCTTATTTTGATGAACAACAATTGTCAAATGAACAAGTTATCATTGAAACAATGCTATTCAAGAGTTCTAGTGCAGTTATTCATTCAAGAACAAACTTTAAGATTATAACCACCTCAGATATTAAACAAAAATGAATTGTTGTGTGCATCTGCAATTATTAATGACACATTGATAAATAGAAAAAATAATATGAAATTAAAAGAAAAGCTAATATTTACATTTTATAAAGTCTATACTTTCTGAGTTTTGGAGATTTTGAAAGTATAAAACAATTCATTAGAAAAATCTATTTTTTCCCCATATTTTGAGCTATGGACCCAATTGTCACAAATCCAGTATGCTAGCCAGTAAACTATCAACTTGGGATTTTATTATGAGCCGAGGATGTATTTATGATTCCAATGATAGAACGATATTTGATTTATTCTTATTTTTTGATCAAGTATTGAATCACAATATTTTAATTATTATTAATTGTGACTAGTTGTGATAAAAAGCAACTAAAATTTAAGATGATGGTAAAAACTAGTCAAAATTGATAATAAAAATCAGTAAAATTGAGCTGCAACAAATGACTATCCTTGTAGACTTAGAATACATCACCAGTCTCTTTCCAGCATCCGCCATGACAATGAACTTAGCATTAACAAAGACAGGAAACTGCTTTCTTTTTATATGGAAATTCAGCAGAGGTTTCAAGTGAAACCTATGGACAACATAACATTAACAGAATCACTGTTATTGTTTTTATTCTGTAGGGAGCTTTTTATGACCTTTGAAAGCATAATATCTATTATGATTATATCAGGAAGACAAAAGGGGTTTTCAGATGAGTTAGCAAAGTCCTACTTTCTGCATACCTCTCTGCAGGAGGTGGTGATGAGCTTGACACATATTGAATAGAATTTCTTAATGTTAGGTATGGCATTATTTATCCAAGTCCTTTTTGGCATAATTGATAAAGGTGTTTGTTTAATTATTCCAAGTTTGATTCTGAATTTCAGAGTTAGAAACATGTTGTTCCAGATGGATAGTAAACTTAAATTTTGTCTGAATCTGATGTATGAGGTACTACCCAAAAGTTCTGGGAATTTGAATATGGTCAAATTCATGGTCAGATTCTTCAAACTTTTGGGTAGTACTTCATACCTGCAAATCTGGACAAATAAATAAACAATAGCATAAATAACAATAATATGAATAAAAAAAACTTACAAACAAAAAAAAAACTTTTTTAAAAATACATAGCTGATTAACAATGACAAAATTATGCCTGTGTTTGTATTGAATGATTGAGATTCTGTGTGAATATGGAGGAAATGACGAGATATTTTTATGTCGCCACAAGTAAGACTACTATAAGCAGTCATTTAATAAAAATATTATAACATCTTCAGGATGATGTACCTGTGTCACTATTTTGAAATGGTTGGCAATAAGTTTTATGATACTAAGGATTTCTTGAAATGGATAAAATCCAAGAATAAGATATTAATATAAACAAACATGTAAATGGCATGTTTCCAGTCAACAAACTGATTCATATGTATGAATACAAGAAGCCTCAAACAAGCAATTGTGACTTGATGCCTTCTGATAACATTTTTCCAGAGCTGTTTGATCATTGAAGCACATATTCTATACTCTGTGTTTGAACATGATCAAAGGATTTGCCACTCAAAATAGAAATTGGAGATGAGGAAATCAATTTTAATGAAGTAATAGGTACCAAGTGTGTTTCGTTTGTTCCTAATTCCCAAGCGGGTTGTGTTAATGATTCTGTGATATACATTTAACGAGTTCTTTCTTAGAGAGAGATACTATCTTATATGCCAAACTATACTGCCTTCTCTCTTCATTTTCTTATTCAAAGAAATGCTTAGAATTAAATTTTGGACAAGGTGATCAATGAGTAATTTAATTGGAATTTGGTTGACACACTGGGGAATTCATGTTGTGTGTCAATTCAATAGGAACAGACTGCAAAGGTTTATCATATGAGCAGATAAGGTGAATAATGTTTTGTGTTTTATGGGTTACTAAGAGGCTTGATTACAATTATGAATATTTTAAAAGCCATTTTGGCAGGGATCTTTCAATATAAAATAGAAAGCAATTCCTAGAAGAAATAAAATTAACCAATTCTGACAGAAAGTGACATCACCTCTTCTGAAAATTCCTCAGATAACTGAGAACCCTGTTGAATACAAACAGTAAGAGACAATAAGATATGAGATATGCTTACCAAAAGGTTTAAAGATCATTTTAAAATATGTCTATATATATGTATATATATATGTATATGAAGGACTCAATGGCAAAACACATTATATTCCAAATTTGAAAAAAATGAGTAACCCATTCTTGTTGCTTCTCCAGAGTGCAATCTATCAATATTTACCTTGCTTTTCCTGCAAAACACATTTTAAGCCTTCCCACAGATGAAGAGAAAATTGCAATTTGTTGAAATATGCATTATACGAGATGAACATTTTTCTTCTAGTTTCATTTCAAGAATTGGATGTAATGTGTTTTGTCGAGGAGCCCTTCATATATATAAACGTAAAAAAAATTTTAAAAAGAAAAGTAAGAATTCAAAAATTAAAATGTAATCATGTAATTTATATACAAATATGCATAAAATAGATGTTAACACTCGTACATATATACTTTTAGAACAAATTAAATATACATATCTTGTATTCCTACATAATGCATTACAAATAATGATTAAGGCAAATATTCATTCGTTCTTGATTCTCAGATGGAAAATTATTTTCTTTCCTCTTTCTATCCAATCTGCAAACTTGGATGATTCAAAATGAAGACAAGCTATAACAGTAAATCATATAGAGAGACACAATAAAAAAAGACCATTATTTCACTCAGATCTGTCATTTTATAAAGATATTTATCTATGATTAATCAATTAAGTGCAAAAATTCTAGAGAAATAAATGTATAATCACTTCACAATGCCTTGTACTCCGTAAACATGGGAATTGTCAAATTTTAAAAGGGGGTGAATTATTGGTCAGTCTGGGGTTGGAATAAACCAGCACCAGATCAAAATTAGGAATTCCACCTTTGAATGTAAACTAGATGTTTGCACAATTCACTAATGAAGTGAAAGGAAACCACTGCATCTCATTTATAATATCTTGGTCTATCAGGAATATGTCTTCATGTGATGAGATAGGAAATTGAAGAAATCCCCATTGCAAGGCAGAAAGTGAGTGTGGCAGAGTGTGTCCAAATGAATTGAATAGAGGCAGTAAAGTATCTTCATAACATGGGTTATAATGGTAGAGCAGTCAAAAGAAATTCTTAAACAGATCAATATTCAGTAGAGAAAGCAGTAGGATATCAATATTGTGGACAGAGCCTTAGGGGTTTGTCTTTTCAGATGATTCCTCATTTAGGAAGTTTCCGAGCAGTGGAAAAATATGGGCCCTGAGATTGTTTTGGCAAAAATTTTGTTTGTGTTGATGGCAGCACACTTTAAAAAAAAAAAGCAGATTTCTGGTTGGCAGTAATTCAAAGTACCAGTTTTATTCAAAGCCTCCAAAGTAAATGGAGAATGTCAAAAAATAGCAATATACTAAGATAAGCATTTGAAGAATTGATACAAGATTCTGATTTAGAATTCGATGAAGTGAGTCAGATAGCAATGTAGTTTAAATGTAATTGTTTGAAAATGAGAATATTTTATACTTTTTGTTGACACTGGGAAAATATGAGCTGTTGTGGTTGTGAAAGACTTATGAAAGTAGCATGTATTATTTCTTTGATAAAAATTTTAGGTTTGCAAAAACCACCAAATCTATCATGAGAATCAGCAAATTTATTCAAGAAAAATGGATTTTAGACGCCCTTGTAATGATTATCCAAATGATCCATTTATATGTAAATTGATTTGAGAGTAATTTTGATGTTAAATCATTTTGACAAAATTTAATAATACATTTCCTGAAGACAACTTTCTGCACTTTTCAACACAGGACCATACATCAGATGCAAAAGATTTTATCAACCAACCTTTCATAGTTGTAATGGTACCTTTTTGAAAATAATGATCAGTATAAGACATACTCACACTTGAACTGGTGACAGGTTCATTTATAGACTCCATGATTTCTTTATTTATCTGTCATTGAAAAAGTAGATTGAAATACAGTTGAAATCATTACATCAATTAATAAGTAATGAGTTATCCATAGTCAAAGATTTTAGATCTATTGCGGCTTGGCATTTAATTGGGTTGGCCGAAATTATTGTTCTTTGTTGTTATAGAACATAAGAAGCATTTCATTAAAAAGATTTCTCTTTATTGTACAATAACAGCTGTAATATGAGCATGTATTAAAAAAAATGGCATATTTTTTTTCAATATATTAGATGGGAAAATAAGCAATATTCTCAGAAACCAACAAAAGGAGAAGAAATCAAATGAAAAATCACTGTAGGATGGCAAGCTTTCAGTAGAGCAAGCTTAACCTTTAAGAACAAGAAAATCCCATTAGTTTTAAAGAGAAAGGTCTACAGCCAATGCATCCTCCTGTTATTCACCTATGGAGCTGAAACATGGAACCTAACCAAGAGACCAACCCGCAAACTGAGAACCATGCAATGTGCACATGAAAGAATCATGCTCAACATCATGAGACAACACAATGTATTTGGAAAAGAGTGTCCAAAATATCATAGAATTCATTATATCACATAATTACATCATCATATAAAGAGCTGAAACATGGAACCTAACCACACGATTGACCCTCAAACTGAGAAATATGCACATTGCATGAAAGAATGATTCTCAATATCACATGGAAGGATCACAAAACAACATAACATATTGGAGAAAAAAAACAGGAATCAGGGATATCATAGAATCCATTAGAAAACTCAAATGGCAATGGACTGGTCATGTTGCAAGAATGGCAAACCACCAATGGACATCAGGACTCACAATGTAGATCCTCGGAGATTATATGCAAAACTATTGCTGGCAAAATATAAGGTAGTATGATGAAATAGACGAGTTCAGAAAATATTGGCTCTATGACAACCATGATAGAGAGGTCTGGGGAATTCTTGATGACTTCAAAAGGCATAGAGCAGTTCTTTGGTGAGGAAGATGAAAAAATTAACATCAAAAGTAAAAAAAAATTGTCTTTTATTTTCACTTGACAATCCGGAAGAACTTTTGGGCCATACATTAAAAGAAATCTAATCAGTATTAAATAGAAGAGATTACAATTATAATATTAAAAAAATTTTGTCTTAGAGAAACTGTAATTCACCATACAATGGACCATAGGTCTGAGAAGAATCTAAACATATCTCTGGATTACAACAAATATAGAATCCTCAGTTGAAAACCCATTTTACATCTAAATGAATACTTTTGGGAACTAGGTATATAGTAATGTCTCCATTAGAAGATATTGAAAATACAAGAAAAACCTGGAAATTAAGGAGTAGGTATATACCATTTCCCTGTATACGCACATCTATCATTTCCTTCTCTGTAAGTGAGATTTCAACAATGATGCAATAATATGCAAAAAAAAAAAACAGAAATATTTTGGCTTAATGAAATTAGAAGCAAACTTGCAAAACAGAAAAACAAAACAAATAATTATGATCATTAGAGTGACTCGTGTTTATTCATTTGTTCATTTTTAGCGTTATTTTTGAAGCTGAAATTGTTAGCGTAACTTCACTAACAGGATAAAATTTATATAGCAAAAATGAAATTGTAAAAAGTGATTACAGTGGAAAAAAATGAAAATATCCTGGGAAATCTGATCTGATTTTTAGAAAATATTGCCTCAATACTTTTCCTTGAAAATGAGCAGGATGCGAAGAGTTTAATGAACTTGTGTATGGATTTATATTTTTGACAAATACTGCAGTTAAGATAAAAAAAAACATTACTTAGATTTTTAAATGAATTAAATTGATATTCTTTTTATGGTGTGCCTATCAACAAATTTCCTATGGCTCAAAGAATTATGAAATTATAGACTGGGAGAGTTGTAGTGTAAGGAATCGAAATCTCATGTTTTGGTCACCAATTGGTATTGTTGGAGGTGACTATTTTTTTCCAAAAATTACCACAGCCCTGCATTGATTTCAATGAACGATGATAAAGCTATATAAACTAGATATAAGAAGCAGGTTTGGTTAGTCACTCAATAGAAACCGTCAGATGACCAACATCTTTTAGCAGCATGCCATGTTGGGGGTGATCAAAGAAATTGTAAAAACGGTTGATCAATGAATAAGTTATATCTCTTCTGTTTAACTGTGATTACGGAAAAAGCCTGGATTTAAAAGAAAAAAACAATTGTGAAAACAGATGGATATTAACTAAAGGACCATTTTAACATAAACTTACACTGCAAATTGAACTATCCCACTAAAAACTTATCAAGGGGGATATCTTGAGTCCTCAAGCTCCATTGGTGAGGTCTGTACATGTGATAGCTACATATGTACATAGCCAGCCAGATCAACTTAAATATTAAGGAAACTCATGTTGACAGTTTTGGTTGAGAGTGTCTGATAGTTCAAACTAATCATTAAAAGGTCATGTGTATGCGTGCGGCAGGCTCCTGAATTCCTGGAGTTGAAATTGATTTCCTGCTTTTGTAGCTGCATGCCGAAATAGAGTTTCAGAATCGGAATGAAGATAATGTGGTTGAGTGTGTTGACATCAAGCAAGTTGATACTATACTGCAGTTTGTTTAGGAACAGAGAATAATAAGATGAAGCAGAGTTCAAGTTTGAGCAATAACATACAAACTTATTGCTGCGTTTTAGTGGATAAAAAACAGGGTTTAGGATTAGCTTAAGCTGACTGGCCAATAAATACTTTTAATACTCTGGCTAAAATTTATGGGATGACCACACTTTGAGGATGTTAATTGTGCTTTTTTCATCATCATCATCATCATCATCATCATCATCATCATCATCATCATCATCATCATCACCACCACCACCACCACCACCACCACCACCACCACCACCACCACCATAACTATCATCATCATCATCAGTCTTTTAACGTCTGTCGTTGGACATAGAGCTTCTCCAGGATTTGACACAATTCTCTATCATGGGCGTCACGGAGCCAGTATTTCCTTAATTTGTCTAGTTCATCTCTCTATCTTGTGTTCTATCGGCCTCGGTTTCTCATCTGATCTCTGGGGATCCATGTTGTGAGACATGATGTCCATCGGTTGTCTTTCATTTTTGCAACATGGCCTGCCCATTGCCATTTGAGCTTTTTAATAGTTTCTATGATGTCTCGGACGCCCATATTTTTCCTTATATACTGTGCTGTCTTGTGATCTCTCTGTAAGGTTGAGCATGATTCTCTGATGTGCATGTTGCATACTTCTCAGTTTGTAGGTCTGTCTTTTGGTTAGGTTCCACGTTTCAGCTCCATAGCAGCAAATAAACAAATTACTGATATAAACAATTTTTCTTTGATAGCTGAATATTCTGGCTTTAAGAAATATATCACAAACTAGATTGAATTATTCAAATTAATGGCATATTTTTTTATGCAAGGAGTTGTAGATGCCTTGTGCTGGACTCTTGTTAGCTTGGTTGATGATATTTCTTGGATCCAGTCAGTAAAACAAAACTGATTTCATCATTTGGTGCTAGACCATTGTTAGACACAAAAATGTGATTTCATAAAGAAGGAATAATAAAAAGTGAATTAGAACTTACTGCATCAACTTGCTTTTCTATATTCCGCCTTCTTTTAAAAACTTCCAAGTTGTTTTTTGTTTTCGGAGATCTCTCTAGCAGAGGAAAATTTGTCACTTCAAGAGGAATGAGAAAAGCCTGCAGGAAAATAGATATAAAAGACTTTCAAAAGCAAAAATTGAATACTTTTTTCAAGCGATGATTTGCAAAGAGTATTTTCTATTTTGTTTGTATCGAAGAGACATATGAGATTACAACACGGACCCAAAATTCTTGTTTGAACAGTGGACCAAACATCACTGAAAGCCAGGAACATCATTTTTTGACTCAACACAATTTCAAAATTGCATTTTTGTAGTCATTTTAATCTCTCTAGAAGACTGTTTTCAAACTCCAGTTGAAACCAGGAGTTCATTTCATTTTTCTACCATAACAAGAATAACAAGAACAATACTCACCAAATTAAGAGCAGTAAAAATGAATATTCCCTTACCATAATTTGAAATCACAACCAACTGATTAGTAGTCATGTCTCTTTCAGACTTGGCTAAATTGACAAGTCTTACATATCTTCCAGCATTTATGTTAGAAAAATGCAAAGGTTAATTTCATTATAAAAGTAACATTTCCCTATCATTATCTGAAATCAGGGCCAAGTTAATTGGTAGCCTGCTCTCTTACTGACTGAGCTAAACTGACAAGTCTTATGTATCCACAAAGATTCATCTCACAGATACTCAAGGGCTCATTTAATTCTAATAAATAGATACATTTATAATGAAAAATACTTGCAAAAAGTTGCAGTAATCATCTTTAGCTAGAAAAGTAGAAGGGGAGTTTGGCACTGCAGCAGCCAAACTTGTTATATATTTGTATTCACTAAATATTGAATAATGATAGATACTTTCTATATAAAATTGAACTATTCAGATATAATTGAAGAAATTATGAAAATTGTTGGTAAAACAGTGAGTCAATATCAACTGAAGCATACACTTTAGCTTTACTTTTGACGATAGGTGTATTGTTAATGATTGTTTCACTTAGATTTTGAGAGCAAAAAATACATTTACAATTAAATATTAAAGCAAACAAAAAACAAGTCAATAATCTTCCTTGTTACTCTACAACATTTTCAGATTGAAAATGTTTAAGTAATGAAATGTATGTGAACATAAGCTTACCTTAATTGTTCTTCCTTTCACTTTCATATTATCAAAGCATTGTTTTTTGATGATATTTTTCAAATATAGTTTGGCAAGATTGTCATGTTCAATTTTTTCATATACCTGTTTAAATATAAAATAGAATGTATCTACTAAATGCGGAAAAAAGGAATTAGTGCACTAACATGAAAATCGATTATTATCAGTGTACTAACCCGTAAGACAGCTTCTTTGGCTTCTTGTTGGAGACGTGTCTGTTCTTCTACGTCAAGGTCAAACTCATAGCGTTCAAGTCGCTCAAGTTCTGGGAGGTTTTCATTAATATTCAACATTTTCTGAACCTTTTGGTAATGAGATAACAACAATTACTGAAATCAACTATATTTCAATTTTCTCCCCAAATGAATTCTCTTAAATTCATTAAAATTTTTCCTATATCTGTGCACGCAGCAAAGTTAATAATTTGATTCATGCTGAGTTCAGAGGAATGTTTAATTCTTAGAGAGTTGAACAATAAATTAAAAAACCTTTGTTTAATATTTGGTTCACAATTCCTAATGAAACATAAAAGCAGTATATAAAATGAACTTTCTTCAATGCTGAGGTCCAAAATGGATTCAGCAAAGATCTCAATCAAAAAAGACACTTGAATGAAATGGATAACAAAAAAATATGACTATTTCAGAAAAGAGTTTAGTTGCAATATTTTGGTCACATTTGACCTGAATTTTTTCATAATAGATTGGGACTTCCTCTGCTTAAAGTGGTGCTCTTTAACATTGATAGTTTTCGAAGAAGTAGACTATTTGGCGTCCTGTTGAAAGAGTTTAGCCACAACCTTTCAACTATTTCCTGATAGCATTTGGAACCTTAATACTTTTATTAGCTATCCCCAGATCTTTATCTCTGTGACAATGTATTTTTTTGTTTTTGTTCTTGTTTTTATGGCCATCCCTGCTTGGGAGGGTGGGTATACAATGTCATGGCTCATGATGGATTTATTTTTTTTTCCAAACTTACAGGTAAGTGGCATTATTGCAATCAAATTAATTATACAATTAGAAATTAAAAGTTTAACTTTTGCATTCTTTTTTGGCGTGTGTTTCAGAGAGAGAGAGAGAGAGAGAGAGAGAGAGAGAGAGAGAGAGAGAGAGAGAGAGAGAGAGAGAGAGATATGTATATATATTACATATGTATCATATTATTTAAGTGAGATTAATATTTGGCACTAGTATTGAATCAAAACAAACTAGAAAGATCTCTTAATATGCTGTTTTATACATACAGTTTGTCGCATCTGTTTAATTGAGTCTTTGATGTGCTTCTTGGCAGCAGCAAACTGTTTATTCTTTTCTTGTAGATGCTAAAAATAGACAAAGAATATGGATTAGTTATTGAATTAACAAAAAGGGAAAATATGCATATTATTTTTACCAATTAAAAGATTTCTATCTCTATTAAAATGAAATGCAGTAAACCATAGCTGATGCTGATGTCTTTCTGGTGGCACAGAAGAACTGACCTTTGCTTTCTTTATTTGTATCCATGAACCTTTCAGAAGAGGAGATGGATTGTCGGGGGAAGTCTCTGAAGTTTCGTCTGTGTCTGTGGTATAAACTTCTTTTTCTGGTTCTGGCTCTTCTACTTCCTGTTTGAATTGACAAATAATTGTAAAAAATCAGGAAAGAATAATTTGAAATAGTTATTGAAGGAAAAAAAAATGATCAGAGTTTTACTAGAAGTTGAAGCACTTGTATAAAGGTAATACAGAGTGTGTCAAATTATTATGCAAATATATTTTTCCTTTCTAAAATCTGCTATGTGGAAAAATTTGAATAACTTTTACACAAATATTCACACAGCATTATTTTACAATGCCCACAAATATTAGACTTGAATATACAAGTGGTGAAGAATACAAGGCATTCTTTGAAAATTCCTTGAATTTTATTGTTAAGCATGAATAGAGAACACAGAAATACACTAATTATATATTGAGTAAATTATTAAATAGTTCACTGAATTAAGAAAGTTTGAACAAGCTATAAAAACTGATATACATGAAATACTGAAGCCTATAAATTAACAGTATGCAATTTTGAAAACATCTGATACATTCACTATTAAACATTAGAGCAAATAAATCATTTACTTTGAAAAGTAAGATCTTTGCCCATAAATTAGATATTAGTCCATCATCCATCAATTTCATTAAATTTTGAATTCCTTCAGTTGTAATAACTCAAGAGAGTTTCAATTGGGTTGAAATCTGGAGAAAATGCCAGCCATTCCATTAATCTACCATTTCTGAAACCTTTTTTAGTCAGGTAGTTGACCATTGCAATACACTCTATGCCATGGCATTGTCTTGTATGGAGATAAGTTATCATAACATAGACTGAAAAACTTGTTCATAAACCAAGGCTGAAAATTGTCTTTCAAAAGTTCAATATAAGCAACAGAATTTCATTTTTATTACACTTTACACACGCCAAGGTTCAACCAACTAGTCTTCTACAGTTCCGAACGAAAACATAACTCTTCTGCCACTTTACTGATGCTTAGTCAAACACAATGCTTCTTTTCCTTTGCAACACAGCCCACACCCCATTCATCTATCCATTCCATCAAGAGTAGCTCAGCACTCGTCAGTAGAAAGAACAACATTGAAGTCAATTTTCAAATGATTTCCTGCCCATTCAAGACGTTTCACCCAGTTTGGACTTCAAAGGCAGTCAAATATCAGCCCCGATACATTTTTCAACATGATGAAGAATTCGGCATCAAGATGATTTAGACATGTTACCATGATCAACCTCCTAGAACATAGTTTTGCTGTTCAGGGTTGGTTATTATCTGACAATATGCTTAATTCAAGACGCTTTTTTAGTATGTTTTTACCCTGGACCTTATCTGATGTTTTACATGATGCACCAGTGTCTACCATGTATTTTTCACTGTTTGATGGTCCCCGTTGAACTGTTTTCCTATTTCAAGGATTTTATTGCTTTTTTTCAAGCTATGTGACAATAGAATTTTTCTCAGTCTGTGATAAATCCTTTTTAGGACTAATATTTTAATACTTTTGTAGTGGTCACCTGATAATTGTGCACTCTTAAAATGCAAAGTTTTAACAAAAAAATGTTTCAGTTCGTTTACAACTGCACAGAATGTCTTCATTTTTGCTGCTTTGGCACAGGTCAGTGTTGCTAATATTTGTGTCAAATTATTTTTCTCCATCTTACATGAAACTAAATTTACAATGATATAAGCTTTTTGCATGATAATTTGGCACGCAGAAGGTAGTGATACCTCACTTAATGAAGACGATTTGTTCCACAAAATGACTTGTTCGGTGAAAATTCATAAAGTGAATAATTCAACTTAGGGGTTTCCAGTAATTTGTTCCCAATAAAAGTATAGGATGCTTATAACCTCAATAATAATTTAGTAAATAATATGGACTGTACTAATTACTTTCTAAATAATTTATAAATACTGATAAACATGTTACTTTGATTTTTTTAGAAGTCTCTTTTCTTCAGAATAGTGGAAATAATGCCTATAGTCATGCTGTAATCTTTGCTAAGTTTTGTTGCACGAAAACCAGATTTACTGTTACAAACAATTTAATACTAATTATAATTGTCTTTCTAGACTTCTGAAGTGGACCAACTACAATAGAAGATCTCTCAGGATACATGATTTAAAAATTGCTGCCAAAAAAAAAATAACACACAATAATGTAATAGTTTTATAATGAGATGCAAATGATGGGATACGCTATACAGCGTTGGAGCACACACATATCTTATTCTTTCTTTATGTTTTAAGGCTCATGCAGTCTCAAATTATTTGGTCCTTTCCTTGCTAATAGATTCAATGTTGGCAGTTGAAGACCTCTTGTTTCATAGAATTTTGCAGTTTTAAAAAAATCTCAAACTGAAAATATTTCACTGTGAGATCTCTTGGCAATTGAGACCTCTCACTAAGTAAAATTTCATTAATAAGGCTCCTTTGCTACGAGAGGCACCATTGTATAAAAATGTCTGTGCCAGTGACATTTCAAAAAACGTGATGCTATCTAACTTACAAATCACCAAAGAACAGGTTCATTCAAATAGAAATCAAAAAAAGAAAAAATATAAGCAATTGTATATTTTCCAGATTTTTACACTGATTTTCATTTTCCTTTCTGCTTTAATTAACTTAGTCTGTAATTTTATGCAGTCATAGGGTGTAAGTAGTTTGCGTCGAGATTGATCAAACAGTATCATCTAATATGAAGTTGATGTAAATCAACACATGAAACTTTTGCGACTCTTCATCACATAATAACTATTATTAGGTAAATTGAAAACATTTTCAAGATGAAAATTTCATTCAAAGTTAGAAACACTACAATTGAAAATAGATAAAAAACAGAGAGAAATACTAACCGTCTCATCCTCAAAGGGTACCACTGTAGGCATTTTCTCAAGGGCTCTGGACTCCAGAACCAAAAGGGTTTTTGTCATATCTATCTTATTATGTAACTCGTATTCAGTATCTTTCATGCGTTTGATGGCATCATTACTTGTATAAGTGATCTGATAGCAAGAGAAGGTACCATCTTCACTTGTGAGAAGCACATGATAACAGTCTGCAGTCAGGAATAGTGTCTTGGCACAGGTTTGGTACATGTCATGACTCGAGTATTTAATCACACTTTTATTCTGAGAAGAAAGAAAAAGTAAAATATGTTGATTAGAGAATGTTGTCTATTATCAATCCTCCTTGAGCAAAAAGAAAGATGAAGATGAAAACATTGTGGACATAGATTTTACTAAAGATTAATGTACAGATGAATTTATACTTTTAGTTCATCAAGTGGAGAATCATATCAGGTTGCCCAGCTTTTGACAGGGCAAGCTCAATGATGAATGCTGATTGGCTGCTGCTACTGCTGCTGATGACTTTTTAATTCCCAGACAATAATTAGTGTCACTACTGGAAAAGCACATTACATCCACATTGATTAACAATATCTACTTATATAATGAACAGTATGATTTTCTGGGTTCTCTGTCTGTAACCATACATTCTTCCACGAAAAGCTAACAACTTTTAAAAATAAAAATATCTCCTACCTACCATTTTGAAGAATGGACTCTTCCACAGGTTCTTTTATTTTTTTTTCTACTAAGAAATCATGAAATAAAATTCAAAAACAGATAGTTCCCATAGCACACCCTCTACCTCTCTCTTTTACACCCCACTCTCCTGCACACCCCCTCACTATGACCTCCGATAATTTAGCCTAACATACCATCCTAATTCTCTTCTGAGTCCAAGGATCCTCAAAAGCTTTTTCCAAATTTATCTATGGTAATCACTCCTTCACTTTACACCATTTTGGCTTACAAAAGACTTTTCTAGAAATGCTCACCACGTTAATGGACTCACCATGGTAGAGGTTGAACAAAGATAGAGAATACCATCTCTGCCACAGGACACCAACCATTTATAGTCATCACTGCAACATAGGTCTATACCAGGGAGCTGGTGACACGTATAGGATTCACGAGTAAATAAGATTTCAGAGGAGCTATCAGCCAAATCCTGGAGCTGGATACAAAAAATTGCATACTTATATAAATATAAAATCAATAAAGTGGTATTGGAAATAATGTTTTGGTCAGTGTTTGGAAAATATGAGAAGTTATTTTGGATTTTGGATTATCTATAAATACCAAGTAATTTGTAGACTGTCTGTATATATGAAGTAATTATTGATGAAACACTGACAGAATTTCAACAGGATGAAAATTCAAGCAACAGCCTCCTTTATCAGTTATCTGCAAAATCAGTTAAGTCTTTTGGACATGTGCTTCAATATCTATCCTCATAATAGGTATGAATGCTAATTTCTTCTCTGTTTGTGAATGAAAACTGTCAAAGGAACTCAGAATCATTCACTGAACGAGCTAGCTTGACTGTTCTTCCTCTTCCAACTGTATCTATCTCTATATCATCCAAGGGCACGGATGCCAAATCAGCCATTTTTCGGTCAAATCTAGCCAATTTTCCTGCAACAGTTAAAAATCTGGCCATTTAAAAAAAGGAAATTTTTTATTTCATAGCCAAGTCATGAATTCAATATTTTCAGCCAACTGAAAATAGTAAAAGTTAGCCAATTTTAGCCATTTTTGAAGGTCAGTCACTGCAAATTAAAAACATAGACAAAACATTTTTCTCATAATTTTCATCATTGTTTTTGAAATGAAAGGTCTGGGATCACTTCAAAAATATGCATTTAAAGCTACATTCACATATCTTGGACAACAAAGCAAAATGGGTTGATAAAAAAAGTTAATAAACAGCTGAAGCACAAATGAAACGGTGCATTGCAGCTGGAGATAATTATTCAAGGTAGCTCTAAGATATGCAGGATTAGAGCGTGCAACAAAAACCGGAGGTAATTTGTGACATTTTAAGGGATTTTTAGGAGGGTTCTATTTACTACAAGATTATAATGCTGAACTGGACTGACGGGGCTGACATATTAAAGAGGAGGCTCTCCAAGCAACTGGTGTTGCAAACTCTTAGGTATGTATTTGCAAAGCTCTCCATTGCTAAGTCCTAAACAAAAAGACTGATCCTCAAACTGAAGCATGCAATATGCACATGAAAGAATCATGCTCAACCTCACATGGAGAGATCACAAGACAGTAAAATATACCAGGGAGAAAACAAGAGTCAGAGACATCATAGACTCCATCAGAAATCTCAAATGGCAATGGGCTAGTCATGTTGCAATAATGGCTTTGGGCTATACACATATAGGCTCCACTGACCAATGACCTGTAATGATGTGGAAAACCCTCCTGGATCTTCATTCACAGAGCCAAGACAACACTCACACACACAGAGACACAGAGACACAGACACAGAGACACACAGACATATAATATATATATATATATATATATATATATATATATATATATATATATATATATATATATATATATACTATATGTATATAAATATGAGATCAGGTAAAAAGCTAACTCCCAAAAGAAAATATTTTCAGAACAAAAATTCTTAAAGAAAATGTAATCAGAAAAAAAGATTCCCTGATAATATCATAAATATTTCAGAATGTTCCATTTTTGATGTGATAACTATGTCCATAAAATCAGGGTCTGGTTCCGCTTTCTAATTGTATAGTTAATTGAACCACTCCACTAAAACACAACATAATAGGTGGAAATCACCTGGATTTGTTTCATTCTCTAAGTTAGAGCAGCCTGAAAATGTGAAGCTGAAAATATTTTGCACACCACACACCATTCTTGCTGAGTTACACACGAAGAAAAACTATCATAACTATAAGGATGGTGTCTGATAAACCAAACATCAAATCAATACCTCTACAAATGTTAATGGGAAAAGCTTTTTATCATTTGACATAAAATCCAGAAATCATTAAAAAGAAAGTAATACAAACCGCATGTATCTCCTCATTAATAGGCAACTTAATAATTTTACATGATTTTTCTGAGTGCACATAGGCTTCTCCATTAAAAGCAGTTAATCCGTGAGTAGGTGATAGCAATGTAAAGTATTTCATTTGCAATTTACAAGGATCAAATTCACACTCCTGGCTCAAGTGTTTCTCTTCATAGGCTATAAAGGAAGAAAAATGAAATACATTTAGAAAAACAATCATGCAAACAAAATCATTTTGATATTATCAAATATTACAATACTTTTTTCACTATTTATAAACATACAACATTAAAAAATATAATTCAATTTTTTAGTTGTGGATGAGTGACTTTAAAAAAAGATGTAACACAAGGACTCATTTTTTAGTGATTATTTGATATATCCCATCAAGAATTCAATTTCCCTAGTTGTACCTCATAAAACAACATCCTGTTTTCTCAAATCTGGACAAAATTTAGACTTGAAAATATGATAAACTTTGGACTTAAGTGGTGATTGAGAATGCAATTAAATCTAAGAAAATGATCTAAGAAAATGATCCATTTTTTTTAGTTCTGATTCTTGAAGCCAAAAGATTCATCCTTAATAAGATGATTTTTTTAATACTTTTCAAACATGATCAGTAAAAGAATGCAAATTATTCATACATTAGTATGAAGAATTAGTATGCCTCAAAAATAAATCTGATAAATGGAGTTGTAGAAAAAAATCTGATCTTACTCTCTTTAAAGTCTGCATCCAACCTAAATATAATCAGCCTGTCCGCTCCAGCTTCTTTCTTATCCTGTTCATAGCAGATGCTGATATAAACATCAACACCTTTATAACTGTCTGTTGTTAAATTTGATACATTGCCAGGAAGATCTACAAAATCCAAGAAAAATCTAAAGTTTAGTTTTCTAGAAAAAAGAATAAAGCCAATTCATCATTCTCTCAGCTGAAGTAGATTATTGTGATAACTTCTGTTAGTCTATTTATTCCCAATATTGATCAGGTCTCTGTAAAATAATTTGAGGACAATTTGATGGATCTGAAAGAAACTTGGCATAAGTTCATGAAATAAACATCTTGAATATTGGATATGATAAATTTTAGTCTTTTCTACTTTTGTCTCTGAACGAATGAAACGTAATTTCGCATTCATATTTGGAAAGATTTTTGAATAAACTTTATCTATGTATAATTTTTCTCTGAAGGTAAGTAATGAATGTTTGTTGAAAAATAGCACACGAGATAAAATTAATCTACTGGTGAATTTCAATATGTGACAAAAATCTGGAATTTTAATGTCAATTCCCAAGATAAGAAACCTTTGAAACTTATCATTTTTCAGTCATTTTCATCCAGATTATTGCAGTGCACAGATTTCATTTTCTCCATTGCTTGACAGCTTTCATTTTATGCTACGAATGGCTATATCTTATTTCAAATATCATTCTATAGGTGTCAGACTAAGCTAAGCTATGTGAATAGGTATGATTGTTTTCAGACTGTTGTTCTCATTTTGGTCTATCTTTTGAACACAATGTTCCAGCCACTGTACCTCAGGGCCTCCCTCAGGTGGGTCTTGTAAATGGAAAGAGTTTAGAATATTGGGAAAGGGGGCCTCTTTCAAAGCGTAAGGCCAGAATGTCTTCATTCCACAGTGTATTTCAAGGTGGGAGATTTCTCTTAGTGATAATCATGTTGCTGTTGATTATTGGTGTTATAGACACGTTTTATTAAGCTAAATAAATATCTACAAATGAAAAAGCTAGGTATGAAGCACTACAAGGGTCACTCATACTGCAAATTCATGACTTCAATTATGTTTCATGCATGAAATAAAAAAAAAAGATTTTATTTCTTCAGTGGAAATATCAATTTTCGGATTTTTCAATTTGAATGTGTGTTATGGCTGAACGTGATTAAATGAATTTGGTATCGATACTATTTGAGTGAAACATGGTCAATTGTTTTTTGGCAATTATTTCTTTTATTTTATTTCATTTGCTTTTCAAACTCTTGGACCATCATTTTCTGATCATTAATAAGCAGCATGGCTCAGAAATAATCACTGCTTACTAATGATCAAGGAAAGACAATCTGTGTGTCATGACAAAAAGTAACAGAAATGACACAAGAAATACTAATCAAAAGTTATGATTAACAGTGCTCTGTATGAAGAATTTGAATGATATTCAATATAAACAAAGAAGGTGGCAGCATATCAGGTGTTCAGGAAAAATACAGAACAAAAACTATATGCTTAGATTTGAATTTGTTCTTCATAGCTTAATTAGTAACATAGCTTCCTTGAACAGGCATAGGGGATGCAAGTTCAAATCTATGATTTTTACTTATGATCATAGAATGATGGTTTGAGAGTTGCTATAAAAAGCAACAGAAATAAGTTTTGTATCATTAAAATATTGCACATTTTATGAAATTCTTTCTTTGTATCATTGTTTTCATAATCATAGCATCATCATCAATTTTTGTGCTGACCAATGATTTTGGTCAGAGAATTTTCTCTTGATGTTTTTGAGTCAGATTTCAATTTCATGACGTCCTCCAGAGTATTAATGCAAAATAACTAGAAGTAGGAAAGAAATAGTTTATGTAAACTCTTTGTGTTTGTACATTGATGTTTATGTAATATTTTTCCATTTAGTTTTATTTATTGCAATCATTCAAGTGAAGATACTTACTTAGATAGCCGTACATTTGGAATCCCTTTATTCCACTGCCATCTTGAATGAAGAAATGTTTATTTTTTGACACAGCAAACAAGAAATCACCATTGTAATCAAAGCTAAAATGAATTAAAAAACAGTGAAAATCAGCCTTTCCATAAATGAGGGTAAGTATGTTCTTTATTCAGAAATTGTTTCAGTAAAATTAAAAATGTACCTTTTTTATCAAAAAGTGGCTTTGTGTTTTATCAATATGTACTGTAATCCAAAAGGAAATCTTTGTAAAGAATTAACTATTACTCAAATGTCAGCATGTAATTATTGAAAGAGAGAATTCTAAAAATGAAAATTTAAGGAATGCATAATGCTTAAGGGAAGCTGTGTTTTGAATCATGGCTTCCAGGTGTTTATACATAATTTGCAACTATAATTATGATGGTGAATGTAATGTATGGAAGAAATCAAGAAGAAAATGCTGAAAAAAAGTAGATTGCTTTAAAGTATAGATATCTGAAAATGAGTGTGAATCTGTTTGATAGAGAATATAGAATTACATATCTATTTTGTCAGATTTGATTATTTTAAAATCAAAAAATATACCTACTGTACATGTGTAATAGGAGATTGACAAAGTTGTATGGAATAAATCACTCTTGGTTCTGTAATACTTTTGACTGCAACTATACAAACATGGCCACTAGCACATCCAATGGCCAATGCATAGCTGACTGGACTACAGCTCAAGGCACATAACTACAAAAACAATTGCCACAATAAATAAGCGTAAGTACACAACTCCCTTAAATGTCATGATCTGAATGAATCATTTGGACAAGCAAATTATATATAACATATGCGTTTAAAAAGTTTTCCAAATTAGAATCTAACAATTGTGCTTGTATTTTTCTGTCATACTTTTTAAGAGAATAGGGTTACCTTGATTAGTATGATTAATTTCAAAATTTTCCGTACTGTTCAAAATTGCACTCTTTAAAGTCTTATAATGATTTAAAGTGTTTTTGTTCTCAGCTTACATACTCAGCTATATTAATTTGTACAGCAATACCATTATTGTACAACATCAAAACCTGCACTGATCAAAACTGCGCCATTCAAGTTATTCCTGTATTTTGTAACAGAATGGATGGTTGGACATTGCGGTTCAAGTGTGGGCGTTCTGGTATGTCCCTTTGAGTGCGATCTGATTTAGCACCAGACTTCTAGGCACCAGAATGTTGGGTGCAAAGAAATAAATGTTGATTGATTCATCATCAATCTGAATACTCACATACACATACATACAAATATATACAAAAACGCACACACATACAACATGCACACACACGATATATGCACATGCGTACACATACATTTCATGCCACACACATAGTACATATGTACACACAAACAAATGCTGTGTACTCACATGCATACACACTATACATTCATATACTGCATACACACATATGTATTTGTCACATATGCACACGCATACACATAAATACCACAAACATAGATATACACTCATATACATATACTCCATAGTCATATCCACACATTTCATAGATGCACACATATACACATGCACACACATGACAAATACACAAACTTACACTTACATACCATATACATACACACAAGCATCACCAATATATATGTACACACACACATGCTTCATATATGTACTCACAAGCCACATTCCCATTCACACATATGTACATTTACAAGCCATAAACACACACATTCACACATGCTATATATATACATACATACACACATGCGAGATACTCACATATCATTTATATATCAGGAATTGTGGAAATATTTGAAATTTTAAAAAATATTAATCTTTTCTTTAACTTTTTGAAAAAAAAACAACACCTTTTTTAACAGAAAAAATCATTTTGGGTCTTTTTTGAATTTTGTATAATTATGTCAGCACTACCGGACATACTACAGTGATTTACTTAATTGCTGGTGTATGTGTGTCTGTTTGTTTTAATTTTAAAATGACTTATGCCAGTAAGCTCTATTGGCCTATACGTAGGTACATCAATAAGTCTGTAGGGATATCACAACCTTAATCACAAAGCTTAAAGTATACTCAATTAATTGCAAAGTGCTCAAGGAAATTTCTTCTTATGAAAAGTTTTCCACATTCTTCATTCACACAGAAAATCGAACCTGGGACATTCTGCATGTGAGACAGACATGATAACAATTATCCTAGCACTTAATTCAGTAGTAAAAATCATTCATATAGATCAAACATCATTCATTGAAAATTTCATACTAATTAATAACTATGTGTCAGGCCCCAGACTTATCGGTGTATTCTTGTAGACTATAATGAAAAATTTCATGGGCTGTATCAAAATGTTTTATGCAAAAAATAACAGTAAATCATTGATCAAATCTGCAATAATTTGCAGCTACTAATAAATCTTCAATAGTTTGTAGTTCAAATCCTGATGGCTAAACCAAAAATACGAGCTGAAATAAGTTTACTAACCCCCAAATTACCTGGTGCCGGCTATTTAAGAATTGTAATGTTATGATATTATTGTTTATATTCCTACAAATACATCTATTAGAAATGTTACACAAAAGACAACAGGAAAATGAAAGAAAAAAAATGTTACTGTTTTATGCAGATTCAAGGAAGTAAGTTTTTGGCCATCTTCAATGTTCCACAATTGCATCAATCCATCTGTCTGAATGGTCTGAAACATAAGAATTGGAATAGAATGGCATAAACACTCAACATTCTTTCAAGAAAAATTATAATACATTGTAAAAAGCATATAAATACAGATAGCATATTTTGGACTCATTTCAAAATGAAATGCAATGCTTTAATCGATATTATTATATTATCTTTTTACATAGATTGACATGTGGAATATATTTAGGTGGTGACTTAATGGATATTGAGCTTTGATTTTAATAAACTTTATAATTTTTAAACCAAAATTTCCAAGTATTTTACAGCTATGATCAAAAAAGAAATGAGAGTCAAGTCGGAAAAAAATACCATCTATTATCAAATCATATCCAAAATGTTTTGAACCTTGATCAAATCTTTTGAAAACATTTTATGGGAATGATTGAATTCTTATTTACTACATTGGTCACAAGATGATGAGCTTTGTAAAGACCAGTCATAACCCAAGTTAAAACAAAAGATACTTACCACGGCAGTTTTTGTACCTGGATATACACATTTCACATCTACAAAAGGAGAGCTACTTTCATTGTGTAGAATTTCCACTTGATCCAGCTTAGTTGCTTTATGAAGTTGAATTAAGCCCTGACAATAAGACAGATAACAATGAAATAAAGCTGACCAATAAAAACAGATAATGTCTGACAGCTGTTAATTTACTTGAATTTGTATGCAAATTCAAATTGCCACCTTAAATATCAGGGAGTTTGAACAACATGTAAGAATCAAATGTATTATGGACTTTTGTTACTACTATTTGTGAGATGACCAGATACACTCATCTTCAAAGTAACTTTAAAGGTAAAAACTAGATGTTGAGGCGGGTATATTTTCACAGTCTAATTCCCAAAACTTTTGGATTGCACCTTTTAGCATAATTTGAAATCTGAAAAGATAATTCATCTGAAATGGAGAACATCATTCATGATCTGGGGATTTATTTTGAATTCATCTCAATAGAAGAAAAAAAAAAAAGAGTAGAAGAAAGAGGGAAGAAGAAAAAGAGAAAGGATCAAGACAAAAATATAGTAGTATAGTTATTATTTTGGTATCAAAAATTATTTTTGATTGGCAATAGTTCAAAATTATATATTGTTTATCAGAAATGAAGAGACTTTAAATGTTGTAAAATATCAACTTGAAACTTACCTGAGGTGATCCAATCAAAATCATCTCATGGTCTAAAGTCAATGTGAAAGTTGAAATTGGAATATTTGTGTTGTACTGGCTAAGAAGTTTTGGTTCTTCACCAAAAATATCAAATAGTCGAATGATTCCGCTCTGAAATTATATCATTACAAGTTCATCCATAAATAGTTATAATGTATTTCAAATAATTCTCATAAGTATTAAAACTAATTTTGCTTTGGCAAAATGCAATTGAAAAATAAAGAGAGACATTTGAGATAGATCAGTTGAAGTCGATTGATAAGTCCTACAACATACTAAGGTCCTCAGCACGGGGATAATTGTAGTTGCAAGTTGAGGATTAGTTTGAACTTTGGATCATTTTGTTTTCTAGTCTTGATCAGCTCATTATCTCATTATTTTCAGGTTATGTGACATATCACAGCTTCTTTCTTTTATTTTGATGTCTTTATGTCAAAGAAAAAGGAACCTAATATTGTGTCATTGTTGGCAGATTTCATTATAGTGGAAGTGAAATACCTGATTATTAAAATGTCAGTCATTTAGAGAGAATTCTAAAATTATACATTTGTGATAAAGTTAAAGAAATTAAAAGCAGGAGTACAGCTCACCTTAGCTGCAGCAAAAAGCCCAATGGGATGTACGGCAATAAAATCTATAGAATCTGCTTGTTCAGAATTGCCATCACTTGCAGACTTTTCTCCTTCATCTGCTAAAGAGTAAACACACAAGAAGAGGTAAGCTATTGGATCAAGCACTAAATCTCTGTATAGTAGGAATGCTACACTTGAAAAAATTCATAGAATAATTGAATGAATTATACAGTAAGTATACAAGGTAAATGTATGTGTATTTTAGTTTTTATTCATCATTAAAAACTAATGAATCATTGAATGTGGTTCATTTTACTGATTTTTAAATTTCTTTCAGCCAAGTCAACTGAGTACATTGAGAAAACTGGGTTGAAAAATGCAGCAACTTTTGATTTTGGCTAATGATGCTTTGAATCATTTTGAGGATTAGCAACATCCATACAAATGCATGCATCAAAACATGAATACATGAAGAAAAGAAACAGATTGAAAACAGAAGAAAATTTATAACAAATTGATGCTGTAAAATTACTCTTGAATTTTGATGGTGATAGGATGAATTTCAGTCAATAATATACATAAATATATATAAATCTTTATGAATGGACATATACCTACATCTACATACATGTACAAATGCTGAGTAGCTTTTTAGAGATATTGTAGGAACATTTACATGACAATAAAGCAAATGATTTGACATGAGAAAAACAGGAAAATTATGGCTGACAAGTATAGCTCCTCAGATTAGGGCCCATTTTATTAAACTAAATAGAAACACCAAAAATATTTGATTTAAAGCGTTATCAATAATGGATGATAATTAAACCCAATGTGCATGTATGCTTTATCATTACACTCTGGAGTGAATATTAACAGTATGTCAATCTTATTCTTGGCATCATTACCAATTTTACATATGAGCAATTAGTTATTCAATTCAAATATAACTTTTCACTGTGTTGGATAAATATATAGTTTAGCTTTAAAAATTGTGTAATATCATAGTTGATAATTAACTTTGAATAAAAAAACAATACTTTACCTGGAATATCTTTGTAGTTTGAAGGATGAAATAGTATCATTGCTGAATCTGAATCCATGTCCACCTGCAAAGGTAAGATTTACAGAATCTGTAAGAAACTATTGAAAAGTGATCATTAATTATCACAAATGATGATCATTATGATAAACAATATACTATTGTGTATTTCCTTACATTAGTACAGAATTTCAGCAATATGATATCAGATTTTCATTATGTAATTATTACACAATCACATGTTCGCTTGACGTGTATTACTAGTAAATTATGGTGAGGCTGGGTTTTGCGAACTAGGTATACAGAAATATCTCCATTAGTAGACATTGAACATATGAATATACTGGAAAGTAGGTATACGCAGACACCCATGTAGCCCCATTCCCACAACTGATTACTAGGGAATGCAATGTCTAGATGACTTCAGATATTTTACAAAATCCAGCTCAATGAAATATTCACCTGATATCTTTATTGAAGGGTACTAGTTCTAATGTTATACAAGAACTAAATACAGATAATTCAACTTAAACAAATCTTTTTTATAAGTGCTGGAAATAGAATTGAGAATAGTAAGAAGTTGATGTAGTCTAGACGAAAAAGTAGGTCCACGGGCACTCTCTGGATTTTTTTTTTTTTACATAATACTCTTTCACAAAATATCATTTTTCTTATTGGATTATTATGTGACAAAGCCCCATACAGATAGGTCTCACTCCACCAGAACTTCCTCTGCCCAGGCTATGTTCAAAGATCCACTGAAGAGATTCTGGCAAAGTTGGTTGAAACGTCTTCAAGCTGAGCTGATCTGGTCATAAAGCAAAGTCACCAATGTTGTTGGCAACCTCAAGGATTGAGAGGATACTCAATGAAGCAGTCCAACACATGTAAAATTTATTATTTGAAGTACAAACAATTATAGTCAGTTTTCTTCACAGTTTTTCAAAAGTTCTCATAATTCTTGTCTCCAGGTTGTGAGGAGAGTGAGAGGTAAATCTACAAGGCTCCATTTCAACTTCATAGGCCTAGGGCACTCCTATCCGGGTCTTTCCCCATTTGCCTGGGGTTAAGGACCCATATTGGCCAAAATGTCCATCTCTTACTGCATGCAACATGCAGCTGCCATCTACAGTGAATTGCCGCCTCCTGCCCTTGGTCCATGAAATCTGGAGGTTATTAATGGAGAAAATAATTTTACATTTACCAACCAAATTGGACAAATGTATCATAATTAATATTCCTTTGCTTATTAGGCATAAAATGTTGCACATTCTGGAATGTTCCCTTTATGCCAATTCAAAGAACCAATCAAAATTTGAATAAGTTACCCATCGTATTCTAAGTATGAAAAGGTTCCAAAATCTGGAATATTATTTTTATGTCACCATTGAAAGTATATCACATGTTATGTAACTTTCACCCTAAGGGCCATGGCCTCCTTTGCAGGATGTCCTTGAGTGACATGTTTTATAAACACAATCCATTTGGCTATTATTGTTTTGAATCACCTTGTTTCTTATCAACTTGACTAATATCTGTTTGCTTTTTGCATTTTTAGAGGTTAAAATAAATTTAGCTAATGATGCTAATTTGAAATCTATATGCTTGTAAAATCAGTGACACTCATAATGTCACAATTGTAGTATTGTCTAAATAAAGATGTTGACATTTCTTTATATAACACTTGCTTTGTTTCCCTTTGGGACAATAGAGAAATCCATGGTACACAGATTGCAAGAATATTTTACATAAGCCGTTGTCTGGAGTGGTGACCCCTCTGACATGTGTTTGAAGTTGGGGTTTGTATCATATTACCACTTACTTGGCTCATCACTTTCAAAACCATTTTTCCTCAGTCTTTTAAATACTAATGCTTTGTAAATCAAATTATAAAATATTGATACACCTTGCTTCTAATGTAGATCTAATGGAGAGAATAAAATGTTTATTACTGACCTTCAGTACATGTCCTTCCTTGCAACCAATGTAAAGGACTCCCAAGGCCAACCAGCACTGGGATAATGGAGTCACATGCTGGGAATTATCAAGTAAGTAAGTCAATTCTCTAGCTCTTTCACCAATTAGGCCAGCTTTGGCAGCTTGGGTTAAGTGAAGACCATCATAGACAGAGATTATTGGATGTGAGTCAGTCATGGAGATTTTTTTCATAGGTTTTGCATCAGCAAGAGGACAAGGTAAAATCCTGGTTAGAAAATGAAAAGGCTTTCATATCAATATATATCAGGATATGATAAAAGTAATTTTAATGAAGGCATTCTATGTACCCAATTTCAAGGTACAGGAACATATTTATAAAATTTTTGAAATAAGGATTCTGAAAGATAATTTTCCAGTATTCCCTAAAAAATTTGAACTTGAATTCCCATTTTGTTGTTTTTATTACAATGTTTCACTTAATAGATTCTTTTGCCTTCTTCGAGTGTTTGTTGGGACTTGTAGTTTTTGAGTCTTATCCAGTTATTTTCCACTTCCTCCACAGGCACAACAAAGTCAAAGTCCATTGTGAGAAAAATTTTAGTTGTGATGGAAAAAAACCCAACAATCAGAATATATACATTTTTTTTAAAATATGGAAGGTTATCTAAATGGCTTTGTCACAATGATTTGTGATGTATATCATGCAATTAAATTTCTCTATATCAACTGTCTGACTCTATACATCATAAATCACTGTAACAAAGCTGAGGTACCCAAGACAAGGAATTCTAGGGTATACTCTCTACTCACCTGGTCTACCCGATGGATTATCATAATTTTAAGCATTTGGGACTTTTTATCCAGATTTAAAACATTAGACAATTAAAAGCTATTTTGAAAGATTTTTCTGTAGATTGTTTCATAGGAACAAAATATTTCAATTGCAAAGACATTGGGATAGGATTATAGAATCAATTAGAGAATATCTTGATGTTGCCACCTCTGCCTAGAAATGATTCACCATAGCCTTAGACTGTGCTGAATCACTTGCCCCATCCCGACTCTTTGGTTAGTAATACATGGTTACATAGAGCAATAAATTGGTTGGTGAGATCAAAGGCACTGATATGTCACTGACTGGAGTTGTAAGTTTCATACAGGAATGAGTGTTACAATACAACAAAAAAGATGTTGTTTTTATTTAAAAAAAATATAAATTAAACCATATAATCACTCACTTTTTCACCCCCTTTTCACTCACTCTCTCTCATTCCAACCAAGCTTTCCCACGAATGCCTACAATATAAAGCTATGTCATAGTGTTGGCAAATATATGTTCATTTCATAATGGATTATAACTGTAAATCGAGCACCCCCCCCCCCAGAACAAGTTGAAAAAGACGAATTTCAAAAAAGTGAAAAAAGAAAAATGGTTTTAAAAAATGACTACTAGACTACACATGTAAATTTTCAAGGCTCAATGCCAGAAAATGTGAGCAGGAGCACTGACACAGACAGACAGAGATGGGAAGGATACCTAACCACCATGTTGTTTGTTGCTTGGTCAGGTTGGTGATTGTAGCTACAGTGATTTTCTTTTTTGAATTATCATTCCAGTTAAAAGTCATGTCATTATGAGTCATACTAAAGTGTTTTCAGAAGAAACAATAAAAAAGGGGATAAATAAAAAGAAAAAAAATGAGTAAGGAAGAAATTTGGAATAAATGCCAGTAACACGATGCAGTGCATTCCCAGGGAAAGAAAGAGAGCCGACTTGAGGCAAGCTTATTCTGCTTGTATTAAGAATGCTTATGTAAATTGTTGAAATAGATAGACCTTCAGATTTTATAAATCTTCATGTTAATATTGTTTGCACATCCTTTTTTAATATTCAACCGTCTCATAATTTTGATCTGATCCTGTATATTTAATACATACAAAATATATACTTTTTATGAAATAATAAGAGACTGATGAAGGGAAGAAATTCCGTAAGATTAACAAAATATGTGATGATAATTCTTTTTTCTTTATTTCATGAAATAAAAAAGCCAGATTAAATTTTTCATTAGAATAAATATCTTCTTTCAATCAAGCATCTTAAATCATATTCAGTGATATATATATATATGTGTAATTTAAAAAGATAAGGGAAATATTTTTGTACATTTTTAAAATACTTACTTGCAATGAAGTTCATGGTAGGTATGACATCTGACAATATTACAGTAATAAATCTTGTTGGTATAAGTAACACCTAATTGGCGCCAACTACCATAATTGAAGGACAAACTTGTTGGAATCTCATCTGGCATCTTCATGGAACAGAGCTGAATACTATCTTTGTAATTCCTGCAAAAGATATAATTTATTATAGATTCAATGCCAAGCAAATTCTATGAAGGTGGATCAATGTTTATTGCTTGACACAGTTATTAGCTGAATTTTGATCTGAGATTCTTCACTAATGCTCAATCTATGTATTCTTTGGAGAAATGCCGGGTCAAATACATTAATAAGGAAGAAAATTATATCTAAATCTAATATTCATTGTGTAAAATAAATACTTGTTTTAACTATTGGGCTAAAGACTTATTGACATACCTACACATACTAAATAATTTTGATACATTCTGAACTATTCACTCATTCTAAGGTCAAAAAAAGCACCTTGAAAAAAATTTGAACATCTAAAAGAGCATGAAGATTAATCAACTTGAACTTTTGTGAATGAATACTGTTTTCAGTGATTTGTTTTCAAGAGATTGAAAACTATTTAGATTGGAACTGAAATCATATTTTTTAGAGCATGTTGAATATCAAGGTCACCAATCTACAGATCAGCTCAACCACAGTTGACTTGAACCTCCCAATAATCGCAAACTTTAAAATTAACAAGAAATGTTTCAGTTTTTTTGCTTATGTTTAACTGATTCCCATTAGGGATATACTAATCTCAAGGCCTTTTAGAGATACCCAATTATGTTGAGTAGATCTTTTGATTAATGAATTGAAAGATTCCTAGATGCAGTACGTGCACATTTTGTTCGATTATTCAAGAAAGATATTTAAAGCATTTGAGATTTTGGAAAAAATGGATCAACTGAAAAGTATCGAATGCACAGGTGGGGAAACAATAATTTTTATCTTTTATAAGTTATAGATGCTTGCTTGAACACTGGAACACACTTTATTTATTTTTCTCAGACATCTTTCAAATGCATTTCAGATCAATGCACAATCTTCTGACATATCCAACTGATCATCTCATATATTTTGCTTACCAAATGCAATAAAATTACAGTCTTTGTTCTTTCTTGATATCAAATGCATCTAAAACTATTTTCTTTTATTTTTAATGTAATTGTTTTCACTTTCTGATCAAATACTAGATTTAGTTCAGTATAATGTATGATTATATGATATATGATCCTGCATATTTAATTAAGGCAAGGTCTGATATTTTTGATAGCTTGGATAATTAAACCATGCTGAATTGGAAAAAAACAACAAACTAAATTCAAATAATGTAATTAAAGTTACTAATATTGAAAAAATGAACAAACAAAAAACCTAAATGTTGCAGATCCTTTGAAGACTGGCAACATTGAAAGCATCTTATCTAATAAAATCTCCAAAGTATAAAGGTGGGAAATGATCTGCGGAAAAAAAGAAATTCTATAAAGATAGGAAATATTGGAAATGATATTACCAGATAGACAGCTGGAAATCTGGAATGCCAGTCATACTGGCTAGGTAATCACCGGAAGAAAAGGCTAGGATACAATACTCCAGTTTAGCACAAGCTGAAATTAACAAAAGTAAGATATTTTATACTTATCTACAAAACCATTGCGCAAAATATTGTGGATGCATGATCTTGAATGTATAACCATACTTCTTCATACTTCACAAATATATTAGTAACATATTGAAAGCCAATAAATAACATCATCAGATTATTACAATATAAAAATGATTATGACTCTTTTGAATTTGATGCCATAAACACAAAAGTTGATGTGTACTGTTAATGCTACTATCCAAAAGTCTTTTATTCCAAAATAGATGAATAAACCAAATAGGCACTTAAATAAATATTTTGACCTGTTTTATGAATATAATTGTCTTAAGTGCTGTTGGAAGGAATTATGCATATGATAGCCCTGAATCGTCATAAGTACTAGTCTTAATTCCTATCCACTGGCAATTTTTTTACCTGATTTTCAATGTACAGTACATAGATTTATTGCCAACTCAAGCAAAATTTGGGGAAAAAATTGAAAAACCTAATGTTTAATAATCAATTTTTTTCTCTCATGAATAATTAGTTTTTCACTGCAGAAAATGACTGAGGCCAAGGTAGAGGAATAGCGGTAAAGTCAATGGGCAATGATCAGAAATGCTGAAAACAAGCCTAGGTTCAAATGGAGTCAGTACTGAAATACAATCATGATCAATTTCATTTTCCCTTTCCCATGAGAATTGGCTGTTTCACTATACCTGTAATCATCAAAATGAATGGAATTTTTATTCATTTGTTTAAAAAATCCTACCTGTGATATCATATGTTAAATTAACAGTTGAGGAGATTTAGAGAAAATTTTTTTAAAGTCAACAACTGCATTACACTGAAATATCAGTTGACGTTTCAGAATGTTGCTTAGATCGTCCAGGATATTTAGAAATATCAGTCACTATGATTGTGAATATACAAACTTTTATTTGGACAATCTAATCTCATCTTCACATCTTTGATGTTGACACAACATTTTGGAGGATTCATTTTAAAGCCTTTTTCAAGTGTGTCAACATCACAGATGTGAAGATGAGATTAAAAGGTTTGAAGAAAAGTTGGTATGTCAATGACTCATCTTGAAGCTTTAGAAAATGAAAGTAAATATTGAACAATCGCAACCACCAAAGGTGGCCAAGAGTTCAATCTTTTTTTTGTGTGCATGCGTTTGTGTGATTATTTGTGTGTTCTTATGCTCCAGGCCATACCGTTTTGTCTACAGACTTGGAAATTGGCATTAGTATGCCACTAGACCCCTTCTGAAAATGTTTTTATTTGGGGGAAAAAAAAAGATATTTTGACCTTTTTTAGGGCTTTATTTCGACCAGTATAATATATTAATAGCATCTACATTCTCAAGAATCTAGACATTTCTAGATTTCTTTTTTTTTTTACTCTTTTGTACATATTTTCCAGTGCCACTGATGTCATAGATAGAATTTATTCTGACCATATTTATTCTTCAATGAAATTTTTTCTACTTGACTTCAAATTTTGACTCTACAATTGTTCAATTTATTGATTGTAATGACGAGTTTTCTTTTCTTTGAGATATATTCATGAGTGAAGAGATTATTAACCTACATGGTAGGGTAGTGAAAGTCTCAAATGAAGGAAAATTGTAAATGTAAATATCTGGGTTCAAGCCACGGGAACCAATTGCTATGTGCTTGTTGATTTTATGTACAGCAAAAGCGGAGATTCCTTTGCCTGGAAACACAAATGGTTTTTGATTTCCAGAAATGATGACATTCTTTCCATTCAAATAACAATAGGTCTGTTGATCTATGTATTCGATTTTAGAACCATTGTAACTTTTGCACCACCTGCAAATAAAAGAAAACAATGTTTAAGGGAGTAATTTGATGATAAATCAAATCAACATATTGGAGTGGACGCAAACTGGATATAATGGGAAATAGAGGGTACAAGACAAGTATAGATATATCATTACTTATGCAGATATTTATCGATAAGAATAAATCAATATTTGTACTAATAATTATATATATATATGTGTGTGTGTGTTTATATATACATGAGTATATAATATACATATTTATATGTCTCTCAATGAATAAATAAAAGCATATGGGAACTTTTTGGTTAAGGAGGGCAAAGGGCTTGATTTGACTGGAATTTCATACCTTTGCCAGAATTATACCATTTTGCTCCCCAGCTTATATAGAATGATAACTTATGGTGTTGATACTTATGCTTATAGAACTTACTCTTTTCCCAGGATATCTAAATTTTTTCACCAGTATGGTTTGAATCATAAATTTATGACTAAATAACAAAACAAGACATAGACGTAAACTAAAGGACTAATTTAGCAATTACTTTTATTGTAAATTGAACCATCCTTATGATTAAAGTGATTAAGCCTATCAGTTATGGGTGACGGTGATTAACATTAAGTTTAAACTCGAGGTTCAGTGCTTTGAGTTCATCAGTTCAGTGAGATGATTTTAGCTTGGGACTTACTGAGTTTAAACTTGTTTTGAAAAATGATAGTTAAAAATTCATTTTATTTCTTTTTGAATTGTAATAGCCGAAGAAATTCAATCACTGCGTAAAATCCACATTTTTTCCCAAAAATTTGGAGCAAAAAATCCAGGAACATCATCAATAGAAATGCAATTGTTGTACTTATTTGTATTCATAATTAAATATATGGTATATTAAAACTCATTTGTAGGGTGCAGATTAAACAAAAGAATACAGTTATTGTTGAGAGTATAATTTTTTTTATCTAGTCTCTTTATAAGTGACACCATATACAATTAGTGCTTGTTTATTCTTCCTAATAGACACTGACTTTTTCATTCCTTGAAGTTCTTTATTTTTTAAAGACTATTTCTTGCTTATTTCTTAGTTATCAGAATAAAGCAGAAAAATGCTTCAAAGAATAAAAAAGCCAGTGTTATATAAAAAAAAATAAAGAAGACCACGTTTAGCAGAAAATAGGAAATAACTTCAGTAGATAAAATTATTTGAGCTACTGCTGTTAACTTATTCATTAAGGAACAAATAAAAGCAGAAAAGTTGACCATTTAAAACTGTCTGTTACCAAATTTAACAGCAAAGAATATAATTTGGGGTTAGTGTTAGTGTTTAGTGCTAGTTTTAGTGTTTAGAGTTAGGGTTAGTGTTTACGGTTAGTGTTTAAGATCAGTGCTAAGGTTAGGTTTTGAGCTGCAATTAACGACTGAAAAGATTAAAATATTTGTTCATATTTGTAACAATAAAATAAATAAACATGAAATTAATATAAAGAAGAAATATTAGATAATTTTTCTTTGTCATTTCTAACAGTATTTTCCCACAAGAACATATATAAATATAAGAAGTAAACAGTTTTCCATTTGTTTCAAATTGTCTGGGTAATTTATGTTTCATGGGCGTCCACATATTTTCAACTTTGAAAAAAAAAGTTTTTATGTTATTTCTTGAATCGTTTCATCTTGTGCAGCGTCTATACTAGTTATCTCCCTTTGACAAAATTTTTGCCAAACCTGTTTCCCAACAATTATCACAAATTGTTTGTAGTAGTATTTTTTTAAATTCTTGGATGTGTGAAAATAAAAAGCTTTAAAAGTATATATCTTTCACTTTTAGAATGTAACATCAGGTAAAAAAATTATTCTGTCAACAACCACAGACATTTTGGGATGTATGGGAGGGGGGGCGGCTTTGGGTAAAGGTTTGTTAACGGTTAAAGATTGGTCAACAGATCTTTACCCGGCTTTGTATTCTACGTGTTGGTTTTTTTTCTGGGAGGTTTTGTCCTATGGGTTTTTTTGCCCCCTTGAGTTTTGTCCTACGCCTAATTATACGTGATGAAATACGGTAAATAATTTGATTAAAAAATCTAAAACAGATTTGCCTTCTGGATAATCCGCGACATTATTTGAAATCAAATCAAATACTGAATTATGTCCCTTCAGGGACACCGTAATTTTTGAGCCAAACTGTTGATTTTTTCCGCTATCATCATTCCAATAAATAGATGTATAATTCAGAGTTTAGTAGAAGGAAGAGAAGAAATAACTTTAAAAATTCTCCACTTATAAATAGACATTGAATCAACAAGTATAATTTTCTACACTTTATTATAATGACGACAACATACTGAATTATAACTTGCGTAAATAGCAACAAAACAACAAAAAAAAGATAGAAAAACTCTAACAAAACTTACAGAAGTTCCATTTTACCACCGTCCGAGTCATCGTTCATCGTTGTCATTATTATTGTATGATTAAATCTGTTTCTTTCTTCGATTGTAGTAATTATTAGATGCCGGTGTTTTTTTTTCTCCCTAGAATGAATCCAAAAAAATTCCCGGGTCAATGTTGTTAGCGTTTCTCAGCAGTTGCTAGGCAACTATAAACAATCCTGGGAGATTTCATTAAAGCACGTGTCCGACAATTGCCAAACCGATAATGCCTGTCGTTGATCGTATAAATTTTACCAGGTACATTAAGAAGAGAAAAAAGTGTTTATTAATGATGAAATATAGTGAAACAATTGGTTCGTATAGTCAGCGGTCGCTAGTTATCTTAACAATTCAGACATTAAAAAAGACGAGTCGATGTTGAAAAAGTTACCTCCCTTTATGAAAATGGCCGAAAGTGGCTAGATTCTTTCATTATTTTCACTTCTAGCTAACTTGATGGCTAAAAATGTAAAATGCGCCCGAAAAATTGTACGAAAGCTCTTGAAGTTTTTGTTCAAAAACTGAAAAGACAGTTTGGCACGTCGGATGATGCACTGTTTCCATCTTACCTCGACGAGTTCGTGGTCCAACATGTTTTGACAAAAAATAACAGATATATCACATTAGGAATAACCATAGCCTTGATATCTGATTAATACATTGTTTAAAAATAAAGGTAAACAAACAACAACAAATTACGGGCTTTCATTTTCATTATTTCGTGAATATCTGATGTATATTTTTCTATTTATTCCCATTATTGTGTTACTTTCTCAGATTTCTGATCAATGTTAAGTACGATCGAAAAATCATACGAAGTTTCTATCACTTGATTTAAGTTTGAATTTTATCTTCATTGATGTATTATTTATTTAAAGATCGCAATGATAATACTTTTCATTTATTTTTATCACTGTGTTAATTTCTGATTAATGTAGCGATTCTCTAATTATACTTTTGGAGGCCTTTGTATGATTTTGGAGTGTACTTGACTTTTGCTATAAAGTTGACTGGAAATGAACAAATTAAGAAGCTAGCCACTTTCATGCATTTTTAGCCACAAAGATACATAATCTTTTTTCAATATTTACGCTAGTCAATTTAGAGCTGGACTTGCAAGGATTACCGCAATCGCTGAAAAGAAATTATTTTCGAAGTTGGATCTAACAATTACAAATTTAGAATATCTTACGATAAAAAAGAAAAAAGAAAAAATGCATTCAAGAAAGGATACCGATTTTCATTTTAAAACATTAACAAAAGGACGTACACCGTAATTTGACAGAATAATACATTTAAATAGTCGGACCTTTTACATCATGAAAATAAATGCAAAATAAAAAGATTTTAGACAAAAATATTTTTATTTGACAAAATACACAAATACTCAGATAGTCTTCTGTACAACTTAACTTTAGATACTGTATTCAGTGACAACAGAAGCAAATACATTTATATCTTCACTTATGAATTTTTTTCGCCTTTCAAATTGCACCAGTTGGTCATTTCAAAATTATGGGGGATTTTTTCCTTTTTTTCTAAGGGTCAAACGAGTTTTTGGTTTCCGTTTACTTTTGACCCCTTATGAAGGAAATTTTTTTTCTCCAATTTGACCCCCAAAACGGGAAAAGTCCCCTCAATTTTGAGCCTTGAAAAAGGAAAAATATTACACCTCACTTTTGACCCCTAGGAAGAAAAAAAAGATCTAAAAGGAGAAAAAAATCTCCTCAATTTTCACAATTCAAAAGGGGAGTGAACGATGAAATTCTACAGAGAATAACCTGAAAAATATCTTTAGAAATATTCTACGTTTAAAATCTGTTAGGACTACTCCAGCTAGGTTGCAAAAAAAAGCATGCAAAAATAAGCCTCACGGATTTCTTTTCAAAATCGTAAGAGAAAAAAAATATTTGAAAAATAAATATCAGACATATTTACGAATATTTGACCAATCACAGTTCACTAGACAAAATTGGTTCGTCTAGGAGCCTAGCAAAATGATACATAAATCACTGACAGCCGAAGATTCGTCAGTCAGTCGCGACCCCACTGTCATGATACACGCGTTCACTGGCGCCTGGAATTCTCGCATTCACAGACAACGAGCAAATAAAAGGACTTACATACACATGCATATCCTTACATACACATATTTCCTTATACACACATCAATGAACAGTGAGTAAACTTTTCCCTCACTTGATCCTTCCTGATGACTCATACACATACGCATACGCTTGCATATTCAATACCGTTCAAAATATGTTTACGATTACAACAAGCACACACGCAATCTTACACGACCCCAAAAGGCTTATTTACCTTCTTACATATATACTGTCATCTATGAACATTAACAGAATGTAATAATAACTTCATCCCAAACTCTTCTGAAAAGAGACATAATTTGATGATTCACGCGCATACACACAAAGATATCCTTGTTGCGGTTATTTTTTATATTTTTGTATTTATCATATTCGCCTCTTTTATTTGAATACACTTCAAAATTATAAATTTGTATGTTGTTGTACGTAAAAAACAAGCTGGCTCCATGCATTTCTTCCACACAAGTATACAATTTTTGACCACACCTTTTGCTCGTTCTATACACAATATACACATCACTACAAGACAAGTAAGAAGATACAAACGTATTCTCTATCGACTGACACATACTAATTATATATATATATATATATATATATATATATATATATATATATATATATATATTCCCCAAAACTCACACTTTATTTGCATGACGATTGAACTGTATCAATTACTCATTCTTACCAATCTAACTTTTCTAATAATCTATATGTATCTATAAGTTTCGATAGATCTTTATTGGTCATTCTCAAGTCACATACAGAATTTTCGTTTTTTTTTTCACACTTCAGCTCTGTCGAATATTGGTCCACGTTCTCCCTTCGCCATTTCATCAACTCACCATAACAAAGTTCGCTTGTTCTAACTACATTGGTCATTCATAATGTAATAGCAAACTACTATAACAGTTGAACTTGCAATTTTATCTTGGGACTACTTCTACAGATATGACACGGTCCAAAGTTAATTGTTGGTGGACATTAGGTCTAATTCTAATTATGGAGTCAGATTAAATCATAGATAACCATACAACCATTGTAGAATCATCTACCAATATGAAATCCATGTATGTAGATTAGTATGTCAGATTGTATACTGGTTTGATTGTATATCCTGTCCAAGTCCTGTTATAATCTCAAAAGTAATGATGGATTGGTCTATGTGAATTAGATTAACAGAGCCACTCAAAACAATTATAGGGCTGTGATAAGATGAGATAAGCTGGTCTGACATAACGATGAAGAATACGATACAGAATCGATGGACGTTTTGAACTAAAATAAAAGAAAAAATGTGTAAGCGACCGTAAGAATTATTTGTTATTGGGTTGGGATTTTAAATAAACATTTAAGATAGAATAACCAATCAATTGAAAATGAAATAACATTTAGATTAACTTTACTTTCCTTCTTACCGATCCATACATAAATAACATCGTCATCTTCTACGGATACATGGTATATATATATATATATATATATATATATATATATATATATATATATATATATATATATAACACAATATAAACCAAGAATATAATATAATATCCGATGTTTAATGGGTTCATTCCATAAAGTGCTCGATGCATTTAACATTGAACTTCAAGTTGATTTAGAGTGGAGCTTGAAATATAACCGAATCACCCGCCTGAAGTTACCCAAATAGGGCAGAAACATAAACTTGTTTGTGTAGCGAATCTTTACTCCATTATATATATATATATATATATATATATATATATATATATATATATATATATATATATAATGACGTGAAACAGGAAGAATAAAGATGAACAACAGCTCCCAGTTTAAGGCCAGGTTTACTACTTTTTGATCTCACAGAGTAAAGGACCCAAAACACTGCCCAGAGAATGATGGAAAACACCAACTTCAGATCGTGTAAGATGTACGTAAAACTTTTTATTCGTTGTCATATAAAAGGATAACAATTAATTTTTCTCACTATCAGACATTATTTTTTCTTTATTATCTACTTTGCCAACTCTGATAACATGAATTTTTTGTCTGCTTACTGAACACAGTATACACTTTACTAGTTTCTTAAGCAAACTATTACAGTGCGTTCGATAAGTAGTACCAGAAGAGCGTCTGCCATAACTTTGAAAAAACGAGGCGAGATTTCCAATAGCCCCGAGCGATACACCTATAGAAGTTGCGTCTGGCATCAGGGTTATCAATTTGATGGAGGTTGGATGTTGATCACCAGTTTACGGAGTAATATCGAGCACAGCCTTTTGTAGACGTAAGTTGGGTCACCAGACGTCGCGGCGGATATGATATTTGCGTGCCTGGCTGCTTTGTACGACTTGTTGAGGCGCACTTCCCTCGGGGATTATAGTAGCAAGCTAAGCAGGGAAATGATTACTGGACAAGGGAAGAAGGAAATTAGATATACTCAGCGCCACTAAACAGGCTTAGTACCGAGACTTGTAAAGAAATAAGAATGAGAATACGAAACACGTAACAATAGTAATAGCGGAAGATTCATGATTACTTTTTGGCGCCTAAAGTGAACGCCGCCACTGCAGAAATAGAAATTAATAAAACCAGATATAAAATATTCAATCAGAAAGAAGCGGAACACTTTTCAGACCAACCAAAGTAAAGGAACTAGATTTCAAACAGCAATTCTCTGGAGTTTAACCCAGGTTATTAAAGGAACGAACAAAACTCGTTTCTTCAGTTACGCACAGCGAAAGTTAGTACCAGTGGAGCAACGCGCCGTCTGAAGAAGATAACAAATCACTAACTCAACGGACTCCCAGAAACTTTGTCATTTAACACCTTATATTTCGCCAGTCAACACGCGACGTTATATCAACACTGCAGTTAACACAAAGTTACACAAACAGTATATAGTATGTACTTCGGTGACTAAACATGATGCCACTCAGTCAACGGAACATTGCCAATGAGATGATAATCAAATTCTCATTATTTGACAGTTTACTGCTATATGGAGGAGGGAAGTAGAAACAATAAAATCTTAAAATTCTCTTGCACGCGCTCTAGGTTGGCTTAATATAGACAAGTCGTTGATGATAAGTGAAAATCATCATCATCATCATCATCATCATCATCATCATCATTCTATTATTGTCCGCCGTTGGCCATATACCTTCCTCAGGAATCGTCACCTTTCTCTGTTGTAGGCGTCGTGGAACCAGTATTTTCTGAATTTGTCTAGATTGTCTCTCCATCTTGTATCTGCCAGCCTCGGTTTCGCATGTGATCTCTGGGAATCCATGTTGCGAGTCGTGATGTCCATCGGTTGTCTGCCATTCTTGCAACGTGGCCAGCCCGTTGCCATTCGAAGTAGTAGACATTTATCCACCTATACGGATGGTCGATATTAGATTTCAATTGTTGCAGAATTTTGCTTGAGAATTGTACTGAGTCAGATGTTTCCCCTGTCATAAAAACCAAGGCAAAATCCCCTTACAACTTGTACAATAGTGAGCTGAATTGATGAACAATAGTGAAGAGTATCATAGTAGTTAAGATAAGCTCTCACTAAAGCTGACTTGTAAAGTTCAAATATTTATTGTAATGCTGATGTTCAGTTGGATGGTGTTTCCATGAATCATCACATGAGCTGTGAATATTTGAATCGTTGCATTGGTGAGTGCGGAGAGGTTAGTGAGTTGTGTCAGTGTGTGTGGGAGAAGCGAAGATATGAATGACGTGGGAAACATTCTGTTAACCTCAATGACCATCTGATAAGCATCGCTGAGAGCACCGTATTTAAAGGACTCGTACGGACTCCAAATAGAGGTCTTCAGATAGACATCAGCAGCACTTCTGATTTGACGGAAAATATTTTTTTAATGTTCAGTCCAGTTCATCTCTCCATCTTGTGTTCTGTCGGTCTCGGTTTCTTATGTGATCTCTGGGGATCCATGTTGTGAGACGTGATGTCCATCGGTTGTCTTTCATTCTTGCAACATGGCCTGCCCATTGCCATTTGAGTTTTTTTCAATAGTTTCTATGATGTCACGGACACCTGTTTTCTTCCTTATATAATGTGCTGTCTTGTGATCTCTCCATGTAAAGTTGAGCATGATTCTCTCATGCGCACGCTGCATACTTCTCAGTTTGTAGGTCTGTCTCTTGGTTAGGTTCCATGTTTCAGCTCCATAAGTGACTATCGGGAGAATTGGAGTTTAACAAATCTGATTAAAATTCATTCTTTTTCTTCAGTGAGGCGGCTCAGGGCGGGTATAACATATAGCAGTTGAGGACACGAACATCAAACTTGTTCAATAAGCGAAGGCTCCATATTTCTGAAAATGAGCGAAAAGTATAAAGATTTTAAATCTAAACCGCTGGCTTATCACTTAGAACTGAGTGAAAGGTACCAACTTCCGTGTGATAATTAACATTACTCATTACAAAGGGAACCAGTATTTGATGCTAACGTCATAGTTCAACGTTACCATTGATGCTTAAATTAAGTTTTAATGACCGTTTGTTTCTGGGAACCAGTAAGCAGAGCCCCCGAGAGGAATTTTATGAGGCAGTGCAAAGATGTTTTCGCCCTGGCCTAACACACACACACACACACACACACACATACTGCATACACACCCTCGTCATTTAGCCATTCTGTTTTCATCCGTTATAACCCTTTTAGCTCTTCATACTATACTCGCTCGCTGGTAAACGATAGAGTCGACCAGAATTTACAAATGGACACATTGTATCAACTTGAAAGATTCGATAGATAGCTGCACCCAAGAGTGCCAGGCATCCCCTAGCCCGTTGCGATACACCTGCTGCATCCCGCTCCCAGAAACCCTGTCAGAGAGTAAATGCTAAGTGCATACTCGAGAAATGGTTGATTACGGCAATTCATAAATTCGAACTGATTTATAAAAACGAACAGTTTTAAATCGTAATTTTCTTTGTAGCGAACTGGACAATCTTCTTCGCTCACTCCCTTGAAGAAGATACTCTAATATCATTTTACATCCCGTTTTAGATATCATCGTTTCAGATCAGTTTTTTTAAATCTCAGCTAGTATAATTATGGATTAAATTTTATGTAGAAAATACTATGTTCAATGGCAAAAACAGAATACTTTCACCAGCTGTTTTCATTTTTCTCTAATCTTCATTGTTTTCATTTATCATTCTTGTCTTTATTCTTGGAGAATATATCACAGTTTCCATTCGTAATTGACCCTTTTTAACCATTCATAGCACATGTTTACTACGCCCGATGAGAACAAGAAGTTGAAATAATTCACCATATTTCCCAGATTTGATATACTACAGGAATGACCCTGGAAGTTTCATGCTACTTGGATTTATGGTCTGTAAGTTGCAGGAATTATTATTTTGGAAAAGATGATTTTTTGTTATAAATATCTATGAACTTGGGTGATGCGTGGAACATACAGAATAGAAAAGATCGTAATTTATATCTACACGGCATAAGCTAACAATGAAAGCGAGCGTATTAACAAAAGAGCAATTTGCGTTCAATTTCTTCCAGTGCGTAATGGTCAACTGATCTCAGTAATTTACTCAGGAAAAAACAGCTTTCCTGTCCCTTTATTTAATCTGCCATTTTCCTGCTTTCCAAATAAGTTCGTATGGGTCGAGTTTTATGCAATTATTGCTTGAGGTTTCTAAGGAATTTCATAATTATTTTTATTAAATTTGACTTGTTTTTTTTAATCTCAATCTTATCTTTTTTCATTCTTTCATTTTGATTTTTAGTTGTTTTTGTGTGACTTTGAATTCGGGCCATCGTTTCCATGGCAACGAATAACAGTGCGATCGGAAATAAAGAGTATGCCTTCACGACATCATCCTATTTGCTGAGATCCTTTATGTTGAGACCCTTCACGAACTCCCAACAATGCTAGACGAACAGTAGGAAAAAAGCAAAAGAGCTAGTCTCCGCATGAACTTTAGTAAAAAAAATTGTCATATACAACAAATATGTTGAGGATAAAGACAAAACGACCTAAATCAAAAACGCAGAGCTGAAGAAAGTTGACCACTACATCTACATCTACCTAAGATAATGAATCTCTATGAAATTCTCGGAAGAAAAAGAAATCAAGCGAAGAATCACTCAAGGTTACCGAGCTTTTGGTAGTCCAAAGTCAGCCTTTAAAAATAAGAAAAATCACATTAATCTTGAAGAGAAGTACACACAACGAATGCATCCTTCCGATAGTCAGTTAAGATGCTGGAACATAGAACTCAACCAAAATATTGGTCCGCCAACTGAGAATCATGCAACGTACACAAGAAAAGATCATACTCAACATCACATAGATGGATCACAAGACAGCACAGTATATCAAAGAAAAAGAGGAGACAGATATATCATTGAATCTGTAAACTACACAATTTTACTCATCCATTACAAAGTGGCAATACAAAATTTCAATCCAACAATTACCAGCACCAACATGACTACAATCCAACTTTAGTGTGAACTCGTCCATTCAAATATGAACTTCTCCACTATTGTATTCTTCATTTCAGCACGACGTACTACTTGGTTCGTATTCTCATTTCAATCCAACAATTACCAGCACCAACATGACTACAATCCAACTTTAGTGTGAACTCATCCATTCAAATATGAACTTCTCCACTATTGTATTCTTCATTTCAGCACGACGTACTACTTGGTTCGTATTCTCATTTCAATCCAACAATTACCAGCACCAACATGACTACAATCCAACTTTAGTGTGAACTCATCCATTCAAATATGAACTTCTCCACTATTGTATTCTTCATTTCAGCACGACGTACTACTTGGTTCGTATTCTCATTTCAATCCGACAATTACCAGCACCAACATGACTACAATCCAACTTTAGTGTGAACTCATCCATTCAAATATGAACTTCTCCACTATTGTATTCTTCATTTCAGCACGACGTACTACTTGGTTCGTATTCTCATTTAAATCCAACAATTAACAGCACCAACATGACTACAATCCAACTTTAGTGTGAACTCATCCATTCAAATATGAACTTCTCCACTATTGTATTCTTCATTTCAGCACGACGTACTACTTGGTTCGTATTCTCATTTCAATCCGACAATTACCAGCACCAACATGACTACAATCCAACTTTAGTGTGAACTCATCCATTCAAATATGAACTTCTCCACTATTGTATTCTTCATTTCAGCACGACGTACTACTTGGTTCGTATTCTCATTTCAATCCAACAATTACCAGCACCAACATGACTACAATCCAACTTTAGTGTGAACTCATCCATTCAAATATGAACTTCTCTACTATTGTATTCTTCATTTCAGCACGACGTACTACTTGGTTCGTATTCTCATTTCAATCCAACAATTACCAGCACCAACATGACTACAATCCAACTTTAGTGTGAACTCGTCCATTCAAATATGAACTTCTCCACTATTGTATTCTTCATTTCAGCACGACGTACTACTTGGTTCGTATTCTCATTTCAATCCAACAATTACCAGCACCAACATGACTACAATCCAACTTTAGTGTGAACTCATCCATTCAAATATGAACTTCTCCACTATTGTATTCTTCATCTCAGCACGACATACTACTTGGTTCGTATTCTCATTTCTTCACAGTATCAATGTTGCAAAGTGCAGCCTTTTTATCTACTTGGTTGATATAACCATTCCGGAAGAGCCCTGCCGTAATCAGATTTAAGCTGTAGTGAGCCATGCCAGTATCTTACCGACCACGGCTGAGTCTCCAGTATGCAACCTTGTGACATCAATTCGACTTCGACCAAACCTGGTGTATTCCGATTCGATTGTCACTGAATAGTGAACGCCACCTCCATCAAATAGTTGACTATGAACTTACAGTTACTACTATTGCGACTACATTATGCCAAGTCTTCCAACATCTAGTAACCCAACAATGCCGCGTTAAATACTACTTGCATGTTAATTCCTTGTTAATAAGTGCTAATACGAGCGTTGATCAATAAATTCGTAGCCTGAGATAGTTATTATCTGAATTTTGATTTGAAATGTATCACTGTTCATTATTCGATCTATGTGATTAATGGAGAAGCGTTGGGTTTGGTGTATTGACAAGAAAGAGGATTATGTTTAGAAATAAACGTTTGTTGTGTGAAATAAACGCTTTTTATCATCACGCTAAGGAAATATTGATGTACTCACGTATACACACACACGTGCACGCATACACACACACACACACACATATATATTTCTATATATCTATACATGATTCTCACTTGATTATTTACAAATTATTCATTTGTTTGTTATACAGATGCAGTATTTACTCAAATACATAAATTTAGAATCTCATGGGAAACAGAAGCGTAGCGATATTTCACTTGATTAAAATTCAAAATTTGAAAATCACTTTTTCTTGTCTCTGTCTCTTAAAGTCCAAATCATCTAATTACTGGTGGGAGCGGCTGATCTCAGCGAATATATACTCCAGAGTTTTTATCCGACTCAGAATTAATCAATTGCTTTATTTTCACGAAAATGCGTAAAGATATTTATTTTTCTTCATTTTCGTTATTTCACAGTTTGTTAAGGAAAAAATCATGATATTCAGAAATATCCACCAAAAGGAATAAAACACACACACACACACACAATATGGATATAAATAAGTAAGCTGGTCCCACTGATCATAACTACTGTGTAGTGAGTTCAATCTTCACTGAGCGCCCCATCCTAGTGGCCTTTTGCCAAACATAGGAAGTAACCATATGAAAAGAGCAATGTTGGGAATAACTCTTAGCGGTAGAAAAAGATCAACATGTATCTGAGAGAGAATCTGGGTGAAAGATTTCGTATTATCTTTTTTAAAAACAACAAAAATGAAGATGGGCAGGGTGTATAGCGAGAAGAAGGGACAGTAGGTAGAGCAAAAGGCTAACAGATTCTGTCCGTCGGACTATAAACGAAGTAGGAAAAGACCAGAAATAAGATGAAAGAGATAGAAAAGTTTGCCGGCAAAAGATGGCAGAAATCAACGCAATCACGCTCGTCATGGAAGGAGATGAGAAAGGCCTTTGTCCAGCAGTCAACTTATAACGGCTGCTGCTGCAACTGCTGTTAATGATAATAAAGGAGAGGATATGTTCCTCATTCTAAACTAGGAAATACGTCTTGTGAGCATTTTCTTACGCACTTTCACCCCAGAAGTCACTAGTACACGTTTTTACACACACGTAGAAATTGGCATCGCATTCAAATACCCCGTAAATCACACATACACGATTTAAAAAAATAATTAAACCACACATGTACTGTCACCAAGCCGTCTCCCATTAATGCACACACACATACCGACGCACGTGCACACATACTCTCGTGTACACACCTAGGTATACTGTAGGTAGATAGATAGATAGATGGGACGCATTTTTGTCGATGTGTTCAGTCAGCAGTCATAGGTGAACACTTGGTAGCAAAAAATCGCATTATGGCCAAGTGAAAAATCAATGGACCTGCTACCGGGCGTATTGTGCTCACTCTCTCTCACTCGCTCGCTCGCTCGCTCGCTCTCTTTCATTTCTCTGTTGTTGTGGTAACAGCTACAGCTCCAGTCCTGGCTGCCGCATCGCATCAATCGCCTAGGCATGACTTGTCTGTGCCAACAAACCAGCTTCTTTCGGTGGCAAAGCAAGAGTTTATTAACATGAGCAGCCGTCCTAGTCCGTCAGTTTTCGATAACTCTGCTGCCCCTAGTCGGCACAATACGGACTGGATGTCACGTATTCCGGACCACGTTTCGCTTGCACACCTAACCATCCCGGGTACGCACAACACAATGGCGCTCCACGGCGGTGATATGGCAGAGTGCCAATCATGGCTTCTCTATCCTCAGCTGCAGGCCGGAATTCGTTACTTGGATATCCGATGTCGTCATTATCGCAACGGTTTGCCCATTCACCACGGACTGAAATACCAGCACTCTGATTTTCCAATGGTACTGAGGGAAACGAATCGGTTTTTAGAGGATTACCCGAGTGAAACGGTCATCATGAGGGTGAAAAAAGAATTTCAGTCAGCCGAGAACACACAGCCTTTTGAAGATACATTCCGGGATTGCATTGAGGAGTACATAACCCGCGACCGGCTCTGGACAGACCTCGCTAGCATGCCGACGCTGGGGGAAACCCGAGGTAGACTTGTTATTTTACAAGACTTTCGTGGCAGCCCTATGGGTCTGGATTACAATGGAATATTTTTTTCCATAGAAGACCGTTGGAAAGTGCCAACACTTTTGGATATGCATATAGACCGGAAATGGGAGTATGTTAAACGGAAATTGGATATTGTAAGTCAAAATGAGGATAACGTTGGTGAGTATTTAAAATTCCCTATTTCAATTGAAATAAACCGACCCGTGGTTGTTTGATTGACATAACACTAAAAAGTAAAAGAAACCAATGTACATAATTAGCTAAGTATACATTTTGTATGATTGTGGTAAACCCTCATATATATATATATATATATATATATATATATATATATATATATATATATGTATATATATATATATGTATATACATATATATATATATATATATATATATACATATATATATACATATATATATATATACATATATATATATATATATATATATATATATGGATTATAAATTGCGTTATATTACATAGAAACTTATTTGAAATGATCTCCCATCGTCACACGGTTGATGCATTTCTCAATTTAGAGAACGTGAATAGATTTGTTTATACATTTCACGTTGTCTAAATTGAGCGATATATCAACCAAGTGAATACGGTAGAGCATTTCATATAAGTTTCTATATAATATTATGCAATTCATGATTCATTTTGTTGGATCACATATATCCATTTCTTTATATATATACACACACATATATATATATATATATATATGTGTGTGTGTGTGTGTGTGTGTGTCTGTCTGTCTGTAATGTTTTAAACACTAAAGATGTAAATGAAGTTTTCAAAAATTCATGTAATTTCAGTCAGTTATCTCCAATTATCTGTCAATGCTATTCATATAAACCTTTCAAGCGGCCTTATGTTTCACACAGAAATAGATATTATGATACAATGTGTGATTTCTTTTGTTAGAATCATCAATTGTTAACCATGTAGCTGTTTCGAGGATTTAAAAATTAAACTGTTTTATCAACATTACTCTTTAATGGTGTTGATCAAACAAAACCTTCCCTTAAGCTATGATTTTAGTATTTAGTTTTGTTTTATTGTTTTTAGGACCGCGTTATAATAATATACATATAACAATTTATCTACATTCGAAATTAATTTTTTTATATAAATGATTACAATATGAGTCACTGTAAAGAAAAATATCAACTTTCCTATGTTTAATATTGTAAATATTTGGAAAAACAGTCCAGTAGAGAAACAAATTATTTATGAAAAATACAGGAATATAAATTTTCGGGCACTCACTCCAACTTATGTAATATCTTTATTGTGCTAAATGGAATAATCACAACGCAATTTGATAATCGCTTTTACACGTCACAAATTTAATAACTTAATTATTAGTTGCTCTGGAGTCTACGGCAAAATTAGTAATTAATAGTATTCTGAAATTGGGAATTATTAGTATTGTATAATTATTGACTAATCAGTTAAAGCTTTACACAGATCAGTTTTGAGCCACGAAACACTTTCCGCTCTTCGTACCAAAATTCAAAAATTGTCCCCCTATATATCCAAATTACACCCTTGTTGGGCGTGCATCCCACGTTCAGAATCACTGTTCTACGCGGTACTCAAGTTCAGGACCATTGAGCTATATATGCAAGTGGTGGGTGTTGTATTTTGCACCTAGGTGACCATCAAGTTTTTTTTTTACAAGTGTTTTCATTCTTTCCTTTTACTATTTCTAACGATAAAATGCCGATTGTCTCGTGGAAATCAGACTTAATCCAAAAGCAGTCAGAAAGAAGAAATTATTCCCAGTTGAACTTTTCACAAAATAAGAATTACAACGTTTTCCCTAGATAAAAACAATGACATTCCCCTTTCATAAAAAAACAACACTGTAAATTGTAACTAGGAGTAATCAAATGAAAGTCTGCAATATGTGTAGATATAAAAATCCGTTACTAAATCTGTAATAATTTTATGACTTATCGTTTATCTACTGAGGATGTGCACCTTCTGCACTCATTTGTATAGCGATAAATTTGAAGATTAGTAGAGCTGCTACAGTGAGATAAACACTACTATTCGTTGAAGGAAGAAAGTAGGCATTCGCATATTGATTTTATGTTCTCTTTAGGGAAATTCTGTACAACAGCAGAAGAAAATGAACGTGAAGTAAATATCTTTATTACATTTGTTCAACCTTTCCTGTTCCTGCTTAATTTATTACGTTTTCAGACGGATAGGATGAGCTTCTCTATCTTAATCTCCGAGCAGCTACCGGATAATTTGCCGGTATTTTTAAAGCAATTCATTCTGTTCGCATAGATGTTCGTTGTAGTCTGTCAAATATTCTCCCTGAAATCCTTACCTATGTATAATAAAAGGATGTTGAATATTCGAAAAGTGGTATTTCATGAATCTTTTCATTTTGTGTCAGAATTTATCGATTCATTAAATACAATATTTCCTCTTTTGTTCGATAAACATTTACATAAATAGTATTTAGCAATATACTTGTTAATATTGAATTCCTAATTGTATCTCCGAAGGGTTAACTATGATGGCTGTTCTGAATCTGGACCAGAGCCAAGAATACCACCTATATTGTTGGCGAAGAAAGCAACGTCTTTACCAGTGATTCACGTTTGTTTTATACCCCTATAAAATATTTTACAAGTAGAAGGACAGATATTTTGAGGAAGTTTAAAAAAAATACTTTCGGATCGTTTTTTTATAAGTCCTTTTGTAGTAAAAGATTTATTAATTCAGCATCAGGACCGACCCTCTGTGTGAGAGACTTTCCCAAATGGGGTCTTTTTCGTGGTATTTTCAGGTTTAGAAAAATATTTTCAGTACCTATTTAAGTAAGTATAAGCTGGAAGATGATCTACTTAGAATATTTTCCTAGTTAGAGTTTAAGAGACCCAAATGGTCGACTCGAAATCGATGATTTATTTTGGTCACGACACCTAATATGCTTCGTAAAGTACATAGCGCTGAACAGAAAATGATATTAGGAGGAGTTGCAAAAGCCGCTAAAAAGTTGGTTGGATGATGATGGTGCTGTGATTTAGAACTCAACATCACCATCTAGCCTTTCCATGAACGATGTCCAGTGGAAAAATACTCGTGATACTCAAGTTGTGTGTCTCAGATTTTCTTCCTGATCCCCGGGGAAAAACGAACAGAGCTCAATGTAGAAAAAAAATGCGCCTTTTTTTAGACAAAAACTTGACCACTTGAAATGACAGAAAGTACGTGGAAAAAGATTTTGGTGAAAAAAAAACAAAAAAAAAAACACAAACAAACAAATGAACAAAACAGATTTTCTTGGCACACGACTATCAGGCTCCGTTTGCAGAGAAAACTAACCAAACACTATGTAGAAAAATTGACCCCTAAAAACAGATAGCAAAGAAGCCGAAAAAAATACCCAGATTGTTTTGGCATCCGATTATAAGGCATAGCTTGCGGGAACTTGAAAAAAAATTTTAAAAAATCAAGTGAAGGGTTGCCCTGGGTTGGCAAGCTTTCGACAAAGCAAACACAGCCCTCAAGAATAAGATTCTATTAATCTTTAAAAAAAAGAGTCTACAACCAACGCATTCTCTTGATAGTCACCTATGGAGCTAAAACACGGAACCTAACCAAAAGATTAGCTCTCAAACTAAAAAAAAGCATTTGACGTGTCCCCAAAAGGATCATGTGGAGAGATCAGAAGACAGCACAGTATAAAAAAAAAACAGGAGTCAGAGATATGATAAAATCCACTAGAAAATTTAAATGGCAATGGGCAGACCATGTGCACGAACGTCAGACTAACCGCTGGACATCACGACTCATAACGTGGATCCCCAGATATCGCATGTGAAATTGTGGCCGGAAAAAGTAAGATGGCGAGACGATCTTATAAATTCAGAAAATGTTTGCGCTGAGACGCCCACGATCAAGTTGTCTGGCTAATCTTGGGGAAGGTCTATCAAAGAGATGATGATGATGATAATAATGATGATTTGACTGGTAGCCTTGGAGTTCTTACGTGAAGTGTATCATCCCACTCATTTCCTTTTCTCTTTTCTTTTTCATCTCAAGTAATGAAATATTCTGAGAGATTTTTGTCATCTCATTAATTTCTTTTAATCTATCCCCTGTCAAATGGTTCTTATATTGTCGTGTCTATGATAGATGTCATTGAAGTTTTCTGTTATTGCTACTTTTATTAGATATACTGTCAGACATTGGTATGTACATCGTTCAGCCGTACACCACGACACATATTACTACATAATCTGATATTACTCAAATCCTGGGTCATTATGACCGATGATAAGCATAAAACAGTTTAAGCTTCAAATTCAATAAGTGTTGAACATCGGATGAATTCACTTGGGTTTTTATAAAGTAGTTTCTTGGCATTCTATATTATAGACCGTTTGTAACTGTTCACTAATGTACATCCTAATTACTTTTATTAGCTCAGCAAGCATTCGACGGAGCAAGCTCAACTTTCAAAAACCAGACGATCCCAATAATCCCCAAAAGAAGAGTATACAACCAATGCATTCTCCTGATAGTCACTTATGGAGGTGGAATATGGAAACTAACCAAGAGACAGACCTACAAACTGAGAAGCATGCAGTGTGCGCATGAGAGAATCATGCTCAACCTCACATGGAGAGATCACAAGACAGTAAAGTATATAAGGAAGTAAACGGGAGTCAGACACATCGTAGAAACTATTTTAAAAAACTAAAATGGCCATGGGCAGGCCATGTTGCAAGAATGGCCGACAACCGGTGGACATCACGACTCGCAACATGGATCCCCAGAGATCAGATGAGAAACCAAGGCCGACAGAACATAAGATGGAGAGATGAACGACGAATTCAGGAAATACTGGCTGCGCGACGCCCATGATAGAGAAGTGTGGCAAATCCTGGGGAAGGTCTATGTCCAACAACGGACGTTAAAAGACTGATGATGATAATGATATGTGGATGATCGAGCGCAAAATTGGAGTTCTGAGTTCAATCCGAACTGACAAACTGGGTTGCAATCGATGAACTAAACGCTGTTATCCGAGTAATCCATTAAAACGAAACTAGTGTTTTTTGTATGACATGCACTCAAGAATTTGTTGAATATTGGGTCATAATTTTAATGGTTTGATATTATATACCACCCTGTTAGTCGAACATAACTTACAAATTCAGACCTCCATAAGTGTTATAAAACAATCTTCTCCGCAAGGGTAGCGATCGCATTGAACTGCTCAAGTGAGAAGACGGTCAACTCCAAGGTAATCAATATTTGAAAAAAATAATATTGATTCTGATATCGGCCCCACCAAATTCAACTACAAATCTGATAATTAGTTTTGATATTACCTGAACCGAAGTCGGCTGAATGATGCAATCAATTTCTGTCATGAAAAGCTTATTTCAAGTACATTTAAGTACATTTATTCATCGTTGTGTAGATACTTGAATGACCTTCTGTTCAGGTAGCAGTTCAATGCTTATTAAAGAAAAAAAAAGAAAAAGAAAATGCTGACAAAGATATCGAAACCATTCTGAGAATTCTGTCAGGAATAATGAAATTTTTATATTATCCAGTTTTCAAGATTTTTATTATTTCATGAATGATTTTATGCCAAATTTTTTCTTCTGAATATGGTTAAGAAAATTAATGGAGACTGTATTTGCATTCATTTTCCATTTTTTTTTCGTAAGGTTTTAATTAGAGATGTCGATATATAAGCTAAGTAAGAAATTAATGTTTGGTTCTCTCAAGAGCTATGAATTCAACGTACCAGGGATAGAAATACCTGACACTTAGATCTTTTTTTTAATACAACATACAGATATTGTTATAATGGGTGGGTAGTGTGAGGTAAGGTCGGCATGACACTTGGTTGAAAGGTGTGACTCTGGACCCCACGCAAGAGGAGGAAACCAGTTTACGAAAAGGAGGAGCAGCCGAACAGGAGCAGCCGGAGACCATAAAGGATTTTGATTAGAAGCAGGAAGTCTCATTTTGGACCGAGGAGAGTCCATGAGAGAAAAATGACCAGGGTTGGAGGTTAGGGTCCGTCAGGTGAAGACCAGACCTGGAAGCTTGACTATGCTATGGGGGCAAAAGAAACCCTGTGGATGGAATTACGAAGAAGATAGTTAGAAATTGCAGAGTATCCTGAGGCATGGAATAAATGATTATACCATAGAAGCCAACGGAGGTGGGTGAAAGAGGTCTAACGCTGAATAGTCTTGACGTGGAAGGTTACATAATTAGTAAACCCTGACGAGTAACTTGACTTTCTTTTCACGTTCATGTTATGTAACTGAAGGCCAGCCCGGACCAACCTTCTTTCGTATGTGTCGTCTTTTGTTTTTATCGCGTGGTCAGTTACTTATTTTGAGCTGAAGAAAGTACTGGACCCTTTAACGGCCAGCTAGTTTCTGACACTGGCAGGATATATTTCCTTCATTGTACGTTTGTTTTAACGAGAACCATGCAACGTGCACATGAAAGAATTATGCTCAACCTCGCAAGGAGAAACCACAAGACAGCACCATATATCCGGAAGAAGACAGGAATCAGAGACATAATAGAATCCATTAGAAAACTCAAATGGCAAGGGGCTGGCCATATCGCTAGGATGGTAGACAACTGATGGACATCACGACTCACAACATGGATCCCTGGAGATCACATAAGAAACCGAGGCCGACAGAATACAAGACTGCGAGATGAACTGGACAAATTTAGAAAATACTGGCTCAGCGACGCCTACGATAGGGAGGTGTGGCGAATCCTGAGGAAAGTCTATGTCCAACGATGTACTTTAAGAGACTGATGATGATGATGATGATGATGATGACGACTAAAAAGTAGTTGGTCTGTATATCTCAGTTTAAAACTGTTTCCGTACAGACATTGCTAATCTGAGCCTGCTTACCCTTTCATTTCTTCGCTCAAACTTGAAGGAAAAAACGGAAACAAACAAAAAACTATGCCGCTGCTACTAAGATCGTTGGTGCTGGCACGTGACCCCAAGCGAGGGAGGATGGGTTGACGGTGGCGAAACAGCATAAATTATAAATAAATAAATAAATACCAGTTGTCATTTTAGCGGCAAATCATCACGGATTTCTTTTGTGAAAACAAAATGAAAATGAATTCTTCTAAGTACGCGGGGAACTTCAAGATAATTTTCGAAACACATTAATGCTTTTTGCAAGATATACAATTGTTGAGTTAGAGAGTAGTTGCAACTGAAGCAGGGAAAATAACGAGAGTTGGTATTATTGAATGCTGTGCCAAGAAACAGTCATCACGATCTCACTCTTTTTTCCCTCTCTCCACCATCAGGAGAATAGCTATTACAAGATCGGTATGATATATCATAAGGAGGATATGGACAATAAAAACGCAGTTAACCCACGTTGCTTCTCTCATATGCGAGAGAAGACGATAAGCAAAAATAGTTTTTTTTTTAAATGCAAATAAAAAGCACTGTTCCATATTTCATCGGTCTATTGTCTTCAACTTTGCTGTTCTTTACGTAAAGTTTTTAGTTGAGACATTCCTCAACTTTCCTCTGGTGCGTATTGTTTCGAAATAAAAAAATAAAAAAGATGGAATTGGCATTCTGAGAAAAATGATGAATCACCGCCATCCATGTAAGCCTCTTTTTACCCCGTAAACTTTTTTATTGCTCATCCTTCCATTTATTCACCTAAACCCTGCACCAAGGGGTGTTAGAGGTGATAGATCAAAGGATAGGAAAAAGGAGTGATCAATGAATACGGTACTTCTCTGGTCTTCTGTTGATCATCATCATCACCATCATCATCATCACCACCACCACCACCACCACCACCACCACCACCACCACCATCATCATCATCATCATCATCATCATCATCATCATCATCATCATCATCATTCTTTTAACGTCTGTCTTTGGTCATAGACCTTCCCCAGGATTCACCACACTTCTCTATCTTGGGCGTCGCAGAACCAGTATTTCCTGAATTTGTCAAGTTCATCTCTCCATCTTGTGTTCTGTCGGCCTCGGTTTCTCATATGATCTCTGGGGATCCATGCAGTGAGACGTGATGCCCATCGGTTGTCTGTCATCCTTGCAACATGGCCTGCCTATTGCTATTTATATACTGTCTTGTGATCTCTCAATATGAGGTTGAGCAAGATTCTCTCGTGTGCATACTTTTCAGTTTGCGAATCTTGGTTAGGTTCCGTGTTCCAGCTCCATAAGTGACTATTGGTAGGATGCATTGGTTGTATACTCTTCTCTTTAGGATTATTGGGATCGACTTGTTTCTGAAGATTGAGCTTTCTCTGCCGAAAGCTTACCATCCAAGGGTGATTCTTTACTTGATTTATTTCTCTTTTGTGGGTTTCAGAAAGATTCGTTGTCTTAGATAGATGTAGTCGTCTACTTTCCCTTGGGTGACCACTAAAAATTGTCCGAATTTTCAAAAGATACGTGTGAATGTAGCCGAACACCAACTAAGGGACCAAGTTAGCATAAGCTTAAATTGCAAATTAAACCTCCCACTGAAAACATATTTATGTGTGTGTGTGTGTGTGTGTGTGTGTGTGTGTGTGTGTATGTGTGCAAGAAAAACAACGGAAAAAGTTTTTTCTCTAGATACCGGATGGCTCAAACGTCGCGAAGCGATTTAAAACAATCTTTCCTTTTTCTATTTTGATATTTTTTGTTATTACTCTTCTCAGGTATATAAGGGATCCCTGGAAAGTACTCAATTGAGCAACGAACCTATTTAATAGAATTTTATGTTGATTACCTTCAACGTTAAACCCAAGGGGCATATTTGAACGTGCGAACACCGTCAGCTGAGTTCACAATAGTTCGTTTCTCAGTGCGTTTTCGTAATCACCCACAAACCTGAGAGATCACTCTGTGTCCGAAATACTGAAGATCATATACGTATACAGAAGAACATATATTCATTGGAATGTTATGCAAAGTATAATGGAAAGAACAAGAATTTGTGAAGTTGAAAATGGCAGACATTAGAAAGAAACAATTTTCTACACATTGGTTAATTGAACACCCTATATATATTTCATTCGTTAAAAATGATTAAAGGAAAAATACTCATCAACATTTAAAAGATATGAATGCTTTGAATCACTTCGTGACTTGGGCGCCCGACCGTATAATAAGGATTGGATGTTTGAGTTTTCCATAGCCTGTACACGTGATATATGCGTATATACAGTAACCAGCTTAAAAACTGAAGAAAACCTATGCAGGCAGTTTTGATGACAGTTTTGCTTGACTGTTTCCAATTATGAAATTATCTAATCCGAGAACTTGAGAAAACAACAGTGAAAATGATATCTATTTGAAGCGCTTTTTTAGTGTGCCAGTCTATATATCAAATATTTGATCTTATGGTTCTGTAGTTAAAATGACGAAGGGGCAGTTGTTAAAACGAATTGAGTTTTGAGAAAGAAAACTGCTATTTTTTAAGGCAAAAGAAAAGATTCTTTCCAGCTATGTACACATGATGAAAATACCAGCAAATCATTTTTTTAATGAAATGTTACACGTCGACTTAAAGATAATCTATATAAATCGATAGATCCACACTTTGGGATATTTAGATATTTTGAAATTAGATTGAAACTTCTCATATATTCAGCTTCTAATCATGTGGTATCGCAGGATGAAGTGGAAGTAGTGCAACGTAAAGCAATAAAATTAATCCCTCGAATCCAGCATCCAAGTTGTACAGACCGATTGAAGGAGATGAGCCTGGAAAGTACAGACGAACCCGTGCTGATCTCCTCATAAGAACACATACTGCACAAATCCACCCACTGCACAGTATGCCCAAACAAGTCCACGGCCATTATTTAACAATTATACACAAACTGCAGGAAGCAAAAATGCCAAGGGGGTACTTTATGAGTGACAGTGACCATTCACAGGAACAAACTCAGTTGAGCAACTGTCTCATTGGAGAATATAAATTAAAGTAACCTCTGGAAAAGATATTGGTCCTGAAAAACAGTTCTTACACAATATTGAGTTCTTAGAAAATAGAAATCTCCATTCACATAAAGGAATCATAACGTCATAAACACTCTGTTTACTGCAGTAACTATTTGGCAAAGTACAAATGGTACAAATAAAAATGTCACGTTTTCTACAGAGTAGAAGAGTTATTGCCCTTTTGTCCTTGGGCAAATGGAGATGAACTGTCAATGCACTTGAAAACCAAACAAACTTACTAATGAAGTTAACCTTTCTGAAAAACAAGATGTGGATCGGAGGTTTTGGATCAAAGCCAGCCAGCCAGCCAGCCAGCCAGCCAGCCCAATTTCAAAACTAACGAAACCTTACGTTGATGTTGACAATTTTGCTTGACAGCTCCTAATTTTTTTTGTAAATATCAGATCTCTTGGTTTTGAATACCAAATATCAGTGAATTACTTCTATTTTTCTATTAGTTTTCAAGTTAGTCCAGCTAGCTGGCTATGTGTACCATCCATACAGGCCGCACAAATGGAGCTAGAAGGCTGAAAATTTCAACATTTATTCCTTATTATGTCGACATAAAACGATTTTTTTAAACCCCTACCGCTATAATAGTTTTTTTACGGGGGCGTTAAGTTTACAATGTAAATCTATGTTAAACTGGTCCCTAGCTCGTGCCCACTAGTTTGCTTTGTTTTCGAAAATTCAGGCTTTTATGATATTAGTGATTACTGTCCAACAAAAGGCGAGCGAAGTTATTCATTCATTGATCACCTCTTCTTCAAATGTTTTTAAATAGATCACCCTCAACACGACAGGCTGCTGAAAGACGTTGGGCACGTGACGGTTCCTATTGAGTGAATAACCAGACTTGTTTTGTAATCAGTCATGAATACATTTTAAATTAACGAACCCCATAACCTGCACAAAATGACGTGATCCCCTTTCAATTATATTCCTCAATCTCGATGTTCGTACTTGAAGATGACGTTAAAGAGGAAACCGCCAGAGAAAAGTAAGCGTATATGAGGAATGTAAGTTCTACGCTGACCAAGCTAGCCTTCTGTCAATTGTTTCAGCAACTGATAAAGTTCTTATCTCTCTGAAACATGGAACCTATCATGCTCAACCTTACACGGAGAGACCACAAGACAGTACTGTATATAAGGAAAAAAAGAGGTGTCTGTGAGATCATAGAAACTATCAAAACCTCAAATGGCAATGGGCAGGCCATGTTGCAAGAATGAAAGACAACCGATGGACTCACAACATGGATCCCCAGAGATCATATGAGAAACCGAGGCCGACAGAACACAAGATGGAGAGATGAACTGGACAGATTCAGGAAATACTGGCCCCGACGCCCATGATAGAGAAGTGTGGCAAATCATGGGGAAGGTCTATGTCCAACGACGGACGTTAAAAGACTGATGATGATGAAAGTTCTTATCTCCGGTGATTTTAATGTTAGAGTTGGTCGGGACTGTGTCATTTGGAAAAATGGTCTAGGAAATCAAAAGATGAGAAAATCCATTGAAAATGGATACCTCTGGGTTCTATACGGAACAGGAATGAGAAGACGTCATTTTAGTAGAAAAAGAAACCTGACCGATGACCACGTGGGTGCACCCTTGCCCATAACCCTGACACGTCATAGACTACATTCTAGAGTGCAAGACTTCGAGCACACTGGTGATGTCCACTGCAGTGCTCCTCACCAATCACTGGCAACCACCACCAAGACATGGATACTAGGGCGGAATTCCAGAAGCTTGAATCCCAAATAGAAGCCGTCAGCTGTTCAAACGACGTTCCCCTTTGAGCTCTCGGGAACGCACAAAATTTATCACCCGTAGAAAGATCCAAAAGTGTCCCTGGCGTCCCTAAAAGAAGAAATTGCAACTAGACAAATAAAAAAATGTTCTGAAAACTACTGCATATCAGGAACAACTTGCCCAACCGGCATGCCCCCGCAAGAAAACTGTTTTACACCAAGCTAGTTACATTCTCAATGCAGCCTCTGCGCTATACAAAACGAGTAGTAAACGAATCGAGCAGAGACAGCCCAACTTTAAGCCGACGGCAGCGACTACGAAGATTTTTTTTTTTTACCAATTTCTAAAGGGAGTATACAACGATATTATACATCAGGCCCAGAGCCCATCGCATCGGCGGGTCTGCACTGCCGACTAATTCATCTTGAAGCACTGGTTTGACTACTTCCTACTTTCACATACACTTCAGCGCCGATCGTGCAGTTCGGAGGGCTGCAACAGACAGTCTCCTGTTTTGTAAGGCAAGGTTCCATCAACTCCTTGTCTGTTGTTGGGAACAGGGCAAACTACCCTTGAACTTAAAAAATGCAGTCATTATTCCTCCTTACAAAAAATAGGTGTAAAGTGAAACTGCTCAAACTACTGGAGTATCACCCTGCTTTCAATAGCAGGCAAAATTCTTTACTAACTTATTTCGCTGAAGATCACCGCCCAGGAGCCAATGTATCTTTATAGCTAATTGGGGCACTGTCGACAAGGTTTTTATCATAAGACTAATCCAAGAAAAATGCTTCAAATAAAATATAGGACTGCATGTCATCTCTGTTGACCTGGCCTACGCGTTTGACACCGCAAGCAGTTTGGGTCTCGGGATAATATTAGAAAAGATGGGTTTCCTACCAAATTTACGTATCATCCAACTCCACGACAAGCAGCTTCGGCAAGTTAGATATTGCAACGATTTCCCAGAACCTTTCTCAATCGCAAACGATGGTTTATTTGTATGACAAGTTCTGCTTATAAGTATTTGAACAAACTTGGCTATGATCTTGGCTATGATCGCATTGGTCCAGTTGAACGCGATTCAAGCGGCTATTTTGGGCACCTCTTCTGAATAGCAGTGTTAGCCTGCCTTTTCAATCTCGTTGATCGATGATGAACAATACTTTAGCAAGGTAGAAAAATACTTGGTTTGATTCAGTCAACAATTTAATGCTATCAAAGAAAACTTTTCCTGAAATGTAACATTCAGAACCACAAACCCGAATAAATGCCTTGTTGTTTGCGATGAAATTTGATTCTCTTTGTGTCAAGTCCCTGTTTATCACTCTCAAAACCGAGCCATATGAACAAAGTTTCTGTTTTGTTCCAATATCTATAAGTAGTACTATATATATATATATATATATATATATATATATATATATATATATATATATATATATATATATATATATATATATATATATATATACTGCTCCTTTATACCGCAACTTATCTTTAATTTTTCTCTCCAGATTAACGGTAGGAATCATTTCTATTCTGGTCACTTTCCCATGTATGATAACTCTTTAAAATTATAAATAATATGAATAATTTCGTCTCTTATTACATGAGTACCGAAAGTTTTTTTAAAATCTAATAACCAGTTGATTTTTAGTAGATTTTAAAATACGAGTGTTTTTTGCTCAAATATTTTGAAAAATTTTCTCGAATGAATTATTACTGTTAAAATAATTCTTATATCAGATTTTTCTCTAGTATTTTTTCTTTATAATAACACAAAGATTTTAACGATAAGGTTGATTCAATACAAGTTTGGCTTTTTTTTGTGAGGTGTTGATTTCTTAGCGATTTTTTGGTTTACTGCGTCGTTACAGCTAATTCAACAAGTGCGTGCATCATACACGATTAAAACATGTTTGATTTATAACTGATCTATCAAGTGTATATGAAGATTTGTAAAAGGTATTTTAAAAACGTTGATATAATTATATGATTTATTTCAAGAATTCATTTATTTGAGCAATTAGAAACCTCAGATAATGAATTACTCGTATCTTCAAAATATAAACCCAGAAACCCTGATGATCGGTGATCCCCACCCCCCGATCTTCGGGATGGGTGGGTGCAGCATTTGCAGCTCTGCTTAGGATGGAGAACAGTTAGAATCCATCTTATACCGATGCCTTTAGTGCAACAGACTGGTGTCCTCTGTTTTCTACCCATTTCGTGATTCGGGTCGTTCGGTTTCTGGTTATGCTAAACAACAGTTTAGACGCAGATCCGATAAGCAAACGACCACAGGATTAAAAATGTCACTTGTGAAGGTGAAATATTTTCAATTAATCAATAAAATGCATTAAAGAGGGAATTAATCTCCTAATTATTTAGTTAAGCGTTTTGGGAGCTTTAATCTCAAAGATCAATGAATTACATTACTTTCCCCAAGGTTGTAAATCATTTTGTATTATTTAAGATAAATCAAAACTATCCGTTTTCGCCAGAGATATAAGATAAACTGTAGAACAATTGGAAACTTGATAGCACTCAGAGAGCGACATTGTCAGGGGGAGTGATTGCGCCTTGAAATTTTATCACTTCCATTATATTTCGTAGAAATTAATTGAGAACTTTTGGAGACATCATGTGGATAAACATGGACTTCTGGCGATATTAAGTGGTGTGGACATATGATTACAAAAGAGGATAGGTAATCGTTCATGGATCCGCCCCAAATTGATTCGCCTTTTCGGTATCCTTGTGTTCGGTCTTCTACAAAATTTTAATGAAAATTCATTTAGAACATTTGGAGATATCGTGTGAAGGGGGGGGGATCTAAATCTCGACATTCAGTTTCCTTACCTCGATTATCCCGAACCTTGATTGGTCGCGACTTTTCATATCGTCGGCTCTTCATTTTTCTGACCCCCTCATTTGCTTGAAAAAATAAAAAATGATTCGAGTAACTGAAAAGGCCTTCCTTTTATTTCATCATCCACAGAAACACCGGTTAACTTTTCTTTTCTCTCTGAAATTAATGCAATGGGGGTATTTTTACAGTTTATAAAAAGAAAAGCATTTATTGTAATTACAGTATTTATAACATGTATCGTGCAATCATAAATTTATAAGATTTATTGAAAAAACAATCAAGATTAAATGTACGATTTTATGTGTACGAGAACGATTCATGGAGGAAAACGGATTTATTGCTGTTGTTGCTTGAGCGTTTACGAAAAATGGATTATGTTTTCCTTTTATTTCGGGTATTTGTATTAACATAGATAGGCGAGAGTATAGGTCAGCCGCGTAAAATTTGTTTTTCATTGGATGGTGTAGATTATTTTGACAAATTTTGTCAAAACAAATACTCGCGAAAAATGTTTTCTAATTATATATTAAAAAAAATGGGACGTCTGACACACGAATGTCATTCTTCAAAAGAAAATTTATTTTGCGAGCCATGTTTTGCACAATCAATCTAAAAGAGCTTCATTTCATCAGGGTATTTGTCAGTTAGAAAAAAAGTAAATTTTCTAATGTTTAACAGAGGTTTTTCTATTTTATAAAGCAAATTGAAATTCATAAAAAATATTGAAAAAAAAAAATCTTGCTTTTCCAAACGTGGTTTTAAAAATGGAAAAAAAAAATTGCAAGTTATTGTTTGTGCTTTCATTATTTTTTATTCTCACACCAGCGGCCACTCGATGTTTAAAATGGCGGAAAATAAATAAGATAATTCATCATAGGAAAACAGAGGTATATACATAAATTATATCGTTAGTGCTTCGCATAAAGTTTGCCAAAATATGTAAACATAATCTACACTGTCCATGGAAAAACGATTTTTTGTGGCTAAGCCAAACAATTACCTATTTATCTTAATCCAAATACCTGATATAAAATGAAAATAGAATTCATTCTATTGTAAACACTTAATCAACAACAGCAGTAAATCCTTTTCTCTCCATGGATCGCACCGATACATACGATCGTAGACAAAATCCATTTTTCCCCCATAAATCTTTTCCACGACATCTACACGGTGAATGCAAGATCTTTTTGTGAATAAATGCTTCAGTCACAATAGATGCTTTAAAAAAAAGAATAAATTGTAAACATACAACCCATCGTACTAATTTCATGAAAAAAGTGATCCAGTGTTATTGTGTATTATAAAGTATGAAAAGAAGGCCTGTTCAACTACTCAAATCATTTTCATTTATTTCTCAAGCAAATGAAGAGGCGTCCAAGTAGAAAGTTGTTCTATCAACGTTCAGGGTGATCCAGGTCAGGAATCTGAAAGTTGAGATTATGAATCAAACTCTGCGTGAACATGAGCGTATACAAGCCGTGAATTAATCATATATGCAAGCAATTTGTTTGTTCAAAGAAGTGGACGTCGATGCATGAAATATTGCACATAAATTCTTAATACAGAAAAAAAAAGAAAAAAGATTTTATTCATCATCTTGGGTCGAAAATTGAAGGATCGTCACTTTTGCAGCGATATTGATCCTCAATATAGTCTAGGGACAAATTCATAAAATATCAGTCCGTAGGATTTTGAATAAAAGGAAGTGATGACTCTTCGGAATTCATTGCTAAAATGATCTACATACATGGACCACCATGTATTTTGATTGAATTTGTGGCATAATATCTCTGTGACGTCACTCGTCCGAAATGGCCGCTGCTATGAAGAAACTCTCAAATTTTCATCAACAACTAATTTTGAAAAAAAATTGCAAATGAATTATTTTTTTGCATAAAAAGAAACATAAAGATTAATAGCAATTTTTTCATCCCCATTATCAAATGTATAGGTCCAAGAACTGCCCCATATCCCCAAAACTATTATAGATAGAAGCATGCAGTTTTCACCATTCGATAATATCGGTTTCGGGAGATTCATTTAGATTGCATGAAGGATCCGACCTGGTTCGTTTGTTTTGCTTTGTAAGGCTTAAAAACTGATGAATATAGAAGCTTGGGATTTTCACGAAATGACAGCCAATCATTTAAGATTTATCAAGTATGCGGCAAGTGTGGTGTTTTTTAGCTGTTGGGAAATTATGGTATTTTTTCTGAAGCAAGTAATTTTAGGTAATCCTCGCTTACGTGGATGTGAAATACAGTTGCTAAACGCACCATGCAAACAACATTATTTCACATCCATATAAACAAGAATCATATGTTAGTGTATTTCGGATAAAGATTTTCTGAATATGCTTCCTCCAAACATTAGAGCATCCAGAGATAAGAAAAACGATTTTGCGAATATTTACTAAATACTTAAAATCAACTATACAGGAGTGAAACATTCATGTTTACATTCGTTGTGTAAGTGAGGGAGCATTATGTCCGCACTTTTAGTGAGGATTTATTACTATCTCTTATAATCACTTATCCTCTAAATTGCAAGACACACCCCCGATTATTGGATCATTGAACAGAGGGATTTAAATTTTTCGCATTGGAATATAAAGTATTAAACTGAAACGTTTGGTATTTGAAGAAAGCACATGATATTTTGAGACTCGTTATCAGAGTCCCAGAGGATAGTTTCATTATATTCAACTTCATTGTTATTACAGAGCTTTCCGTTGCCACCGCACTGATACAGTTATGTACATCTCAGAAACTGGGGTCGACATTTGCAATGCACAGCACAACGCCTTAGAGACAGAAGCATCTTACCAACTGAATGACAGGTTCTGGCGCTCAAGGAAGGATACTTATAACCGGAGTATAATTGTGCTCTGTCATCTCCCAAACGAGATGGGTCTGGCAAATTTAGGTGCGGTCGATGAAAATCCCATGGGATGACTTTTGCCCTTGGATTGATACCAGAAAATTGGATATCAAGCGCATTCAAGCGCTTCAGTGTCCTTTTTTTCATTTGTAGTTTAATTAAAACCACAAGAGTATATTGTACAAGTAATTTCAAATTGGCTCGGAATTTTCCATTACGTTAGGCTATGTTAATATTCATAACTGATATATCTTAGCTTCCACATATTCAATAAGAACTAAGCATAAAATTACGCTATGGAATTTAAGTTTTTTTTCCGGCTGATTTATTGCGTAAATACCTTCAAGTTTGGATCTAATTCTAATTGAATGATAAATTTTCTACAGAACTTTGTTTAAACTGATTTGAAGTGGATTTTTAATAGTTTTTAACTAGTATTTCTTTCATTTGGATTTCAGTGGCTTTTTACCGCAACTACACAGACCACCATTCCATAGTCGTTAGTTAACTGCGCGGATCAGAAATAAAGAATAGGCCTTCAGCGAGACTTGAACTCGCGATTCCATTTCCCCAGGAAGCCTATTTTAGTGCAACACCTGCTCCAATGCTTGCGCTATGAAGACCAATGTTTACAAAAGTTCAAATTAGACCATATAGCCTTATTCTGTATTTTCCACGAACGCTCAGTGCTTCTATCTAGACAAAAATTTATTATGATTAACAATGCCTCATCTAATAAAACATCTTGATGATGTGAAGGATCTTTAGCTTTCTGCTTGTTACGACTTCTCTACTGAATTTGTTTGTTTGTTTGATGCAGGTCAGACTGGCAACCCGGTTTTGCAAGCATTATTATCAAATAAATCCTGTTTTGTATTTTTTTCAGTGTACATTACTTACGCGAGCGGTAGCAGCTTCTGGGCGTGGCCTCACTCAATAGCCGGGCGAATTAATCCCAGACTACAGAACTACATTCTCGGCAAAAAACCGAAAAAACGCTTCGGAATCATTTGCATGGATTTTCCTGGAATGGCTCTCATAGAGTCAATTTTGAATAATAACTTTCTCCCAAGCACTCCGAGCAACTGACATTGTTTTTTTGATATCTAGGTAATAATTGTGAATTTCAAGCGCTATGTCTTTAATTTTTTTTCTTACCAAAGTCATTTACTAAGTTTTAGAGAGGACAGGTTAGTTTTCATCTGACCTTTGACCCTAAACCATCCTGAATGATGTTGCTGAAATCCATCGACAGAGTTCGGGATTCAGTCATTTTCAATTACAGAAACTTTTCGAATGAAGTTTCAAGAAATAGCAATGACTGTTGTAGCTCTTGAGGTTTGTTAATAAAACCATTGGGTTCATTGATGATTTATATCTAAGTTATCTACTTAAACCTATAAAAAGTTGACCAATAATAACATTTTGGTCGTGTCAAGCCAAAGAGTTTAGTTTATCTGTAAAACTAGAAATGAACTCAAGTTTTGTAAAATCTGAGATGCTGTCACTTCAGTTTTTTGAAGCATTAGATTGAATATCACACCTGAAATATTTTTGTTTTAAAATAAATAAAAAAATCAGGCAAATTACTTATTTCCTCAGGTTCTCTAATTTTTTGTTCAATAAGAACAATATCGGAGATAAGTCTGGAAATACTGATCACGTTTTCAGGAAACAGATAGAAAGATCTTGAGGAACGAAAGATTCAGCGACACGTCTATAACCGGATTGGAATCAGATCTATCATGCTTTGGACCGTGAATTCTAAACATGCAAAACATTTTTCAACGCGTAAAAGCAAGGAAGGTTATGAAAAATATAAACGCACAAAGAAATCAATAACGATTTTGAATTTTTTTTGCGTTCTCCTCGCGTTTTTCAAAACAGCAGAATGGCCTTGCAAACAAATATTTGAGAGGAACAATGTACTAAGGAATCAATTATCTTCTAAGTAAAAATGATACCGTTTCAGTATTAATCACTGACTCTTCGAAATGTTATAAAAATTCCTTATACCTGCAATAGACAAGTAGCAGTGTTTTGGGAACGGTTCAAGCGTGCTCAATAGATGGCCGAATTTTCATTTCACTCATGTTAAGAAGCACATTGCATTTGAGCCAGTATTCATACATTTGACCAATTAGAGCATTACTATCTTACGAGTATTTTAGGCCATACAAAACTGCAATGTACTTTGCTTATAGATTTTAGTCCTTTTAAGAAACAATAATTTTCCTGACTAGCGATATACAATCTCGGAGTTTTCCTTTCCTCTAAGGATAAGAACAGACTGAGCCTAATACAGAGATCATCTCTCTTTTTTCCTCTCTTGCTATTCGGCCTGTTCTTCGTTAGAGACGTTAATAAAAATGTCACTTCTTTCCGGTTGTTTTCCCGGTTATAAATCGAAAACCATTATTGCATTTAAAAAAAAGAAAAAAAGACTCTGAAAACATCAATCTCTTCGTCTTCCCTCTCAATAATAATAATAAATGGCTTTGGTATTTATGAGGAGGTGGGAATCAAGACATCTGCGCGATTTCCGGAATATAATTTCAAGTTATCACTATTGCGAAACATACTTTTAAAAAATCAAGAAATGACAGAAAAAAAGCTAATTCGTTTCTGATCACTTAATGCTCCCCCCCCCGATGTTAACCCTTCCGACCGAAGTCAACAACATTCAGACTGCAAAGAATCTGGAGATCTATACTCTCTTCTACACAACCAAGAGGACCCCCAGGTTTTTTAAAAACAATCATTCCGCTTAGAGGTGAGCTTCAGGAACGTAACTCGTCACGTTTTTTTTAAATGAATTTTCATCTTATAGACGTACGTATAAGAGAGAGAGAGAGAGAGAGAGAGAGAGAGAGAGAGAGAGAGAGAGAGAGAGAGAGAGAGAGAGAGAGAGAGAGATTTTATACACTTTTATATGTTTGTTGTGTGTGATGATTTATGTGATTGGATGTATGGTAATCCGACAGAATGTCGATGTAAGTGACAATTGGAAAATGAAGAAAAAAAAGTTAAGAGAAAAGAAGGCGCTACAATTCAAGAATTTTCATTTTCATGTGGGCACGTTTCGATGCATTTCGACGGTTTCCAGCCATCTTTTTCAGAGAAACTTTCAGCGGTGCAGAGAAAATTGTATGCTGTTTACATATTTGAGATTGAGGAGAGAAATGGGGATATATCTGGGTTGTGGGTTGTTTAGTTGGAGTGGGTAGGCAGGTGTTTGTATCTGTGTTGGTGAGACCAAACTTCAGACTTCAGACGTCAGACCAAACTTGCCTCACACCTACACAGATACAAACACTCCCCGAACTCTAACACTTGCTTTACTTTTAAGTTTTTTATCTTCTCCTTCCAATTATCACTTTCATCAACACATTTTTGTATTCATATAATTGATGAGATCCTTCATCTGATAAAGGTCAAGTCTTTTTAAACAATCGTTAAAATCACCACCTTTATGTACACCATATATGCAGTAGACAAACAATTTGAGTAAAATATGTAGTAATCAAACAAATTGGGTAAAATCTGTGATGATTCCTGTTTCTCTCTTTTCAAGTTGAATTTCTTCTGGCCGGGAGGTAAATTCATCTTTGCACATTCTATCACTGCATAACTGTTAGTTCAAGCTGAAGTTATGGAGCTGCTACCTCAACTTTAGACGAGTCTTTCATGCTCAATACAATCAATTCAAAATTTCCAACATGGTTAACAATTTTTTTTTCACTTATCCCTTCGATAAAATCATGCTGTGAGAGTAAGTAGGTAACCTTATATGCTGAATACTTTTTTGGTTCCTGCTAGAGTTGATATAAGGTCACATTCACGTAGCGTTCGGAGACGAACATGCTCGAAATACGAGCATTGAGAAATTAGCATAAAAACTGAATTTCAGCGAATACCTCTTGATATGTTATAGAGGCATCCCTACATTATAATTGTTTATTTGTATTGTGCATATCATGTGAATCGTGTTTATTTACTAAGCCTCGCTTTGTCTGGTAAAAGGTAACAATTCGCTTAACGTATCCTATGTTCATCAAGCGGTCACAAATAACCACAGCAGTGAGGATAGAATCGGATTTTCCGATGTAAATCTATGAACAAGAGGCAGTCAATTACAATAAGTGTTCTAAAATTTCCCGTGAATATTTCGTAGTTAAAAAAAAAAAAAGCGTTAGATTGCATGAATATGCAAGTTTTTTTTCATTTTTTGGTTAACCCCAGCGGAAGAAATCACGGAATACAAAAGTTACATCTAATTTCTACATTAATTCTTCTAAAGATATGGCTAGGTACTTTACACGTCGAAAGTTTGTGAACAGTACCTAGCTATGGTTTTATATATCAATACAACGCCTTCAAAAAAATATACTTGTACTCATAGGACTAGATAATACCAGATGAGCCATAATATTAACAAAATCAATAAAGTATTATTGCGTAATTAAGAATATCTACTTAGCGTCAGAATTCACACGATCATACATTGTGTATAAAGACATTGTTGAAAGTTTTATGAAGAATATCAAAGCGTATTCGGAATTATATTTTGTAAAGAACAAACATTACGGAATGACACCGCGTTTCATAATATAACTTGATATCATACAGCCTTGAAATATGGATGCAGAAAGATTTTATGGGCAGCGGGCCTCAAAATTAGTGTTTTATAATAGTATTTCAAGATTTTTTAAAAATGCTATCCTCGTCTTTGTATTTAACGCGCTCTAAATCTGTAGGCAGTGTATAAAGCTCGAATGGCAAATCAACTCATTATTTCCCATTTTCAAATTTCTCGATTTTGTTTATATATATATATATGTATATTCTGAATTCGCATATCGAACATCTTGAATGATGTCAAGCATGGTTTGCCCGGATGATTCGTGAAATCGTAATTGAAGCAGTGTGTGTGAGCATGCGCGGAGTTGGAGACACGTGAATTTACGGGTAGTGCGTAATCTCCCCCCACCACATCCCTTCTGGTTGAATGCTGATTCATATTACGTCTTTTTGTGGTGTTTGGGAGCATGGTATTGAAATTGTGGCAAAAATGTCCTACAACAGCAAAAAAAAAATAAATAAATAAACAAACAAAAAAAAAGATGAAAAAAAAAAAAGAGAAAGAGTAAATCGGGAAAACACAATAAGTGACTGTTGTTGCCCGTTCTTTTCTTTAAACGCCATTGTTCTACCAGTGGATACGTCTGGCCATTGATATTAAACAAATTCTGATTACTCAGGTCTTCGATTTGACTGAATGAGTGAATAAAAGATCGAATAAAAAGATTTACATGTTCCAATCGGAGGGAACTGAGAAAATTTTCAGTGTAAAAACTCTTTAAATAAAGAGAAGAAAAAAAAAACTGAATCATCTGTTCAAAAAAAGAAAAACTTGAGTTTGATGGACGACAGATTGGAACTTTATTACGAATTATTATGAATTCTCTTACCAGCAATTCTGAAATAATATTTGATAAACATTTATCTTATTCATTGGCAGATGACCAGACAAAACCGCGGCATTTAACGTCAGATGGAGACGTCGACCAAATATCAAAGACTCTTATCAATATCATTCACGACCTGTATTTCACGGTTAAAAGAAGCGGACATATGAGGTCATATATGTAATTGACTGATATTTCTGTACTTACGACTTGTATAAAATTCTTTGTATCCCGGAAAAGCCATTTTTTTTCTTTTTGTGAATCATTGAAATATTTTTTGATAAATTTTGATTTGCTTCCGTCTTTTTTTCAGTTCATTAAGAGCAAATGAAGTCATTAAATTGGTCCATACTATTTGTTGGAAAGAGAAGGTTTGCATTCTCGTCTGGTTCGTGCGATGTAACATAAGAATTAGCATAACATTAAAGTTTTGTTCCAAATTTAGTCGACGATAAAAGAAATGATAAGTAAAATTACATAACTCATTTCAATGTTGATGTCATGAAATCTATTTAAATAGACAATCTGATCTGAGAAGAATAGAATTACTGATAAACTCGTCATCATAGTCAATAAGCAAACAATTGTTGCGTCAAAAATTGAAGTCATGTAAAAATTCCCCTCAGAGAATAAATATAGCCAGAAAGATTTCTATTTATGACAACACTATTTTTTCACTATTTTACTGGTTCTTCACCGGAAAAAAAATCTAAGATGGAGTAAACATGTTTAAAAATGTCTAGATTCTGGAGAATGTACATTTTATTAATAAACCCATAAGATAAGGCCTCCAAAATGTCATTTTTTTCCTCAAATCGAAAAACTACATTTTAATAGGGGTCTAGCGGAGTACTGATGCCATTTTTTCAAGTCTGTAGATGAAACTGTATAGCCAGGAGCACCGGGACACACAAACACGTAAACAAACTCACAAACACGCAATTATGATAAAAAGGATAGAACTTTTTGCCATCTCTGATGGCTACAGTGGTTCAATATCGATTTATACAATGAATCACGTTTAGAATATGAGAGACCACCAACCAAAACTGTCACCATAGGTTTCTTCAGTTTTTAAGATAGTCTAACTGGCTGTGTTTGTATGTATCACGTGTACATACCGCACCAATCGAGCTAGATGGCTAAAAGTTGTAACATTTTCTCCTTATGTTTTCAATGTACGTTTTTAGGTCCTCCCTAAACAGGCTTTTAGTGTGGGAGGTCAATTTACAATGTAAGTTTACTTTAAATTGATTCCTTAGTTTGTGTCCAGCGGCGTTCATGCTTGTATTTTGAAAATTCGGACTGATCACAGCCCAACAGAAGGTGAGAAAAAAAATATATACATTGATCACAATTTCACAATTTTTTTAATTGATCATCCCGAATACGGTACACTGTCAAAAGACATGAGTTTCAAAACTTTTTTTTATTGAGTGACTAACCAGTAGCCTATACAAGTCTGGCTCGAACTCACGCAGGATAATTATTTCCGGTAAATTATACAGCATCAAATTCCTTTGACACTTCCCTTGGATAGTAAGCGTATTGTAACAAGAAAAAGTGTTGTAACTGTTCTTTCATGCGTTCGTATACGGTATATTTCAGCATAAGGCTGGTATGTGGCACATCAGCATCTGGAAGAACGGATGTTAATTAATACTGGCGGCCCACAGATAAACCGGTCGTATACATATGAGCAACAAAAAGTCCGAATGAGGAAAGAATGAGGATCCATGAATAAATTGAATCCACGCTGGAAAGCACCACGTACTCTACACTTACGCAACATCAAGCTTATATCTCTTCATATATATATATATATATATATATATATATATATATATATATATATATATATATATATATTAATCAACAAGCAGAATTGCAAAAAATAACTCCTGACATTATTTTCTAAACACACACACACATACATATTTTATATTTATATCTAAATTTACATTTTTACAAGAGAGGTAACTCTTTGAAAAAGCGCGCGAAAAGACTGACCAACTTTTCTCTCTCTCTACAACTACGTTTTTCAGCAGTATTCGTCTTTTGGAATAAGGATTTTTCCGAATGATTCAGATAATAAACCAGAGTCGTTTTCCTGCACATTGTGTTTGCATATTTATTCCAGTAGAGCTGTAAGAAGAGTTTACTAGTGCGGTTCTCAACTTTTTTCGCCTAAGGTTCTTTTATTGGCCGTATACCCCTAAAAGTTATCCTCAGAAGCTTTTTCGGCAAACACAATATAACTATCGCTGAAGACATCTCTGCCAATGCCCGATTAGAAAATAGTATTTTCAGACTTTCGACACACACACCAACAACTAAATACGATTCCATAAAACTGGCCTGAAGAAGTATCGCCACCAAATATGCAACATTGTTAATAAATCTATCTATTTTTGGCTTACTGGAGTAGTCATGAGTTCCTCATTTGTTATAAAAGGGCTATGATTTCCAATAACAATGATGAGCTCTCTCACATAGAATTTTAGTGCTATACAATTATCCCGTCAATAAACGTTTATAGAATACGCCATTCTTTCTCTGTCCAGCAATCAGTGGTACAAGGTTTTATATCGGTAGATTGAAGGCTAACAGATTTCAGGTAAGACTGATTACAACTAACTATCCCAAAACAAATTGTCTTCAATCTGCGATGGAAAACCTCCTCTGCGTTTTCTTTGTCCGTAACAATGGATTTTTCCATCTAAAGGTTACAATTTTGCAGATTAAAATATGTCCTATACACCATTGTAAATAATGCATTCTTCTACTTGGATGAATTTCTTTTCTTGAAGCAAGGACCAACTGTGGATAAGGGGAAGGCGCCCATGAAAGATAAACCGCAGATAAGAGGACGTTGGGAGGGAAACTATGAATTATGTAGATCGTATCTGAAGATACAATTTGAATCTCTAGTCACATGCTTGCGAACACTGATGACGTAATCTTATATCTATCACGAGAATTGATTTTAAAAAACGAATAAATGATTGTTCTTCGATGAGAAAAACAAAACACCCCCCCAACAAAAAAATAAAAAGTATCTTTGGAAGGGAAGCCGAGGATTTTTTTCTATCATGGGAATTGATTTAAAAAAGTTAACCGGGAACAGTTGATTAAAAAAAAAAAAAAAAAGAACAGAAGAAACGCCGTCAGATAACAGGAGCAGACAAGTGAGTTTTTGATGGACACATCTAAATAGCAATTCTCGAGGAAATTTAAATATATCCGTGAATCTTTCCACGGGAATTACGTAGTATCGAATAAAAGATCACGTTCCTTGGTTTATAGATCACCTTACAAATAATGAAGTGACAAAAGTTTTTTAACTGTCATATCAGATATCGATAAATTTATGTCCACTCATGATAAACTGAGTATGATAAAAATTCATTTTATTTAACCTTGCCGTTCTCCTAAAATATTTTTCTTTCAGTTTTTCGTGCTTTCAATCCATATCTTAAAAGTTTCACGAGGTGGAGGCTCCTATTCACCTTGGAACTAAAGGATAAAATAGGACTTATTTTCCGTCATTTTTAACGGAATTAGATGAATTCTTCTTTTTTTTGTGGCTAGTTTCTTTAATAACACAAAACCAATCACAAACATAAAAAAAAATAGAAATTGTCAAAAGAATCAAACTATAAAATAAATATTTTTTTTTATATTGCACCATTTTTTAAATCAAAGGGGAGATAATTCATAACTGGAAGAAAGAGGCCATAATTCATGTAAGCCGGATCGCTGCAAAAATGGTGGGATTGAAGCGCCATTAGAGATTCATTGTAAATAAAATTTTCGAAAAACAAGTGTAAATGCTGTCGGACATAAACGAAGGGGTAAATTTAGCATAAATTCATATTGCAAATTGATCCCCCACACCTTCACGAAAATACTATTTAGGTGAAGGAATTCATCAACCCACCCACAAAACTCGTTTTGTTTTTCAGACATGATGAGTAAATCTTGAAATTTCAGCCCTCTAGTTCAACTGGCGTGGCTCGTACGTGTGATGTATATATTGATAGAAAATCAGCCAAACCTACTTAAAAACTGGAGAAACCTCTGTTGACAGTTTTGGTTTATAGGTTCTAGTACCATCAGAGAAAGCAGTGGACACTTTTGTAATTAGTGTTGCCAATTTTGTGCTTTCTGCGCTAGATTTAACGTGTTTCTCGTTTCGACATTTAGCGCTATTTAAAGCCAATTTTTAGGGTTAAATTCAAGCAATTTTAGCCATTTTCTAGCTATCTTCTAGCCATTAAAAATTGGTAATTCGACAAACCTAGCAATTTCTAGCCATTAAAATTGCCTTAAACACCCAACAGTGCTCTTACGCCCGTTCAGCGGTTTTTAAACACTTTTTTGAGGTCGACCTAGTGCGACAATTTTTTTTCAGTAAACAACATAGTTCGTAATGAAAACGAAAAAGAGGCATTAACAAAGTTTGACTTATTCAGGATATTATCGTCAGAGTCTGGAAAAGCTAAGTGTAAATAAATCAACAAGAATTATTAATGGGAAATACGAATGTTTTATTTGACAAGTTGTGAACGACAAGTTCTACTGCACTCTGACATTTGCAACACCTCACCATTGACAAGGTAATCGTATTGCGCTTAAAATAGATAACATTTTAGATGATACGATATCATAGTATTCTCAAATGGTTTCTCTCTTTCAAAGGGTTTTTCGAACGACTGAACACCTTCTCCTTCTTTACGTTGTTAGCACGACGTTTCGGCCAATCTATTCTACGGCCCTCCTCAGGTGTACTATCCCAAATATAATGCTAGTAAAAAGAAAAAATCCCCCCTCAATGGTAGCAGCACTTACAACGTCCTCGTTAGGCCTGGATTTCCATAACTTGAATGGGTCGGCCGTGTAGTCGTGTAAATAATATAAACAACGAAAAAGAGTTGTATCCCCCGAAAAACTCTGTGAAAGTTAATGACTTTTCTCAAGACTATTGAAAATCAGCATCAACATCCTGACGTTTCACCTGGCTTTGAACACCGTTGAACCCGTGGGAAATACGTAACTACCTCAGCCACTAGACAGGCCTTATTTACTAAGCTTAGCCTAGTCTGACACAAGAAAGCAGAAGGGGAGCATTGAGTGAGAATCGAATTCGTTAAACTTGCAAATTTATTTATAAAGTAAATGGTGGACGCTCTACTCACATTAAGGTTATCAAGGATTTTACAATGAGCTGGTTTGCATCGCCAGTGCGATGAATACCTCGCCGTCCAAAAATGAGTAAACCCCCCTGAGAAAATTATTTTTGGCATCAGAGTTTCAATTCTATAGAGTTTGGTCGTAAGTAATATCGGATATTATTCGCTTTGATCGTGTGAGGTTCCATAAGAAATGATGAAATCTTGCTATGTTTGGTTTCGAAGAAATTGACTTTCTGTAAAAATAAACTAGATGGGTGTACTCATTTTTGGCGCCACTGTGTGTTACCTTGTTTTTGTCTGTGTTCGTTCAAGTTTTTGCAAGGTTTCGTAAAAAGTGATAAAAAAAACATCCAACGAGATAAGATATCACTTGATGTCTCTTTTGTGTACTAGATATGCCTTGATAATTCACTATCATCTGCCCAGATATACGAGGGTTGTCTATGCGAAATTTCTCTTTTTTTTTGTCAACTTTAACATTCATTAAAAATTTAAATTCAGCGATTTATTGTGCAATTGTTTTAAAAATTACATTTTTTCTGCTTTGGCTGGGAAGAAAATAACTTTTCAGACCTTAGAATCAGGAACACCCTCTGACGAAGACAGGAGGGTACACAGTCGAAACTTTGTGAATAAATGAACGAATAGTTGAGGAAAATAGTCTGCCCATATCATGTTCCATTATTGATATACCCCGTCTAACGAAATTCAGATAAAGTGTTCTTTTGAATTTAGCTGATCTCTCTAAAATGGCAGCGGCAAACATTCATTGAATTTCTTGAAGAACTCAAAGGAACCGTAAAGAAAGGAAAGAAGTCATAATTTTTTCCGCAAAAAATAATCAAGAAATAATATTATTACGTATGATTTTCCCTGTAATCTTTAAATACATATTAGTTATAAATCAACTGATAAAAAAAATGTAAGTTATTCTTGGAAGCTTTAATAGAAGGATTTTCGTCAGTAAGGGAAGACATAAATCGCTATTCAGATTCTCAAGTGTAACCGATATGATATAAAACAAGAACCAGGTTCAACGATGCCTCCACCTCCTGAGGTAGTTGTAGCAGGATGATGATGACGAGGAGGAGGAAGATGCAGACGAGGAAGTAGTTTTTCATTGATCTAACTGATTCTCATACTTGTAAAATATTGCAACATGGAAATGTTCTGCAAATATCATTTTCAATAGCAGCTGGTAAAAACGAATGCCGAAAGAATGCCCTTTTAATGACGTTACATATTTTGATGTCATCACACCTCTTTTCTCCTTCTTTCTGTTGTTTAATATAATTGAAACCAACCAACCGACAGAAAATTAATATAATTGGTCGATAAACTTACGAAGAAGACAAGTCTAGAGCATTGAGCTGACTTTTTGACTGAAAGCCCACACGGAAAGTATATGCAGCCTACTTATTAATACTTGCCAATTATCTTTACGAAGAAGTAGCCATTTTGTAGCCATTTCCACACGGGGTATTTTTATACTGGCAATTCTAAATGGCTAAAAGTGGTCAGATTTATACCGTTGTTCAAATTAGATAAGTTGAAAAATTATACACATGCATTAAAAATGTAGCCACTTTTAGAATTCAAAATTAACGTTAATACAGAAGAAACGAAATCTACAGTTACCCGGCTATTGATTCTAGCCAAAAACCATTTAAACAGTTTTAGTCACTTTTAGCCATAAACAGGCCCATATCAAAATGGCTACATGATGCGTCTTTGCAAAGATAGCCATACTTGCTTTGGGAGCCTGAAATCCAGACGGAAGAAGTAACTGAATGCCTTCGACATGAAATGCCTAACGGAATACTAGGCTTCTGGTAGAACGATTTCGTAACCAACGAAGAAGTTTGGAAACAAGCCAATCTACATATATATCCCACTCAGAAGGAAATCTGCGAACGTTGGCTGAAATGGCTTGACCACGCAGCAAGCTCCAAACCTACATTCCAAGTACTGGAGTAGTGAATATCTGATGGATAATAGAAGTGATGACGGCCGAAAATCAACTGGCAACGAACCATCCAAGAATTCAGACAGGCGAACAATGGCTAGGGTGACGTCAGGTTTGCTGAACGCTGACCTCAAGCGCAAGACGACGCAGATTGTTGATTAATTAATTGATTAGGGTCAACATTTTTAATATTCCCAAGGAACACGTTCCCTCACTGAAAGCATCAAAGTGTATGAGTCTTGGATGTAATTTCATTCAAACGAAGCACAGCCGATTATCTCCAATTTTTAGATAATTGACGTTTTTCGGCTGGCCGGTCTGTCGGTCCCAGTTATGTTAAGCAACAAAAAGAAGACAGAGGGGGTTTCGTGTTTTATTTAACAGCTACTGTTATGTCATAGGAGGTGTGATATCATAAAAAGCTGTGACGTCATTAAATCTATTCAGATCAAAAGATGACGTATCAAGTTGCCAAGTATCGTTTGATATTGAAACCAAAAAACTGTCTGCAAAAATGGCCAAAATCGGTTAAACTTAATTTAATACCTAAAATATAAAGACCGCGTATTAAATAAAATAACCATATACCCTGACTCTAAAAGAAATTATTGTTAAAATTGTACACTTTATTTCAAACTTACTAATTGTTCTTCTTTACACGATAGATTTTTGGGTGATTCATCTTTCCTTCCTCTCCCTGCTACTACTACCACAACTAGTAATACTACTACTACTTCGTTTTGAATCCCTCAGAAATCGGAGATCACTGATATAGACGTATAGGTGGTGGATGCATTGTTGAACTTATGGTTCTTGTTAACATGAATTTCACTCTATCTAATTTAGCCACAACTCCCAGATCGATATTTTATACGATTGCTCTTAGCAGTGTGGATCGGAAATGAGATATAACCCCCCGGTAAGACTCGAACTCGCATCCACACCTTCAGGAGATCGAATTCGTCGTAAAGGCTAAAAGGCATAATCAATAAAGCTGCTGTCACAGAAAGGCAGTCTCCCGAAAAGTTCGAGTCTTGCTAGAGGTGTATTTTTCATTTTTGTTCCACCCTGTACACAATACGATAAAAAATATCAAATTCTACAAATTTGAGTGAAGCTCAGAGGTAAGACTGATGGAATTCGAAGTAATAACAAATTTCATTTGATATAATTAACGTGCCTTGTATTCGTCAATTTTCTGATTTAAATTCCCTTTCCTGAGAGATGATATTTTGGACTATTAGGATATGTTTTGTTAAACTGAATTTCGAATAGCTCTGTTTTCAAATAAAGAAAGAAGCAAAAATGATTTATCTCTTTTCCAGTACGTGAAATAAAACATCTAAATCGGAGTAAACCGTGTCTTTATTTTTTGTTTTCCTAATTTCAGTATGAATCTTTCATTTCCCACTTTAAAAGAACTATTTTTTGTGAAAAGTAAGAAAGCCTGTATTCACTTGGCATCGTTTTTCTTTTCTATATAACAGTTATTTTGTTGGCGAGTTTACAAAATACTATGATAACTTATACTCGATGCTAATAGCGACAACTTCTATACGTAGAAAGTACAGGTGTACATAACTTTAACAGATATTTTGTCGAATATATGAATTAAAGTCATTTTAGCTATTTAAATTCGGGTCTCTTGAAAAAAATTCACTTTAATCTGTTTGTTAATTACACGGAAACATTCAAAATCTTATCTGCGAATAAATTAACGATCATTTGGAGTGAGGCCGGATAAGAATATCACGACCTTCAACTTGATATCTCAAGAGTCCTTGACATATCTCTTGAACATGTAACTCTGCACTATTCTTGACGTTCTCTATACTTACATAACGTCGAGCTTGTAGCTCAGCACATACAAATAAGGTATATGTTCACTAACCAGCAGGGGTTGCTAAAAATATCTCCTTCTCTTCTGATTCTATATTCTACACACACACACACACACACACACAAACGGACGTTTTATGTTATATGTAGATCTTTTATTAACAGATTTTGACAAGAGAGGTAACTCTTTAAAAAAATTGCCAAAGTAATCTACCTTGAATGGATGATGCACCGCTAGGTGGCGAACGAATAGCAGCAGCAATTAGGTACCGAGGTGCTTGGTTGCAGTCAGCAGTCGGGTTGCTGCTTTCATAGGAGACAAGTTCAAGGTAATTCAGCAAGTAAGTGATGATTATTATTATTAAATCAGTTCTTCATTTCTTTTTCTTCAAATTCAGATTGCTTTTTTCCAGAATTGAGCTTTGATGATTATTTCACCTCATCAATTATTTTTGCAATTTTGATTGAAAAAAAAAAACCGACAAAAAAGGAAACCCCTCCAAAACATTGCTTGCTTGCTTTAAACCTTGATGTAATGCCGAAATCACCTTGTCCTCTCTTTTTTCTCAAGGTCGTTTGCCATTTGCTGTATTCCTTTTGTCTAACATTTGAATTTCATTTATTTATTTATTCAATTCAAAATAGTTATTTATTCAATTTAAGATATTTCATTTTCAAGTCATAAATAATGGAAAAATATTTCTTTTTTTTTTTTTTTCGAATTTTATGTTTTCTCCGAGAAAAATTTGGTTTGAATATTTCGGTATTCACTTCTTTTTTTCTTTAATGACAATGAAAAACTTAATTCTTTTAGTAATAAGAATTTTGTGATAAAAAAAAAAAGAATGAAAAAGTAGATGTTTGAAATGGAAAATAAAAACTTTTTCTCTGTCATATCAGTTTCTAAAATATATGAGCGAAAATTCTCAACTGATTGATTAGCTTGAGCGCAAAAAGCCAAATCCCAATTCTTTTAATCTCCTAAAAGCAACAACTTCTACGCTTCATACTTTATTTCATCTCATTGGTTACTGATATCCTTAACTTCATTTTTGATACTTAAGTTGCTATGCATCTAAACTTTCGTTGCCACTTTATTTAGAACTTCACAGTCACGTAGCTACTATCATATATCCTTGACTTCCCCTTGTCATTTCCAGAAGGGTCAAGGCTATTTATAAATATAACACAAGTTGAAGAGTTGCCGTGCTCTGAAATACACAAACTTACGGCGGTGTTAAACCAACATACTAAAGCTTGAAAAGTCATGTAAACCCTTCAAAAAGATTAAAATAAAAAAAAAATTACTTTTTGTAGATTTTGTGTGACTTTTTGAGTTTTAGATTGTTGGTTTTAAAACCGTCATAGATTCAGATACGTCAAAGCAAATATTACCTTTACTCACACTTACTGAAAACTAGTTCTTTTTATAGGTGAATGTGTTTTCGCTTTTTGGTAGTTGAAATTTTAGTTTTAGATCGTAGAATATCATGACTTCGAATGCCAAGATTCTTTTGTTGCCTTGGATGAAATTCTTCAACGTGCAGCTGAAATAGAGAACCAGATCCCATTACAACTTTATTCTCTGTCTTGATACATGTATACCTTGATTAGTGCGCTTAATTCGTTTCAAACTTAGAAGGTTTCATTTTAATTTAATATGTTCTTTTTCAGCTTATAGTTAGTTACATTAATTTTTGGGGCAATACCATAACCGTACTACACCAAAAAACTGCACTGATCAAAAATGCACTATTCAAGGTATCTCTGCTGTTATCAGTACATCTTTTTCTATATCTCTATACTTCATGCTAGTATTGCAATGAACTCTAATGCGGCATCTTGCTTCTATCTGATTTCTATTACTTTCTATAGTCCAATGCTCTCTACAAACCCTGATAGTATGCAGACAGAAACATAACCGAAAAAGTCCAGGATGTAGTATTGAGACTATTACACTAATCGGTTTTCTTGGCAGATTGTATGCAATTCGATTGTTCATGTGAATAATATTCTATTTAGAATAAATCTACAAAGATAAAATAAAATGCATACCTCTACATCTACCCTCTAACGAATGCATTCGACCATGTTCTCGGTTTAGTGCTAGATTTCGCTTCTTTGAGCATAATTTTATGTCTTTAGAAAGACTTCTGTGTTTCATTTTTTATGTCGTTGCCTAATGATAGCCTTAATTACATGTTTGATACTTTAAAGGCCTTGCATCTGCACTGCCGTTATCTGTCTATTGACAACTTCCAAGTCATGTGAATAGATAAAAAAGAACGAACACTGAAGGCTACTATAATGAAATAGTGCAAACACACACTGCGTATGTTACAATTCTTTTCCATTTAATTCTATTAACGTGTAACGGTAGAAAGACGGCAAGTTCTTTCAATGCTTAAATCAGGTGTTGTAATTATCTGGCATTCTCTGCACAGAACAGTAAAAAACGGAATACTTGCTACTTCGCCAAGTTTTTATATCGCAGGCTTCTGAATATTGCAGCAGTTATTATTAGACAGAGTATAATTATAAAAAAGGTTGTGAGGATATTGATTTTGCTTATGGAATTCTGCTAATTTATTATGGGGAACAGGATTTTGGCTAATGCATACTGCCTACGTGTATGCTGCAGTAGACGCCATTTTTATGCTTTACAACAGTTACAGTAGGTATCAGGTGCATGTAATGGCATCTATGAGCTGTGATGCACTTTTAATGTTTGGGAATTATGACATTTAACGTTTTAGGTTTCACAAGTTTGAAGCTTCAAGTAATTATTGTAATTTTATATAAAATATTTCGAACAATGAGTGTTAATCATGAGAAAGTTTTAGAAAAAATGAATTTGCTTGACGATTCTTAACAAAATATTTCGTCTGAAAGAACTTGTTCATTTCTACCGTTAGGAACTTTAAATCATTAAGATACCTTTTAGAAGTCAAAAGCGAGGGAAACTTTTCTCTCAATTTTAATGATTTTTAGGGGTAGAAATCAAAGGAGGGCTTTTTTCTCCTTTAAGGGGTCAAAAGCAGGGAGAGGGATTCTTGTTCCCTTTTAGAGAAAAAAAAAAAGATTTTTTTCTTTTTTTTCTACTAGTAGGGTCCCTGGGCATATTTTGAGCAAGTTTTTGAAATTTCAGAAACTTTTAAAGTTTTTTTTTCTTTTTTTTTTTTTTAACAAGAGGTTTGATTTATCAAATAAATTTAATGCAAACAATATTTTGTGTCCGTCAGGTAAAAAAGAAAAAAATTAAGGATTATTTCTGAGAACTGAGGTTTTAGACCGTTTAAAGTCTATATACACTAAGTAAGGAATCAGTTTTATATTGTTATTAATAAAGAATTTGATCCACCCCCAGGCTTATTACATCTAGGTATATATTATCCCCCCACCCCCAAAAAACAGTACCCGATGCTTTGCAATGCATAGAACACCACGCTGTGCCTTCGTTCATATCTCACATGTGAACCAGATACAATTTTCATAATTTGCATACATTACACCAGAATATGTGCAAATGAAATCGAATGCTACAAGTAGAAAAAAATACTTATGCACACTATGGGTATGCTTTAAACTATTCTAGAGACACAGTACATGAAATGAGGGATCGATTTTCTATTAAGTAAAACCTGACACCCCATGATGTATATATATTAGTATAACAGGGGATCAGATTTCATATGTCATCGTGTGAAAAAGTGACCCGTCTGGGAATAATACATATTAGTCTGAGGGTCCCTGGACATGGAATGAGGGATAGTCGAGTAAAAAGAATGACCGCTCCAAGATTAATGCATCTTCAATCACATGTATTTTTATTCATGTCTAAGATAATAAATCAGACGCCCTTTCATATTTTACATACCAAACCGCATGGAATGTAGTAATTCATATGTTGCTCATCTCATCTACGTTGGTACCAAAAACATGACAGATTGTGGTTCTGATCATATTTTTTTTGAATAAAACATTTAAAATGCATTGCAATAATTAAATAACTTCTTTCAAAGTTGAATTTCGGTTTTAATTAAGAGAAAAAAATTGCACGAAGTTAATCGCGAATAAAAATACCTTTTCATGCTTAAAGCAGGTTTGGAATAATTTTTCGAATCTTGTTCACATTTTTGTTAACGAATTACTTCACATCAGAAAATTAAAAAAAAAGCAGATTGAAATTTGTTGGTAGGAGGTGTCTGTTTACCTCTCAACGAAATTCAAAGGTCAAATAGCACTCATTTACTTTCCCTTTCCCCAAACTACTTTCAGCTTGCGTAATTTCAAGGCACGTTTCATATTGCAGTTGAACTATGGATGCCCAGAACTGACAAATTTCACTATGATTTTCGACACCCATCTATTCATAAATTAATTTATTTATGAAAAGTGCTTTTTGTATGAGGAAAAAAATTTTTTTAAAGGTAATCAACCCCACCATTTCTTTAGTTTCATGAGAGATATCAGAAATAGCTCGAACTATCGGTTTTGAAAACTTAGTTTCTATTCTATTTTATTTTAAAGCGAAAGAGGGCAATTTAAAACTTGAGAGAATGACCAGTTTTATTCTGTCGTTAATTTTCATTCCAGCAGAACGAGTATAATTAAGAAAATTGAGAAGAAAATGACGAATTCGAATTAGCAGATTCTTGAACACGTCTCGTGAATAAACGCCATGCTGGGCTGATCAGGGGACATAATCAGAATTTTTTCTTGATCATCTTGATCTGACATAATTCTGAATTACATGTCGTCTTCATGTAAGAGAAAAGAAATTACAATATTCCTGGAAAAAAAGATACCCCCCCCCCAAAAAAAAACAAAAATAAAAAAAAATGTTTCATATATAATTAAGTATTTTAAAAAAAAATTCAAAATAAATTTTTTATTGAAAAATAATTTTTCAGTAGAATTGCTCAACCAGAAAGTCTACATTATATATCCATGAACTACGAATTTCCGAAATCAAACAAAGAAAATGTATTCAGAATTTACAGCAGCTTTTATTTTCTAATTTAGGGCATGATTTTATATCTCATGTTGGTGTTTACAAAAAATTTTAAACTGATTTAATTCCTCCGTGGAAATAGAAATGTCACTACTTTAATTGTCTAATGTAAGCGAAATTTCGAATACAAATATTTCTGGGTTTATATTTTCATAATATTTTTTTACAATCTTTCTTCTTAGTAATGATACAAAGTCTATTAAGATAAAATTAACATGTTACTCATTTCGGGCATTTTTATCTATATGCATCGCTTGGTTGTCAAAAGTGTACCACGATGACATTCTCAATTGCGTAATTCTTAGGATCGTTAATATAGTTACTTTGTCCTGTTCTTGAGAAATGTATGCTCCTCTTTCGAGAGCACATTATTTCGTATTTCAATTGTAATTTGGGAAATATACATGTCTTGAAGCATTGAAAGTCACATAATGATTTTAATTGAAATTTGTCTCAAGCATGCACATTCATCAGCGATTTGATAAAAATGTTACAATTTCTTCACCACGAATGCAAAAAAGCAATGTTGAAAACGGTCGTAAAAAGGTTACGTTCTCTGTATACAGCGAACAAATATGTATATCCAAAGAAATAGTTTTTATCTTTTCGTGAATTAAAAAATTCGAATACACGTCAAGGATGATATTTTAAAAGATTGAATTGATTTTCATTGCCTTCTCTCGACGAACGGTTAAAGGGAGATAATTTGTAATCTGCTCGCACTAGTTTAGTTGAAATGACAAGTGCAATCATTTTAGACTAGTGCCATGCTGCTGCTATTATCATCATTATTGTCATTATTATCATTATCATTGTTGTTGTTGTCATTATTATTATTATTTATCACTGTTGTCGTTGTACTGACAAAATGGTCAAGTTCAAATCGACCGTTTTAAAACCAAGTGATTTTATTGGGTATCAAGGGAGGTAATACAAAATCCAGATTTAACTCCCTTGGTGTGGCGCTCAACTGACTAAATAAATATATTGAAATAAATGTTTTTAGCAATCTACAAACCTACTCCAGTCATTTACCTACAAAACAGAAAAAAAACATTTTATAACCCTTTTCTGCACTATGAATCATTATTCGATAGAATTGAATATCGTTGTAATTTTGTTTTAATTTTATTTTTGAAGTTTATGAAAACGAATCAATTCGCGTTTAACTTAACCATTGATGACAATCAACTGGACTTGTAAAATTAATAAAAAAAAATTTCCGACAAATTCTATCACTAAATGATTAGATTGGACAGTTTTTTTCATTATAGTTTGTTTAATGAGCCTTTATCTCTAATTTTTCATCGGAAATGATAATATTTATGAGAATCACTTTTGTAATATGTCCTATGCTTTTAGTTTCATTATTACCGATTTCGCGATTTTTCCCCAAAATGAATGGAATGACTGCCATTGATTTAATCCCAACCCAACTAATTTGAAGCTACTTAAAATATGCATTTAACTGCTGACAAAGGAAACCTCTCTGAAATACATTACAGTACATACATTCAATCAAATTTGAATTTATCGCTAATATATATATATATATATATATATATATATATATATATATATATATATATATATATATATATATATATATATATATATATAACAATTAGAGATATCTGAACACTTTGATTTAGCATGACAGGAAACCGAGAGATTCACAAAGAAAATAAAGTGATCTCGGCCTTTATATAATAAGATAATCATCGTAAACGAATCTCAATATGTATCCATACAATGAGGATAGTAAGTATTCGTACAATATGAAACATCGAAGGTATCATCCTATAACTTTCTTCATACATGATACGCTGATTTCATATTACGTCAAATCCAAGATAGAACATCGAAATTAATACACACCGAATATGAAGTAAATACGTTTATCAATGAATATTTGATACTAGGCAGAGTGTTCAGTTACTACACTCTGATCCTTGGCAAAAGTGCCGATGTGTACCTGAATAATCCTGTCATTATTTTTGGGACTGTGCTATTTTTGTTATAAAATGGCATTTTCATATATATATATATATATATATATATATATATATATATATATATATATATATATATACGTTGAGGTTATATTAAATGCATCCTTAGTCTCTATAGTCACATTACATTGCTTTATTAGACTAAAATAAATTCTGAGGAAATCAATTTTACCGTGTTGATTTCCATAATGAATTCCAAACATTGGAATCTATATATTATTCGACAATCTTAGAGAGCCATTGTAATCTGAAGCGGAAGTTCTTCCTTTAAACAGGAAGAAGTACGATCAGTTTTTGGTAACATTTGAATGTTAGATATAATCAATAAACAAGTCGATTTTATAAGTAGATAAATGAAGAAAGGCTTAAGCAAGTGACGATAATCCTTATTAACTGAGTGTATTCTATCCATCATCTATTTGTGTCAATGATTCAGGGAGGCAGCGATTAATCTCGTAAATCAACGAAGATTAAAAATTCGCTGTTTGTCCCATTTCTAAATTTAATACTTGAACAAACCGTAGCTTTTCATTTGATATCATATCGGAAGTTTCCTTGTTACAACATTACTAAAATATGAATAAAGACAAGAATAACACACACAAATGTCTTGATGTTTGTTTTTATTTCACTTGATGTGTGTCTTATATTTTGTGACAGAGTTTTCGCACACTAATTCGCTTTTCTCTCGTTTTGCGAATTTATCATCTGTCCAGATGATATCTAAAATACGAGGACTGTCCAAAAAATATCCAGCCATTTGCATTGCCTTGGTGTACGTTGGCAGAGAGGACTACACTGCATAAGGGTGAACAGACACTTTTCCCGTGGGCTTACTCAGTCTGAAGTGAGACGTCATTGTGTGAGCTTGTATACTATACGCCCGTCAAATCGACAATGACCGAGCGAGTTATTCTTCACGTTATGGAAAAATATCACCGTTTGTCAGTCTTCACTCACAGACTAGACTTTGATCTTTGCAATTTCTGGCTTCCACGTACAGATTTTAGACCATGGACGAGATTGAGGAGATTGCAACGCAGCAGCTGGTGATGATGTCAAGAACTAAAAATCTTTGCTGACCGTTTTAGAATAAGTATGTGAAGCTCCAAAGATAAGACTATGAAGGAGACCAAGGCAGACTATATATTTTTTATAGTCCATATCAAATGGCTGAATAATTTCCAGATTGTCCTCGTATAAGCAAGATACAATTTGTAATTCTTCAAGTATGCGTTTTGCGTGTTTTTCTTTCTCTTTCTCAACTTATGAACATCAAAAACTAACTGTCTACGATTTGAGCATCACTCTTCCCTCGTGTGTTTTTTACGATGGCGGCTTTTGGCATTCTCATCCACGAACAAAAGGTAAGAAGTTTTTATATTTTTTGCTGTTCAAATGTAATTTGATTTTTTGTGACTAAAAATAGATATTCTTTAATGCCTTAGATTGAAAAGTAAACTTGATTGAGAATTAAATCTTAGATATTTTTAAAAATTTCCAATGAAAATCGATCGAAGTCACTGAGCCCCAAAATTTATGCCGTGGGGGTTGTATATTGTGTAGTTTTATATGAATGGTCACGCCGTAACATTACTGGTTGTAGCTATCGTCTGGGTTGAAGAAAATATGGACGAGAAGGCGTTGTAATTAAATCAAGACCCGGTGTATGTATATGTGGGTGAGAAATTGACTGCTTATTGATTAGTTGCATCGTAGGAGCCTTACTCTGGTTCCTTCGTTAATGCCTGGTGGAGAAATTTCCAATCGGCAAAAAACATTTTCTCTTAACTGCTGTGGTATTTATCTTAAAAGAAAATGTGTTAGTATGTGGACTACAGGAGCGAGACTCTCTACTTGCAAAGGTGAAATCTTTCCAAGGTTGGAAGCCCCAAGGCCTCGAGTTTAGTGTCGACTGTCCCCAAACTGGCAACAGTCTCTTATATTTATAAGAAACCCCTTGGGTGAGGTATTGGGTGGGGATTACCAAGAGATTTAAAATGATTATTAACTTCTATCATCAAGAGGCATGTTTCATCAGCTCACTTCATGCAACCAATGAATCAAATGCATCTCGTATATCTATAATGACTGTGTAGAGTGTGGGGCTAATTTGAATAACCACTAAAAAGATACGCCCATACTTTGTATGGAGTGGAAAAGTTCCATCGATACATTGAAATACTGGAGCTCCCCCCCCAGCTTCCTCCTGCTAGGATATCGTTTGAACCCGAATGCCAGAGATAGCAGAATAATGGCCCAGGCGTCGTTTGGGTCAATGATAAATCGGAATAACAATTCTATTCCTTAAATCTTTGGGGATTTTGATTCTTTTCTACCGTTTGATTTTTTCTAAATTTTTTTCTAAAAGCCATAGCATATACTCTAACAACACTTCAAGTTGATGAGTTTTCGTGAAGAGGCAAAGGGATAAGAATTGCCAATGACGTAGCTGGTTGTGCAATAAAAATCTCAGATCAAGGGTGAATGCTAACCATATAATTCTTGTTATAAAAACCTGAACAACTCACAGAAATGACAATGCGAGAATAAACCTGAGAAATGCAACAAAATCCAATTTGCTAGGATCAGGTTGTGGATGTTATCTATGGCATTCAGCTAAACATATCCATAGCTATCAAAATAACATGTAACAAGGGCCATGAAAGAATTATTTGATAGATTAGAACATCAGGATATATAATCTTGCTTCTCTAGAACACATCTGACCCACGAGATCTAAGTGGGTCGTCACAGCATAGAAGTGTTGAGCTTTTATATAATTTTGACAGGATCCCAATGTAATTTCTTTACTTGTTAATCGATTGGATTTATCGGAAAATTACAAATTGGAATTTATGAATAATTCTTCTGAATTAGTTTTGAAAATATCCTAAAAAGAAGGGCATATAACAATACGTCCTCCCAATAGTCAACTATAGGATCTAACCAAGAGACAGACGTGAAAACTTAGATACCATGCAACGTGTACATTAGAGAATTATGCTCAACCTCACATGGAGAGATCATAAGACAGCTTTGTATATTAGAGAAAAGACAAGGCCCTGAACATCAAAGAAACCGTTAGAGAACTCAAATGTCAATGGGTTGGGCATGTTGCAAGAATGATAGACAATTGCAGGGTATCACGACTCACAACGTAGATCCCCATATGCAAAACTGTGGCCAACAGGAAGCAAGATGGCGTGACGAGCTAGATAAATTCAGAAAGTACCGACTCCCTGATGCCTACGATAGAGAGGTCTGGCAAATCTTAGGGAAGGTCTATGTCCGATGACAGACGCTAAAAGGCTGATGATTATGATAGCGAAGACAAAACTCCACAATTTTGATGATGATGATTTGATTACTATTCGATCAATTTTTTGCCTACATTCATGTAATACTATTTAAAAAAAAATTGAAATATAAATTTTAAGTCCGTTTAGTTTGATAGAGGAACATTTCATTGAATCTTAGCGATAATCAACACTATTATCCCAGAAGATATAACAAGCATATTAGCATGGTTTTCTTGTTAGTTATTTGTTTCTGTAACAACGTAATCTTTGTTTTTTTTTCAAGATCCCAAACCCTTGAAAGTTTAGAGATTCAATTTTTAAAATACAAAAGTGTAAACTTTGGACTGTTCAACTAAACATCCTACCGCTTAAAGTTGACTGAAAATGCAAGATACCAAAGGAAAAATTAGTTCACTTTATTTTTCCTATGGTTGATAAATTTATACAATTAAAATGACTTTCAAATCATTCAAATTCATTAATGGAATTCAGATAAACTGCTTGAACGATATTATGATCTATGGATAGTTTTGAAAGCCAATCGACTTACCATTTGATATTTTCCATGTGCATCCTCAAATTAAGAATAGAATCGTATTTTTACTTAGTCATAATACTTTTACACTTTGGTTGATGCGTTTGGTTGAAGCCGACGTGACCAATCTATTCATCCTGATTCAAAAATCACGTTATACAATAATGAATAGTTTACGTATAGTCAATCTTATTTAAAAAAAAAGAAGAAAAATTCACAAACCTTTCGAGAATAAAACAAGAATAGCTTTGCAATTAACATCGCGAAGTTAATATAAGACAATTTAAAATAGGCGTCTAATGAGGGGTATGAGCGATTTAAACAAGTTTTTCAAGTCAATACCCACCATACCGACTGATTTGTACGGTGAACATTGAATAGAAATATAAAATCAAAGGTTTTGGACGAGTTCGCATTTGGACTCTTTGTTGGGTTGCCTTTGTATTTCCGTACGCCATAGAATGTATTTCACATAAAAGAACCGTCAAATTGTTATAAGAATACAAAACGCTTCATTGTTGTCATCATTGTTGTTAACACAAAAACTGGATCGCTCAACAGAAATACGATACTTCACATGGTTATAAAATACAAGAATGTAATCTAAAGATGATAAGAATATGAAAGGTCATTTTCTCGAACTAAAGTAAATACGAAACTTAAGATTAAATCTTACTCTGCAGGAACTGTAGAAAGAACAGTAAAACCTTAACAACTGAGCGACAATCTCTTTTCTTAATTGATTTTTGAAGAAAGGCCTGTATTATTTGAGGAGAGACGATTGCTTCAGGGTTGTTGCGCTGACTTGATGACGGCTATTACGGGATTGAAATAGCTATTGACCACTAAAGTTTATATAACGGGGAACACACACACACACACACACACACACACACACACACACACATGTATATAGGGAGAGAGATTTCGATAGATATTTATATGTATTTATACATAGAGATATATCCATATATATAGAGGGAGGGTGAGATAAAGGATATATATATATATATATATATATATATATATATATATATATATATATATAAAGAGATAGATAGATAAGGGATATATATATATATATATATATATATATATATATATGTATATATAAACATATATGGAGAGAGATGAGTTAATGTATATATATATCGAGAAAGAGATATGATGTATATATATATATATAAACATATATATAGAGAGATGAGTTAATGTATATATATATCGAGAAAGAGATATGATGTATATATATATATATAGAGAGAGAGAGAGAGAGGGGGAGGGAGGGAGAGAGAGAGATAAGATATATACATATATCTATACGCACACACACACACATACATATATATATATATATATAAATTTAGAGAAGATATATAGAGAGAGGGAGAGAAATGAGACATCTATACATCTGACGAATCATTTAGAACATTTATTTAGCGCATAATACAGAATACAATGTGTATATGTTAGCAATTATAATAACAGGTATACAACTTGTATATACAAGCACATATAATAACAATCATATTTACACAATATCTGGTGTAATAAACATCGTGATTCTTCTTAAAAATCATTCACATCCGTTGACAATACTACATATTCCGGTAATCTATTGCATAAACCCATCACTCTATTGCAAGAAAAAAAAAAGAAAGAATTTTGACAGTTATAACTCATGTTTAATTCTTGTCGCTAATGCAAAGCCTGATCATGTATTGTCGCTTAGCTGTTAAGGTTATATATTTCAGGCACAAGTCCGATCAAACAATCTACTAATTAGTTGCAAAAGAGACATTTCTCTTCCTTTTAAACAGTTTGTTGTTTTCGTGAGGTTTTGGGACCTTGTATCTATGACCATTTCAAAATTTGTTTGGATTATTGATCCTATTTTTTTCTTGTTTTTGTTGTGAGTACAATGTTTCGGCTGTCTATTCTATGGCCTTCCTCATGAGTATAATCCATTTGGAGAGAGAGAGAGAGAGAGAGGGAAGAACTGAAAATATTTTATAGGCAGGCTGTAGGATAGATCGTCTGAAATGTGGCAAAAACAACAAAAAAAAGAGATCAATAGTTTGAATAACTGTTGATGTGATACCTAGTCTCCAAATTACACATATATCTTACATTGCTATCTTTTCTTTTACAGGTGATCAAAAATGGCCCATCACGCGGAGAAGCCCCCCGTGCTGGTCAACTTACTGGTGTGCGGAGGTGGAAATGGAGCCCACGTGCTTACGGGTCTCGCTTCATCTCGCCACAATGTCAAGGTTAACGTATTGTCTTTGTTTGCCGACGAAGCAGAGAGATGGCGTAAAACTTTAGGTGACAATCATTTTGTGGTTAACTTCCGTGAAAAGGATGGAACAAACCAAATCATCACCTCCCGTCCCAACATGATCACCAACGATGCATCAAAGGCCGTTCCTGGATGTAATCTCATTATCTTTACTGTACCTGCTTTCGCCCATGAGGGTTACTTCAAAGCCATTGCTCCTTACATCGAGCCAAACACAGTGATCGTAGGTCTGCCAAGTCAACCCGGCTTCCAGTTCCAGTGTTGTGATTTGCTTGGAATCGGAGGTAAGACCTGCGCCATTGTTTCCTTCGAGTCACTTCCTTGGGCTTGTCGTATCGAAACTTTTGGCCGTATGGTGCAAGTCCTTGGACCGAAAGATACCTTGGCTTGCTCTATCATCAGGCGAGGCAGCAGACCCTTATTCAAAATCTTACCCACCATCCAGTACGTTATTGGAAAAGAGCCAAAGCTGACCGAGGCTGCTAACTACTTATCTATCAACCTTCTGGCTGATGCTGTTGTTCATCCACCAATGATGTATGGAACTTGGAAAGACTGGGACGGCAAGCCAATGGCCGAGAAACCTTTGTTCTACCAAGGCTTGAGTGAGTTTTGCGCTAACCTTCTCGATAGGGTCAGTACTGAGCTGGTCAACACAGCTCAGGCCATCCAAAAGAAGTATCCAGATATGGACATGTCCGACGTCATCCACTTGTTTGACTGGTACAAACTCAACTACAAGGAGAGCATTAAGGACATGAGCAACTTGCGCATGGCTATGAAGACCTGCTCAGCTTACGATGGTCTGTGTCATCCTATGAAGGACGCCCCCGATGGAAAGTTTGTGCCTGATTTTGGTTATCGTTACATGACAGAGGATATTCCCTTTGGAATGGTTGTGTTCCGTGGTATTGCTGAACTGGCAGGTGTGCCTACCCCTGCTATGGATGAAACACTCACCTGGGGACAGAAGATCTTGGGCAAAGAGTTCTTAGTGAATGGAAAACTCGCTGGTAAGGATATGGGCATGACCCGTGCTCCTCAACGCTTTCACTTCACCTCACTCTTTGACTTGGTCAACCTGCGATAGATGGACGATAACTGCAAAATTCTCCTTGCATAAGCCATGTTGCCTCAACTTTTAATCTCTATAAATTAGATAAGGTTTTTCCTATTCCAGACTGGAGCAGGGATAGACATGAAGTCGCTATCTCCAAATACCAGTTTGTAAATTCCTCACAGCAATCATTGAGATGATGTAACTAACGCCTTTCTGTTCTAAATCTTTCAAAATAAATAATTTAAACAATCCCCTTTGTTGTTATTTGTGACTATAAATCAACGGTTTTTTTTTACACAACATTCTTGCGTTGATGTTTTATTTATGTGAGTAACTGGTCGAATTGGTCCGGGAAAAGGACTATATCATTTACAGCGATTCTCGTTTGATTCTGAACAAAACATTTGAAACGAATAATTGTGAACATAAGAGGTGAATAAGAAGTTGGATCCTGTGTTTATTAAGCATGAGGTAATTCTGAAGAATTAGTTAGGAGATTTTCTCTCTTTACAACCATACAACACGAGTTAAATTCCTCTAAGAGAATAATGTTATTAAGTGAAAAACCAACCTCTCAAGGATTCATACATTTAGGTATAAGCGCCTTTAGAACAAAAGTGTGGTATCTTTTCTCTAGTATCATTTAGTGAAAAGCTGATATCCCCAGAATTGATACCTTTATCAATACATATAAAAGCCAGTGTCCGTTGCTTTTTAACGCGCAAAATATTTCAGGTCATTTTAGTTCATATATGAGAGGTTTAGACTAAATACACCTTTTATATTTTGCATAAATAACTCCAAAAGATGTCCATGTAGAATGCTTTAATTTGTTACTCATACCATCTAGATAGGTACCGAAGACATTACAAATTGTAACTATGATTACACACTGTTTTTATTGTAGAATATCTAAAACTGTTATAATATCTCTTCTTATAAACTTTAAATTTTGATTTTGATTGCAAGATAATAGCATAACTTTTGACTTATTCAAAAACATTTTTACGTGCTTGAAGCGGGCTTCAGACTTGCCATTTTTTCTCATCCAATATCACTTCGATCACGCCATGATTGATGTCCGCTGAGTGAAAAAAAAATCAAACTCTGTTGTTAAAATTCTTCCAAAAATAAAGTGACAGTGATAGAAATAGAATCCGACGAAAAATAGTTAATTAATGATTGATTAACCGGATTTCAAGCACACTGCAATTAATTTTTACTTAAGATATAGTGAAATGTTACATGCCAACTCAGTTCAAGGGTCAAGTTCGCTTGAATTTGCTGAAGTTTGCGAGCGTCGCATAGGACAGCTCAAGTATGGTTGACAAAATTGACAAAAAATAATATCTTACCCAAGTGCATTAAAGCACCATCAGAAGACGGACAACAGTGAACGTTGTCTATAAAATCCACTAAGAATTTTTACATGTTGTACAAAATAAGTATTAAATAATATGATAAATTTTATGTTCCATTGCTTATTCTCGAGTCTTTTTTAAAAAATATGGTAACATTTTAAATTACATACTTCTTAGCATCGTTATTACAGTTTCTCTGTCTCCATTCATAACCTCTCACGGAATGTGTATACTTTTCTTTCAAGGGTGGATACTTTGAAATTTCAATATTAATTTGGTAAATTTGCATAATATGGAAACATCTACAGTCAGCCGAACGATTTTACTTGAAATTTGTTTTAAACATGCATACACACACGGAAACACAGTGACGGAAACTCTTTTGAAAAAAACAACAACGAAAAAAAAATGCTGAAGGGCAGCCTTCCCCGGCCATTAAGCTCGATGTCGAGTCACTTCCTTTGTATCGAATTTGTATTATAATCATTTGAAAACACATAGATGAAACAACTCTATGATTAACATTTTTCCCTAAAAAAGGAAAAGGTTTCTCCTCAGTTTTAACCCCTAAAAAACAAACTCTCGTCACTTTTGAGCCCCAAGAGAGAAAAACAGTTTTTCCTCACTTTTAATCCCTGAAAGGGAAAAAACAAAAAGCAAAAAACAACAAACAAACAAAAAAACCCACAACAACAACAAAAAACAACAAAAAAACAAACACTTCCCCTCACTTTTGATCACAACTTTTAAAAAAGTGTTATCAGAGTACGAGGTCAGGTGAGAAACTAACTATAGAAAGTGTAATTAGGAAATATCGCGAAAGGGGTTTCAAAAATGAGCATGATCCGAATAAAGGCTCTTATATAACGTCACAACGTTCTCTTGCGAAGTTACCACAGCTGTACACAAAATAAGTGTCTGTTTCAGCATTATAGTTACATTTGGACCCGTATCCTATCAGATAATGAACCAGTTGCAAATCGTCCGGGTTTGTTTTATTCTTCAAGCATTTTGGAGGTGTAGTACTAACATAACTCTGCGTACGATGTGCCATTTCTACTGTGTTATGATTATACACACACACTCTCATACATACATTTATCTTCATTGTCAGCAGCAGTCTTTCAATATCTGTTGTTGGACTTGAATCTTCCAAGATTCGTCAGATCTCTCTATCGCGTGCGTCGTGGAGCCAATATCTCCCGAACCTGTCTAAATCGTCAAGCCATTTTATTTTCTGTCGGTCACAATTTCGCATACGATCTCTGGGAATCTATTTTGTAAGTCATGATGTTCAGCGTTTGTCTGACATTCTTTGTTGTCACTAATGAATTATATGATCTCTAACTGTTGTTCTTTTTTCTCTTTCTATACTATGCTGTCCTGTGAACTATCATGTTAAGCATGATTCTCTCATATGCACGTTGTTTCATAATCTATTAAATTGATATTTGGAATACGAGGATTATGCCAAAAGTATCCAGCCATTTTTAATATCTCGATAACCGGCTGATTTGACTTGGTAACCAATCAGAGGCGAACTTAATGCGCATGAGTGAACGGGCATCCTCTGCTGGGTTACTCAGTCGGCATCGAGACGTCATTGAGAGAGCTTGTGTACCGCGTGATCGTTGAATTATCAATGACCGAGCAAGTAATTCTTGTGCAGGTTCACCAAGATTAACGAGAACGCAACGGGGCGACTGGTGGTGATCCCGAAAGGGGGCTTTGCAGACTGTTTTGAAAAGTGGTCGAGATAAGTGTGTGAAGTCCCAAAGAGAGTACTTCGAAGGTGGGGGATTACTAAGGTGCCATTGCCCTAGGTACACTATTTGCCCGTTGATATCAAATGGCTGGTTACTTCGTATTATCAAAATACAATTTGTAATTCTTCAGGTATGCGCTCTGTGTGCTTATTTCTCACCCAGCTTGTGAGCAGTAGAAACTAACCGTCTACCATTTTCAGCATCAATCTTCCCCTGTGTGTTACTAACGATGGCATCTTTTGACATTATCGTCTGCAAACGAGAGGTAAGCATTTTCATGGTTTTTACTGTTTAAATGTAATTTGACTTTGATGATTAAAATTAATCTCATCATTCTTCATCGTTTGATTTAAAGACATTATTTTATGCCCCTAATACGAGGCAAATAAACGTGAATAAAGAAGTACGTTTTTAGCAATTTTTTTGTTTAACAATCTTTTGAAAGTACTGAAGCACATACTACGTCGGTAAATATGAACTAAGATGATTCGAAACCGTGTATTTTTTGCATGAAGTGAGAAACAATCTATTCGTAGAGGGACGGATTCATTTTAAAACAAATATCGCTGGCTGTTTTTTTTTTCATTTCTGTCTTGAGTTTATGTATTTTGTAGTTTTACAGGAGCTTTATCAGAAGACGGACCAGAGATGCATCAGAAAGATTCCCAAGGAAATCATTTCTTTGTTATAGTGTATAATTGGCAAATATAAGTCTATCATATTCATTGTTGCATGACAGCGTTCTCGTTTTCATTTTAATTCTTATTCAAACAAACAATATTTTACATAGTAAATGCACGATAAATTTAAAAACAACCTCCAAAGCAACCAACAATCTATCTTGATGCAAAACAATTTATACTAAATCACATGATTAAAACTCGTAAGTTTTGTTTTCAGAAAATTGAAAGAACTCTTTCCAGAAAAAAACAAACAAACTAAAATCAATAAAAAAAAACAAAATAAATTAAAATAGGATAAAAACAAAATTCATATAAAACATTTCCATATGACTATCCATACATATTGGAATGCGGCACAGGGTCACATTTTATACTTTCATTTCATTTTTCAAAATTTCAAATTTTTATTTGATGATTTTAATTTTTTCTGTTGAAAAAATGTTACTTACGACTTTTGAAAATAAGTTATGATTTTTAATCACGTGACTCGGTATTTGAAATTTTGAAAATCCACCTAGAAAAATTGAAAAAAAAACCAAACTCTCTCGCGTTGACTTTTAATTGTCAATAATTCAATTATTGTTCTATACTACTATTTATCTGCATCATCGTGATATATTTTTTTTTATCGCATTTTGATAATTCTTACCACATTCTGATAATTCTTACCACATTTTGATGTGACAACAATGGATATGAATATGACAGGATTTAATTTGCCAGGGACACCTTCTCCCTGAAACACCGATGTGATTTCATAGTTTTTTTTGGGAGGGGGGGGGGTTACATCTCCGGGACGTCTTTTGATAAAGCACCGTTTTGGGTGAATGATCACACTTTGAGTTAGTTAATGTCCGGGAAGAGTTAAGGAGATGAGAATTTCCAATGAGGTAATTAATCATGCAATAAGTTCACAAAGCAAGGGGTAATGCTAATCTCATTTTGGTGAAAAAAAGACCTGAACAACTCTCAGAAATTACTGTGAGAATGAACTTGAGAAATGCGAATGAAAGCCAATTCGTTGGGGTTAGTTTATGGCTGTTGTTTATGGTATTTAGTTATACGTGGCTGAGTAGATGTAGATATCAAGATAATCTGTAACAAGGGGGAGAAAAATTAACTCATAGATAACACTCGATGAATAAGAGAACAGGATGTATACAGTCGCTTGGGATCAACACAACATAGAAGTATGATGGATATTACACAACGTGTTAAGTTTTTCTATGACTTTGATAGGATCCCAATGTAATTACTCGAAATACCAATTTAGAAAGGAAACTTCATTATTTATGAACTGTTTCGAATTTATTTTTAGGACTCTGCCATCTTTCTTTCTCTTTCTCGAATTCAATTTTGCTAAAAAGATAGTTTAGAAAAATGAGAGATATTTGTAAATCTATTACTTTTATCTATCTTTTAACAAAATTATTCTACATCATATATTGCCTCAATATTTGGCTGTCTGTTAACAACTTCTAATTGGTCAATGAAATCCTGTACTTTTGATAAGGATCTATTGATCAACAGAGTAAGGGTTCAATTGGTGTCTAAACGAATCAGTGAGTTGCAATGAAAGAAATGAATATTAGAAGAAAGAGGCTAGTTTGATACGACCATTGAAGGGAGAGAGGAGGAAAAGAAGTCATGTAGTTAATTAAGAGTATAAAAAATAGAGGTTTGATAAAAGTTTGGCAGTTTACTAAAGGGGTAGGAATATTTCCGCATACAAAAATAATTCATGTTTGTGTAACATCTAGATATAATCATGACTCAGCAATGGATATTTGAAGGGATAAAGGAGAGAGTGAAAAGATACATGAGATAATGGATAATATTAGCTACGAACACCCGTGGAATTTCCATGGGTCCAGCTAGTAAAGTATAAACCCATTTAGAATACGTAAACATTTGTCAATAAATCTTAGCGGTAATCACCGCTATTACTTCAGTGGAATAATGGGAAACATATACCATGTACATTAATTAATGTTTTTCATCTTAGCTATCTGATTATGTAATTGTGGATAAAAATCGAAAGTTGTCTTCTAATTATGCTTAAAGTCTCTGAAAATTCGAACTGAAAAAAAAAAACCAAAACAAAACGAAATACTTAAACTTGAGGACTTAAGGATGTCCAACGAGTCTTTAAAAAATGGTCGAGTATAAATAGGATGAAACCTACCAATGATCAAGTATAAATTATCTTTCTGAACTACGATAGATATTGACGTGAAAAAACAATTCCTTTAATTTGACGGCATTTTCTGATACTTTCAGTGACAACTAAAACTCCTAGCCAGCAGTGATGATTAACAAAGCAAGTTACTAATGGAAAATTGAATCAATTTGATAAACCAACGATTAATAAATTCATACAATTAAAATGAAACTCAAGGAACAATTAATTTATTAATGGAATTCTGTTGAAATATATAAAATATATAATTCATAGTTTCGAATGCCATCAATGTATCCTTAAATATTATTTCCAATGTAGAGTCTCAAGAATAGAATCGAATTATTACTTGGTCATAATACTGCTATATGTCTTTGATTAAGTTCTTTAAAATGAAAAGTTGCTTTACTATTTTAACCCCCACTTTTCAGAATGGACTAAGTCTTCAGAGGCATGTTTTTCTGTTCAATAAAGACTAAGTAAATCAGATATTTTGTTACCGTATTTCAAGTTGGATAAAACTTAGATTACAATAACCGAGTGCCTGGATTTATTGCAATTCATTCAATTTGGAATTATTGAACACTTAACTCTGAAATTCGTGAGTAGCTTATTTGAACTTCTTGAAGACTTTCACTTCATGTCAGACTTGTGAACCTCCTACTTCCTTCTCACGCGGGAACTTTCCACGACGCTTCGAAATCGGCAACTTTCTAAACTCGACAAATTTAGGAACATTGTATTTGTAACAATCAGTTATAAACACGGAAAAAAATTCTGGAGCCAGCATATTAAACCTGAGAGTTGGAGGACTTAAATTGGATGGATTTATTCAAGCTACCTGTCAAGGGGTCTTATTTAATGGGAGTATTGTGATGTTTGTTTGCAGCAATTTGCAGTGATCTCTTGCTTACTGCCACTCATCTCTAATCGTTTCACGATAACATTTCCCCTCTTTGAAGGTGGGTGTTGCAATATTAGAGAGCAATTATTCCAAAACTGATTTCATTGATCCCCTCCCAACTATTATCCGTATACTTTATTTTTCAAGAGTTTTTCTCCAAATTTATCCGATATTACCGCTTCCAAATAATGTCGATATCTAGGCCACACTTGAAATTTCTTTTTATGAATTTGGATAAAAGCTCTCGAGGAAAATGAATAACTCAAATAGAGTATATGGTTAGTTGCTTAGGACAATGAATTCACTTTTCACTTTAACACTTTATAATGCAGCAACCCTTTCCTTTTAGAAAGGGGGTTGTATCTATTCAATGATTTTCATCGAATGAATTTAAGCAAGCGATCACCGTTAATCGTTTTGAATACAGATATTCGATTAATTCCGTTAAATAACATCCCTTGGCTCAAATCTCTCATAAATTAATACTATTCTAAGTTTTCAAAGCCAGGAACTTTAGGTGTCCAGTATAAAGAAAAGGTTGTATTTAGCTCAAAGGACACCGCATGAAAGATTCTTTCAGCTTCAAGAGACGCTCAACCCACAGACATTCCCTGCCGTCTTGGCTGAAGTCTCTGGGACGTGTACCTTTGCATCCATTTGTTTGCCATAATAGAAATGTAGATTCAGTAGAAAAAGTTGATCTTATTGAAGCAAATCCAAAATATGCTACGTAATCCCGAATCTATACCCCAGTAGATCTACTCGTGTCTCAAAAAACCACAACGCTATGACTGTGAAAAACATCTTTAAATTCCATTCCTGATTATTATGGATATATTCTTAGTAATTCACTAAACCAACTTTGACTAAAAACAAAACAAAACTATCCTATTACTTCCAACATGTATAACTTGCTCCACGAACCTTTTTGTATTACCCGGATATTTCTGTGCCCATACAAACTGAATTATTCATTTGTATTTGTTAAATGTACCTAAGTTTCTAAGGGATAATGCCATTTAGCAACAAGTTACTGTAAAATTCTCCCTGCCCCTATTCAGATTAAAACAAGTCCTCTGAGCTAGATTTATTTTTGCTGCTAGATTTCAAGTTTAATAAAGCTTAGTGTAGATTGAAGAAAATAGGTGTCTGAGTTTATTAAATAGGGTCACTTTGACTGAAAACAAAGTAAACAAAATTACAAACAATTTGAAATAAAAAGAAAAATCAACTTTGCAATCACTCACATAATGATATCACTCTATCTAAAATTGGCGTCTAATGGGGTTATGGACGATTTAAACAAGTCTTTTTTAGTCAGCCATCGACTGGCTGGGGCCTATAGTGAACACTGTAGGAAAATATAGAATGAAAGGTTTTGAATTAGTTTGCATTTGAATTTTCTGTAAGGTTTTCCTTGCGTTCCTATACTTAATACTAAACTATTTAATATAAAAGAAAGATGGAATTGTTAAGAGCCTGAAACTACCTATTCTAAATTATGCACTGAATCTTTTGAACGATTTATTTTCAATTGTCGTCATTGCTGTTAACGCAAGCTGAATTGTTCGACTGAAATACGATACTTTACATGGTTATAAAATGTAAGAATGTAACTTAAAGATAATAAAAACATAAAAGGCGAGATTTATTTCTAATGTATTTCAGGCAATAATTTCATTGGAATCATTAAATGTCTCCAACTGAAGTAAATATGATACTTACAACTGAGTGTGCGGGGACTACAGAATGGATTGTAAGAAAAAATCTTATACGTCTCTTTTTAAAAGACTTTTGAAGAAAGGTCTGCATTTTTTAGGAAAACCGATTGCTTCAGGGTTGTGTAGAGTAGATTACGGTTTCAATTAAGCGATTGATCTCAAAAGTTTTTGACTCTAACGAGAGATGTTTGTATTATTGAGCTCATTCTTTTTGTTATTACTGAAATGATTCGGTCGTCTGATCCATTGTTTCCCCATGAGTCCAATCCCCTTGAAACGGGATTTTCAAATAGGTAGACAATAGGATAAATCGATCGAAATGTAAAAACAAAAAGCATGATCAATAGTTCGAACGACTGTAAATTTGAAAACCAATCTCAAACTTACAGATGTATCTTGTACTGCTATGTTTTTTCTTTTACAGGTGATCAAAAATGGATCAACACACGGAGAAGCCCCCCGTGCTGATCAACTTACTGGTGTGCGGAGGTGGAAATGGAGCCCACGTGCTTACGGGTATCGCCTCATCTCGTCACAATGTCAAGGTTAACGTATTGTCTTTGTTTGCCGACGAAGCAGAGAGATGGCGTAATACTTTAGGTAACAATCATTTTGTGGTTAACTTCCATGAAAAGGATGGAACAAACCAAATCATCACCTCCCGTCCCAACATGATCACCAACGATGCATCAAAGGCCGTTCCTGGATGTAATCTCATTATCTTTACCGTACCTGCTTTCGCCCATGAGGGTTACTTCAAAGCCATTGCTCCTTACATCGAGCCAAACACAGTGATCGTAGGTCTGCCAAGTCAACCCGGCTTCCAGTTCCAGTGTTGTGATTTGCTTGGAATCGGAGGTAAAACCTGCGCCATTGTTTCCTTCGAGTCACTTCCTTGGGCTTGTCGTATCGAAACTTTTGGCCGTATGGTGCAAGTCCTTGGACCGAAAGATACCTTGGCTTGCTCTATCATCAAGCGAGGCTGCAGACCCTTATTCAAAATCTTACCGACCATCCAGTACATAATTGGGAAAGAGCCGAAGCTGACCGAGGCTGCTAACTATCTGGCTATCAATCTTCTAGCTGACGCTAATGTTCATCCACCAATGATGTATGGAACTTGGAGAGACTGGGACGGCCAGCCACTAGACGAGAAGCCTTTATTCTACCAAGGCTTGAGTGAGTTTTGTGCTGAGCTTCTCGACAAGGTTAGCACAGAGCTGTGCAACATAGCCCAGGCTATCCAACAGAAGTATCCGGATATGGATATGACAGGTGTCATCCACTTGTTTGACTGGTACAAACTCAACTACAAGGAGAGCATTAAGGATATGAGCAGCCTGCGTATGGCTATGAAGACCTGCTCAGCTTACGATGGGCTGTGTCATCCTATGAAGGAGACCCCCGATGGAAAGTTTGTGCCTGATTTCAACTATCGTTATATGGCAGAGGATGTCCCCTTTGGTATGGTTGTGTTCCGTGGTATTGCTGAACTGGCGGGTGTGCCTACTCCGACCATGGATGAAATACTCACTTGGAGCCAGAAGATCTTGGACAAAGAGTTCTTGGTGGATGGAAAGCTCATTGGAAAGGATATCGGTATGACCCGAGCTCCTCAACGCTTTCATTTCACCTCACTCTTCGACTTGGTCAACCTGCGATAGGTGGACCATGAGTATAATTACCTCTTTGCATAAACCACGTTTTCGTATTACGCTTTCTAATCCCTATAAAGTAGATATGAATTTTGCAAGTTTTTCGCAGTAATTGAAAAGCATAGAGATGACCCGAGTGACCTATACTTTTCTGTTCCAAATATTTAAGAATAAATACCTTTAGCTTGTTGTTGTTGTTGTTGTTTATTATGGTTGTTATTTCAGCGTCTAACATGCAATTCTTTGTTCAATTTAAGCGACTGGTTAAATTGGCCCATTCGAAAGGCAGCGTGATTTACTATGAGTTTGAACAAAACATTTGCAATAGATAATTGAACTTAAGGATCAAATCGGGTCGGTTATCTTAATGCCTATCCATCCATTATTTACTTACTGGACCGAATATTTATTTAAATAAACAATACGTAGGTACGTCAATAAGTTCAGAGCCTGATGATGATGATGAAATATTTATTTTTCAAGCTAATCCCCATCATTGTCAATACGCTTTATTCAGTACAAAAAAAATATACAATGAAGATTTTGGATCAAAATTCAGCTAATGACCAACTGTAGGGTTACGGATGTATTGATCAGCTCTCGTATACGTTTTGAAGAAATTTCTTAAAATGGCGTTCCAAGTTCACATCTGTTGATCAATGAAATCTTTTTCATTCAACTAATTGAACGAGTTGATTGTTTTACTCAATACTAATCCAAGTTTTGCCTAGACTGTACTAAGGCCTCAGTAGTTTAGCACTTAGGGAGAAATTATCTCATTACTTTTGCAAAGTGGACTTCAAGATTAGCTTGCTAACTTGGGAGGCGTTTCTCATTAGTATTTACCAAGTTTAGCTTGGTAGGTAAATGACTACGATAGTGCTGCACCTATGAGAATAGAAATCACTACACTAGTCAAGCTCGGCGTTATGTTTATTTTTCTAATAGACAATGAACAACATGCAATAAATAGTCAATGTATATACACAATTATTTACATTTTGAGATAAGGAATTTTCACTATTAATTCTCGGCTCATCTTTTCTTATTCTTACTTTTCTCGCAACTTTCGTGGTCGAATACCCCTCGTAAGCTTAATAATAGTCTACGGAAGACCGAGGCTAGTAGGACTCCCGGGCCATTATTTGAGGCAAAAGCGGTTTTCATCTTTATACAGTGTGATGTTGTTTAAGGGTACAATTGATGCATTGTATTTTCCCCCTTTCCTTACAGTAAATCACCGAATACTATTTGATACTCTTTCGTCTTTATACGGTGTGATGTCGTTTAAGGGTGCAATGGATGCATTGTTGCAGAAATGACTGCATTTTCCTTCATTGCTTATTTACAGCTGCCATATCTCAGCTTGCAAATTCTCCAGCGACACGTAAAACTGTGGGGGAACAGACGATATCTTAGAAAACTAAACTAATCATTAGATTACAATCGGGAACAAATCATCACGAAGGAAGAATCAAAAATGATTATTTCTTGATAGTTTTCACCAGGGGCCATATTACAGTCCGCCATTTTTAGTTACATCATGTGATCGATTTCTTCAAAATTATATACAGTTTTAATACTTGAAATTCCAAGCGTGAAAAATAACACTATAGCAAAAAAAAAAAGCAAAGATAACGTATGATACGTTGATTATGGAAACTAAAATCCTTAATTCCCTCAAATTTTCAAACAATTTCAGATTTCCAAGTTAACGAATTCCCAGCATATAAGGATATTATTAATTTTGATAAGTTTTTACCTACCTCTTAGTTGCTTATTACCACAACTCTAACTTGGACCGTATGAGGATACATATGAGTATTACTTACTTATTGGGCCTTATGTTCAATTTTATTCAAAGGAGAGGACCCTATGAATGTCGGCCTTTGAGTGATTGGTTGTGTATGTATATTTAGCAACCATACGACCAAATCGTAGGCGAACTATTCTTACCGACATTTACTATTGTGTAATGAGTTTGATCTTACTGGATTGTCCATACTTGATTCCTTGTGTCAGACTAAGTTAAGTTCAATAAATACACATATGGGCCACATTTTACTGAATAAAGAAAACACCTAAAATTGCATCGTGTCTTATATATGAAGGTGAATGTTATGTAAGTTCAATATCTAGCTTTGACTGCTATAAACTATCGATATATACTGAATACTACCTATTAAAACGGGTTACCTTTTGTATGCACATATGTCCTGTGTGGCGAGGGTATTTACCTCTCTGACTTCATAATATTTGAGTAAATATCTGACATGCATACAGAAAGATCTTATCTAATCCAGAGGTTCTCAACTTGGGGAGATTCCCCTCTGGAGGTGGGGTGGTGGATTTTAGATTTTCAGGGGAATTAGGATAACATATTGGCAGATTCAAACCGTTGGAATATTCTTTTATTATACGCGTATTATTTTGAATACACCTTTCAAGTCGGGCCATCTTGGACGATGGAATGACATTCTAAAAAATGGTGAGGGTGCAAGGACAAAAGGTTGAGAACTAATGACAACTGTCAAAAAAGTTTTTGGGACAACTCAAGTCCTGTATGTTGTTAACATTTCTACCGATCCATTCTAAGGCCTTCTTCAGTACAATCTGAATGTAGTCAGTGACGCACCAGCATTTTATACCAGCCAAGATAAAATTCGGCTGCTGGGGGTCCGGGCTCACCCTGGTGTCATCAGTGAATGAAATGATGTTGAACAGGAAAAAAGTTTTCTCGAATGGTAGCAATGGTTACAACATAGGATTTTGCCCTGTCACTGAAAAGACTGGTCGACGAAAATTTGCCTAATAGGCATATGACGCAGAATAATTATTTAGATCTTATCTATTGCTACTGATAAAGTTTAATCTCAGAAAATAGTATACATTACTAGAGATATGGAAACTTTGTTTTAATTACCCGCTGATTAAAAGCTATTGTGTTACATGTTTGACTATGAAAACAGCTTGTTTATCTGATTTCAGTTCTGTGGAAATAGGGCATTTTAGGGCTGAACCAGGGAAAAATTAAAGTCAAGCTGACTTTTGCTCTGTTGACGAAGTTGATGGCCACGATTACGTATCCTACTCAAAATCCGATATCGGGGAAAAAAGTCATCAGATTGTGAATAGGCAATTACGATAAATTTATTGAAATTTTTTTCGCGCTCCCTGACCCAAAATGTGATGGTGGTGTTAATACAGGAGACGGGGGTGTTAAAGAGTTTTTATCAAAGAAGTTGTCCTGTTACTGAGCAAAAATAGTTGAAAATCTTAGTGATATATCAGGTAAATATAGCTATTTGTCTGTTAGGCTACCAACTCGGTCAATTGTGCAAAATTCAGCTTGGCCTTAATCTCTTCCGGGTGAAAACGTACATCTACTGGACTATTTATGGTATTCACGCTGCGCTGCCTGGTCTTAACGAACATCATTTGCTGCTGATTGCTGTTGATTGTTTGAATAAAGAATAAATTACGTAAGGAACGGTGCAGCCTTCTCTAACCGTAACAATTGACTCTCCCACTTGTAGGTGATTTAGTAAAAATATCTCCTCACAATTTGGAAGAAATGACTCTGCTCGAACGAGTTCAGTCACCTATTAATAAAGCTTCTGGTGAAAATGATAACAATGTAAAAAAAATGTTTACGTCTCAACAGATTTCAAGAAATGAACTCTTAGAAAAATCAAACAGGAGAAATTATAACTATTGTAATGTATGATCAAAGTGATATTCTTGAAAATGAATATTTGTTTCTAGTGTTATATGTCCTGGGTGCATTATAAATTATTGCGAGAGCAAAGAAAGTGATTTACAAAACTGGGACTCGTGGGTATCACTATCGTCAATTATTTTTTTAAAAAGTAATGATATCCTGAACATGAAAAATTAACTTGAAGCTAGAGAGATCGTAAAATAACGGCCAGGTAAATCTTCCTTTCTATATGACGGTTATATCTATTTTCTATGCGTCGCTTTGTTTTTAACAAGTGTCACGATTATGAGACACATAGGAATTTTATCGACTCAATTAATTTGCACCTGACATGAATCGTCTATGCTCTATTCCCACCATGTTTAAATTACATTTTTGCTTCATGTGAAGCGTGTAAATAATTTCCTAGCAGGTCGTTGTTAGGAGGTTAGGAAAGTGCAGGTTTTTAATGCGAGGCAAAGAAGTTTGATGAAGTCTTTTCTCCTTTTTTTAGTTGTAACTGGATCAGAAAAATAAGTCTTATAACTGTGCGATTTAATATCTAAAAACACATTTTTTTTAAAACCGAACGTATCCCGAATTTCTGGAACTCCCGTTTTTTTTTGTTTTTTTTTTTCGTGTAGTATAAGGTAAGCCTACTTTAAGGTACCTGGGGATCGGGTCATTAATACTACGTAGTTACGTGAAGATCATGTACAACAAAGATATCGGAAATAAATGCACAACGATAAAAATCGAGATAGCAAAGCTAGACAAAGTAGACCGCTACATCTACCTAGAACAACAAATCTCTGTGAAATCTCCCAAAGAAGAAGAAATCAAGTGAATAATCACTCTACGTAGGCAAGCCTTCGGTGGTGCAATCTCAACCATCAAGAACAAGAAAATCCCTTTAGTCCTTAGAAGAGTATACAACCAATGCACCCTCCTGATAGTCACCTGTAGAACTAGAACATGGAACCTAATCGAGATACTGACCCTCAAACAGAAAACCATGCAAAGAGCACACGAAAGAATCATGCTCAACATCACATGGAGAGATCACAGGGTAGCAAAAGATATTAAGGAAAAATAGGAGTCAGAGATATCATAGAACCCATTAGAAAACTCAAATGGCAATGGGCTGATCATGTTGCAAGAGTGGTGAACCACCGCTGGACATCACGACTCACAACATGGATCTCCAGACATCACATGCGAAACCAAGGCTGGTAGAATATAATATGGGGAGACGAACTAGTTAAGAAATTATTGGCTCCACGACACCCATGATAGAGAGGTATGGCGAATCCCAAGGAAGGTCAACGTCCAACGACGGACGCTAAAAGAATGAGGATGATGAATATTGACAAAATACTTGTTTACTTTCATCAGATCTCATTTTTGTGCCACCTTCAAACAATTACCTACATTTTTTTGTTTTACAATATATATATATATATATATATATATATATATATATATATATATATATATATATATATATATTTATATATATATATATGCTGGGATTTTTTTAATGGTTTTAAAATAAAAATGTCATTTAATTGATAATGTCCATGCTACGTAAATGCTTTAGAAACTTTGTTAATAAGAAAGAACGGTATTTTACTTATCGATAGATAATAATTTTTACAAGATTTGATAGCAATCAATTCTTAGAAATAGCTGGATTTCTGATGTTATTAAGTTTCTAAAGTCCGATTTTATGATGCTCAACTGTCCCATGAGACAGGTATTTCTACGTTGATAGTATCTGTTATTTTTTAGAAGAATGTTCATACGGCTTAGAATGTTTGGAGATTAACTGTTCGAAATTCGGTAGGAAAAGTTCGTTGATGACCAGCAATGAGAAAAGGTGGTTCCTTGTTTCGAAGTTATTTTGAGAAAGAAGAACGAATACTTGGAATAGCCATATTTGTTTTCCTAATGAGTCGTGAGCGAAAATTTACCGTTGTTTGTATACAACCACGGATATGTATCCATTCGTGTATAGATAAGGGCAGCAGACTTTATTTCTGCAAGGTAGAAACAAAAGACAGGCCAACAATGACACAGCGTGTTGATATGTATTGAAAATCATCGAAGAGGTAAAAAGATTGGAATGTTGATTTTGATCATTTTAAGTTTGTGTGTGGTCTGTTATTTTCAGTTTTCAGAAGTAATTAATCTTGGAACAACAAAGTTTCACCTCGGACTGACCGATTTCTGGGTATACAGGAAGATTTATTGTTTCATTTTTTCGTTGGAGTCCTGGTTTTGATATTTAATACCAACGAAATATTTTCCCTGATGTCTGAATGTTTACTTGTTTGGTTTTTGAAACATGCCTTCTGCTACCAAACAAGAAAGGTATAATCCATTGTTTATATTTTAACTAAATACATGTTTTTGATTAAATGATTAGAAGATAAATTGCGTGGTACCTGAGAGGTATGTAATGAGAACCGAACTCAATACTAATGATCGATGAGACCAACTTGATTACCGTTACACCTAGACAAGGCGGTGTTTTTCATTTTTCTTCCTTCTTTTTTTCTTTCTTTTTCTTTCAATCTATTCACATTAGTAAAACTCTCTTATCAATTGGAGTAAGTTTTATGATATATGTGTTTAGCACATTGATGTATTTGTAGATTCACAGTATCAATATACTGTAAAAAACTCAAATAATATGCTTTTAATATTGACACCATGTTGCTTCATGTTGAATATTGTATGCTATGATATAGTTGTCAAGTTCTGCTCTCTTAATTTTGTCCTCTTTCTTCTCTCCTCTTTTTGATGAGTTTTAATGTTTCTTTAGACTATTTTCCCGTGTTATTGTTAACATTTGTGTTGCCAACCATATTTCAGCTCCATTAATTATATTCGTCAGGCTGTTACTCTTTCCCTCTATGTTACTGTCGCTATTCCACAAGGCCTGAAATGTGTTCTCTATCGCTACTCGAAAACAAGTTATGTTCCCTAATCTCTATCTTTTCAGGGTGTTGATTCTACCTGAATTATTTTGTTTCTAACTTTCTTTGTTGAGCCCAGTAATGGGAAGAGAAGTCATACGTTTTGAAAATCTTCCGATTTGAGTTTCCGTGTCAGTCACTGAATTGGCTTTGTCTATTATTCACCAGAATTACACATGAAATAAAATAAAGTGTTGTCGCTCAAATTTCTTTTGGAAAAAAAATATATATCATGTGTCATAAATCGGTGATCAGTCAAAAAGCATCAAGATAAAAACATCAGTTAAAAGAACAACACTGCAATGAATATATTCCAACTGAATTTGCACTAATTAAGTAATTTAATTCAGTTTTTTCTGTAAATTCGAATGAATAAAAACTTTATCGTGATTCTATTAAATTAATTAGTATAAACTCTGTTTAAATATTCGTACTACAATATGGTCCTTTCGAATGATGCCTTTTGTCTTGATACAACATGCCCGTCTCTTTTTTATCTTTATCATTTGTCAAGAGAGATAACTATTAAATGCTAAGTATAAAGTAGTCTCCATTATTATTTTTCATGGCAAATGCATTCTGATTAATCATAAACAAGAAGACACAGAGCAACATAGTGTTATTATCAAACTCCAGGTTGGAGTTAGCTTTCCCCTAAATATAGTATTTTTATAGTTTAAAATATATTAATCATGACCACAGGAATAAAAAAACAAGCAATTATGTTAAAGAAAATTGGCGTTGCACCTTTATACACAATCAAAGTATAACTATGAAACCCTCAGAGATTAGTTCATAGATTTATAGTGAAAGAAACCCCAGTTAAAATCCAACAGGACCCAACATACAACATAAGTAAATCAAGAGGGTGAATTTTATAAAGTCCGCTGCATAAGGTTATGGGAACTCTTCTGTTGAGGAGATGGGGTCAAATATCTTGATTTTCCCGAAATTTAACACGTTTACTCAGATTTGCTCGCATGCTTAACTGCTATGGACAGTCACTCTATTATCTTTCTTCGCAAGGCTTCTGGAAAGTTTTTCCTCGATTTGAAAGCTAATCGTATAATTTTGATTGAAGGCAATGAATTTCTCTGCATACTGCTTCCAGCTAAGCATGTCATTCTGCAATCATTAGCCGTGTATACGTATTATTTACTTCTTGATTATTTTACACCTTGGAAATACAACCTTCGATATAAAAATGATTTTAAAAAAGTTTTTGTCTATCTTTTTCAGACGATTGAACCTGCGTCAAAATGGCGGAACCACCGTGCACAATCAAATTACTGGTGTGTGGAGGAGGCAATGGAGCTCATACGTTGACAGGATTATCTTCGTCGCGCGCCAAAGTCGAAGTCAATGTCATGTCATTGTATGCCGACGAAGCTGAAAGATGGAGGAATACGCTTGGTGATGATGATTTCATTGTCAACTTTACCGAGAAGGACGGCAGCGTAACGCAAATTAAATCGAAGCCGAAGATCATCACGAATGATCCCGCTAAGGCCGTACCAGGTTGCAACCTTATCATATTCACAGTGCCAGCATTTGCCCACGAAGGCTATTTCAAAGCTTTAGCCCCTTACGTCGAAGAGAATGCCGTGATCGTAGGTCTGCCGAGCCAGCCTGGATTCCAGTTCCAATGTGTGGACCTGTTGGGAGAACGGGGCAGAAAATGTGCTATTGTATCGTTCGAGTCTTTACCTTGGGCCTGTCGTATCATGACGTTTGCCCGGGAAGTGAAGGTCCTTGGGGCCAAGGACACATTGTCTGCAGCTATAATCATGAGAGAATGTAAGCCTCAATTTGAAATCCTCCCTGCGATTCAATATCTGTTGGGCCCTGAACCCAATCTGACACAAGCTAATAACTATTTAGCGATAAACCTCCTTGCAGATGCAACAGTCCACCCACCTATTATGTATGGAACGTGGAAAGATTGGGATAACAATCCAATGGAAGAAAAACCACTGTTCTATCAGGGATTGAACGATTTCTGTGCCGATTTATTGTCGAAAGTAAGTTACGAATTGATGGACACTGCAAAAGCCATCGAGAAAGAATGCCCAACCTTTGATATGAAGGACGTCATTCATCTACACGACTGGTATAAGCTGAATTATAAAGATAGCATAAGCGATGACAGTACTCTGCTGTCTTGCATGAAATCGAATAAGGCTTACGATGGTCTCGTCCATCCAATGAAGGAAACAGACGGTAAGTTCGTGCCTGACTTCAAATACCGTTATCTGGCCGAAGACATGCCGTTTGGTTTCGTTGTGTTTCGTGGAATTGCTCAGTTGGCTGGAGTCGACACGCCAGCCATGGACGAAACGATTTATTGGTGTCAGAAAATAATGGATAAAGAATTTCTGGTTGATGGAAAACTGGTTGGCAAAGATATGAATATCACCAGAGCTCCCCAAAGGTACAATTTCAAGTCCATCAAGGATTTGGTCAATCTTCAATAAGGTTCACCTTTTCATACGCAATATTATTTGCTCACTTTACGTAAGTATGCAACGGTCACCCGTGCTGGACTTTGGGACCAAATCAACTATCGATACATGTTTTAGTATGATCTAACACTCGTTTATCTCAATAGTCAAACATCTATCCCCAGTCTTCGATAAACCGACACTTTTATTTAAAACCAAACACTGCAAAGTGTCGAATATAGCAATATAAATCTTTGATTTTACGCACTGATGACATATACTTTAAGCCTGTCAGATCATATATCGCACTATTTACAAGTAACAGTTTTAAATTCCCCTCAATGTTATACCACGGCGCATTTCCTGGAAATTTTAAATATTTTATATACGTTATTTTACAGCATCATTTATTGACTGAAATCATTATTGTGAAATCCTCCGTTTTTGGATATCTATCAAGCTCAGTCTGACACATGACCACAACAGGGAAACACGTTGCAAGGATCGAACTATCAATGGTCAATAAAACTAGCTTGCAAACCATTACTCTACGGGAGGCTCTCTCAAGACCTTCCATTGTATCCCAATTTAACGATTAATAAAAAATTTTACCTCTTTATCGACTGGTCGTTTTTTTTCCTTGCACATACTGTTCATTGATGTTACCATGTTATTGCTCAAGATTAGCAGGATCTTTAACAGGAAAGCCTTTTATCTCATGTTGAATAGTAAGAAGCATAAAGAACATTTGATAAAGCTATGTTTCAAAATCAAGCAATGACAAAATGAATCCGTAATGGATTGGATTCGACTCAACTATCTACTCAAGATCGTACAACTTTATTCAAGAACTAGTTGATCTCCGTTAAAAAAATCCGATATATTTGAATATCTATTGGATTTTTTTTATCATTCCCAATGTGAAGGTCCATCGATTCAAATGGTGGATTGGAAATATCAGCAAAATTGTTACCTTTAATAGTCTATTTTTAAGGATGGGGGATAGGAAAAAATGGCACCTTTCCTTGTATAAGTAAATGAATAATGCTAAACATGAATACTAAGGACTGGAAAATATAAGTTTTCAAGAATGTCTAGCATGTTTGAGGGATTTAAAACTATCTCAGAATTGCTACATTTGAAATTTGAAAAGAAAACCCGAATCACCCAAATCAACCTAAATGGCGCGACAAAAGAACATATACTATGCTTTAATTTTAAACACTTTTCACAGAGAAGAAATTTACTAGAACTTTAAAAAAAATTTATTTGTTCTGTTCAATATTTTTCTTTATTTTTCACTCTTAGCAATAAAGATTTATAATGATTACCATCCACAACATCAAATAATCTTGCTATATTTTATAGATAATTATTCAGCTTATCATAGTCTGGCACATAGCCAAATGGAAGGAGAAACATTTTGGGGTCCAAGTATTCGATGAGCAAAGGAACTACCTGCCCTGACGAAAATCATCATCACAAAATTCGAGCGCGAATCCCTTTCGGTAGGAAATATGCAACTCTCTTAATTTTGAAGCAGGCCCATCTTCCTCTCTCAGCGGAGAGGCAAGGCCCCAAAGAAGAGATACAGGGACTGTTTGGAAAGGACCCTTATCTCACGAGGCATCAACTCCCAGTAATAGAAACGAAAGAGGTAACTGGTTGGAATACATGGCGATGCAAGATATTCAAACCGACCTCACGTGCCGAAACCAACCACAGAAGCAAGAAAGCAACCCTGCAAAGCGAAAGCTCCCTCCAGTAGCCAGATCTCTTGCATAGTCCTGGTCGGTCACCTGTGCAACAGACGCAGTAAACCCTCCGAAATCTTCGTTTGCAAAACCTAGCAGCAGCAACAGTAGTAGTAGTATTAATAAAAACAGTAATACTACCACAGCTCTACTGGGTGTGCACAAACCATGAGGGGAGTACTGGAGACTGGCGACGTATGACCTCCAGTCGTCAGCAATGTCTTGAAAGTGAGGATGAAAAAGGCACGTGTGAGTAAAACGGAGAAAGGCTGAGACGGTGCAAAACACAGCGCTGCTGTTATATGCGAGGACAATGAGAGGAGGGCTGGAGACCTGACGAAACTCACTGTCACTCAGCCTTCAGCAAAGACCACCAGGTAACAAGTGAAACTGCGAACCACAGCACTGCTGCGGACAGTGAGAGTGTTGTGAGGAGGGGGGCTGGAGACTTGGGGGAACTTGAAGTCATCCAGTCGTCAGCGACGACCGTCAGGCAACTGGTGTAAGGACAATAATAAAAAAGAATAATACATCGTGGTTATATGCCTCTTATTTGTTTTCTACTTTCAAGTTGTTACCAAGAAGAATTTGTAAGCTTAACGTCGTCACTTAATGAGCAGTTCATATAAAACAATTGTTGGGGCCTCGTGACGTACTCAACACAGCTTGGTAAATGAACAGTTCGTTGTCATGGTCCCCCATTGATATTGTAATACTATTACCATCTAATATACATACATTTAATGAACATATATGCGCATTTATTCTGTTTGTTTATCGCTGGCGAATGCTAGTGCTTAATTTACTTTCCTATTATGACATAACAATTACGTCATAAAAACTCTTAAGGCCTTACGTCTGATCACACATTAAAACAGCTTGAGTTGAGTTAGGATTTGATTAGAAACCTAAAATTGGGATGCTTGAATTATCAAAAAATAAATCACCCGTTAAAATAGCTTGAGGGTTCTTTGTGCCGATCAATACATTGCTAGCCTCGTCATTTCAGACGGTCATATTCTGGTTTATTAATAAAAATGGTTGTTTATGCAGAGAGAAGTACGGAAGATCCTCAACATTTGACGAAAACCTGCGTTCCGTGGAGCACATTAAAATAATTCAAATGTCATTGTTGAACAGGTATTGCAATAGGAAAAAGTAAATAACAAAAATGAATAGATGAAAAGTCGATGTTTTTACATTGATGTTTATTGAAATTACTCATCATGACATTTAATTGAATGATTAAAACAAAGAAAACCAATAATGGCTATCACCGAAATAGTGAATTGCTATATAAATCAATTTTCTTCTCCTTTGTTTTTCTTTTTTTTAAAAAGAGGTTGATGGATCAAAGGACATACCGGATTAAATAGAGTTAACACCTACGGGAACACGAAACTAGAGTCAATTCCTCCAGAATCATGATTATCAGTTGGCATAAATCAAACTGGCGTAAAAAAAAAACGAAATAGCTTTAAGACAGGATTTAGGTAATGGAAGCTGAGTCGGAGGAGAAAATTAGGTAAAGAAAGTTATATGGAAGAAGGAAAAAGTATTGACTTCTGGGTATATAGTAAACCACTAATGCGACTTACGTAGAAAACAAGACAAACACGCATTATAAACACATAATTTTATATAAACAAACTTAAATGTACTGTAAAATTAAACGTAATGTATAAAGCTCAGAGTAAGAAGTTCTTATTCATCCGTCCCCTACGAGAACAGGATGTAACGTAATATCAGTTTAACGTGGACAACCTTACTCGTGATCGTGTGGAGCAGGAACTCAAATATTCTCTATTGTTGCGAGGACATGAGAGCATTTGACTTGATCACAGGGCGAATCCTAGTCGAGACTACCCAGAGCAATGCCAAAGGCTTCGCATCTGCTCCCGTCTGGTCAGAAATGTTCTTCCAAATATGAATTTGGAAGTTAAGACAAGAAGGTATAAAATATGCAGATGGAATCCGTTAATATTTCAAGGATTATAAAATTTAACAATTCCCTAAAAATAACTCAAAATAAGAAAAATCAGGCTTAAATATATGGATGGTTATTTCATTTTTTTGTCTTAATTGCATTATGTATTTTTAATCAGTAATAGATAGCGGAAGTTGCTGTCAGAGAAACGAAGAGACAAACAGGAATAGGCAAACCGTTTATCATATATATAGTCTTTTTCGAAAATACTTCGAGAATCTATTTCAAGAAATCCAAAAACAACGTTGTAGGAGTGATTTCATTACACCTTTCGAAAGAAAAAAAATGTTCTCTTAACTACTGTCCATATTTAGAAACGGGCAAAAGGAAACAGAAGCTCTCCTTTCATATAAAACAAAATAAAAAAAGCATTTTGATCTAAGCCTTTACCATAGAAAGCGAAGCATATGTTGAAAACACCGGAAAACAAAACATCGTTCTTATCTCATATATGTATATATATATATATATGTATATACATACATATATATATATATATATATATACATACATATATATATATATATATATATATATATATATATATATATATATATATATATATATATATATAATCCCCGAAACGGTTACATGGTAAACAACTGATGATCCCAACAAGAGACAATTTATACATTGTACCATAATAACAAAATATATGTGAAACAGGGGAATAACACCGAAGAAAATTACATGAAATGCATCAACAGATATTGGGAAATAGGTAACTGAAGTGACACAATTTTTTTTTTTGAATAAGTATTTTAATGTTCAGTGTTTAAAGCTATAAAGCTTTCCAGACTATATATATAGTTTGTATACATATATGTACAGATGATAATGGTATGATAACGTTTTTGAAAGAAAGATATCGAGAAATTCATCTTTTGCTTGTAAAGCAGATAAAATCCGTTGTGGCGATAACAAGTTTCTACATCGCAAAAAGCAATGAGCGATTATAAGATTTATCTACACATTTATTATTAGAAATCATTCAGACGTGTGAAGATGAATCGACGAGCTTTGATAGAAACCAAGAAACCATTGCTTGAATGATACGTCTAACATCCTTATGTCCATATTTCAAAGGAATTCTAAACGATTTTGTACTAGTAGTAGCAAAAATAGTTGTGGTAGTCGTAGCAGGAGGAGGAAGAAAAAGATGAGGATGGTTCATTCCAGGGTATGGACCAAATTTCATATCAATCCAACATGATACGGCTGAGAAAATTGATATCCAACATAAACAGGACTGACCGATCAACCGACCAAAAAGTGTCATAGTTATGCGTGGACACATAAAAAAGTATAAGTGAACGGATATGATATATTATAAGGATGGGTTTACTTCATTCTCACAATTGTAAAGTAATTTTAACCTGAAATAGGCTCTTTTTAAAAAAATTCTTTAGTGTTAAGATATGGTCGAATTCTAACCATTGACCTATTTGAGTCACAAATCTTACAGTGTGAGAAGCTTACCCATCAGATGGATTTAAACCAAGGGAAAGAACCTTGTTCTTGTCGATTAAACCACAATCATTCACTCATTTTGAGAATGAGTGGCCTGTCAGTTCGGATGATAAATATGTTCGTTGTTTAAGCGAAAAAAAAAAAAAAAAAGGAATAGTTCAGAACAGCTTTCGAGTTGAGATATTGCCTGGTTTCATTTTTCCAAGCTAAATAGTTGCTCTAACGTAGTAAAGCCATAACGTTGTGGGGCCCTGGTTTCTATGACGTCTTTTCCTTGTAGGCGGCCGTCGATGAGATATTCCTTACCAACTACTTTCTGGTACCACAGAATCACTTTATCCGTGGCTGGCGTCGGCACACCAACGATTTCCGCCATGCCTCGAAAGATGCACATCCCAAAAGGGACGTCTTCGGCCATGAAGCGGTGAGTGAAGTCCGGTATCAAACCGCCGCCCTCGATGCTCTTCATTGGATGGACAAGTCCCTCGTAAGCCTTGTTGGTGCGAAAAGCAGTCAGCAAGTTTGTTTTGTCTTTTATTTGACCGTCGTAGAATTTGAAAAAGTTTCCCAACAGAGGTGTCACCTTACACATATCTGAATTGGGCTTCACTTTTTCGATCATGCGTGCAGTTTGGAGAATCTCCTCACTGACGTGAGTTAGAAGATCGGCACCAAGATTGTCGATTCCTTGGTAAAACAAGGGTTTCTCGTTCAAAGGAATGCCGTCATAGTCTTTCCACCGAGCAAACATGATTGGTGGATGGATGTACGATTTGGACATTAGATTTATAGCCATGTAGCTGTTGAGTAAATACAGTGTTGGAGATTTCCCGAGCAAGTTTTGAACTCTGGAGAGAATTTCTTCTGTTGTTCTGCTTGTTAAATTGATGACGGAACAAGCCAAAGACTTTTTGAAGCCAAGAATCGTCGCTTTTCGTCCAAACTCATTGATTCTACAAGCCCAAGGGAGAGACTCTACGGAAACAATGGCACAGTCCCGGAATTTCTCTTGGAAAATATCGGCGCACTGAAATTCAAATCCCATTTGACTTGGAAGACCAACGATTATTGTATCTTTTTGTAGATGAGGGACAATCGCTCTGAGGTAAGTTTCGTGACAAAAGGCGGGAACCGTGATAATGATGAAGGTAACTCCAGGAACTGCGATTTTGGGGTCGTTAGTAACAAGGACTGGTCGCGATCGAATGGTTTCTGACGAACCGTCCACAGCTTGCACAACAATTTGCATGTCAGCATTTGAAGAACTTTCCTGCTATCTTGTAGCTTCGTCGGCGTAGAGGCTCATCACTCGCACGGTCACTTCTCGAGAAGATGCTAAACCAGTCATTACGTGTGCACCATTTCCACCTCCACAAATCAAGACTGTTGGTCTCATGGCGAAAGTTTATTTCTCTAAAAAAAATTAGAAAGAAAAGACAATATACAATAAGAAATAAAAATCAACCTTTTTAAAATACACAGTGCATCATAAGTAAAAACAAAGATTTGTTTTAAATTGATATTATTTCCATTCAATTATGGGAGAATCAGTTTGCTCCATGCTTACCAAGCCATGTATAAAGAAAATACACTTTATGTTTGGTATGCTTGCATTCTACTGCTGAGATAGAACAACATGGTTTCACGCTGTCTATAGTTTTGAGACGGTTCATTAATACCCAAAAAGTTTTTGAGACGACAATGTATGTCGGACAAGAGCAGAGTTCAAACCTTTTACTATTCATCACGGACGAGGTATGGAAATCTAGGATAACAAACAAAGAAAATAAAACATCGGCCGAATCCAGTGCCGCAGAATGTGTTGGTCGAAACGTCCTGTTAATACCACAACCAACAAGGACTTCAATCGCCCGAGATGCTATTTGAACATATCTTGATGTTTTGTAAATTGAATGGATTTTTGTTGTATAACTGTTTATATACAAACGTTATTGAGACCACAAAGATGAATTACAGAGCGTTCCCCCTTTTGATAGGAAGATAAAAAAACAATTTTTTGACTGAGCCAACAGTCAGTACTTCTAAAATCGGCTCATTTTTCGTAATCCGAAGTTATTTCCAGTATTCATCATCATCATCATCATCATCATCATCATCATCATCCTTCCAACGTCCGTCGTTGGACATAGACCTCCCCCAGGATTCGCCACACTTCTTTATCATTGAGTTAGTTAGTGTCCAGGAAGGGTTAAGGAGATGAGAATTTCCAATGAGGTAATCAATCATGCAATAAGTTCACAAATCAAGGGGTAATGCTGATCTCATTTTGGTAAAAAAAGACCTGAACAACTCTCAGAAATTACTGTGAGAATGAACTTGAGAAATGCGAATGAAAGCCAATTCGTTGGGGTTAGTCTATGGCTGTTGTTTATGGTATTTAGTTATACGTGGCTGAGTAGATGTAGATATTAAGATAATCTGTAACAAGGGGGAGAAAAATTAACTCATAGATAACACTCGATGAATAAGAGAACAGGATGTATACAGTCGCTTGGGATCAACACAACATAGAAGTATGATGGATATTACACAATGTGTTAAGTTTTTCTATGACTTTGATAGGATCCCAATGTAATTACTCGAAATACCAATTTAGAAAGGAAACTTCATTATTTATGAACTGTTTCGAATTTATTTTTAGGACTCTGCCATCTTTCTTTCTCTTTCTCGAATTCAATTTTGCTAAAAAGATAGTTTAGAAAAATGAGAGATATTTGTAAATCTATTACTTTTATCTATCTTTTAACAAAATTATTCTACATCACATATTGCCTCAATATTTGGCTGTCTGTTAACAACTTCTAATTGGTCAATGAAATCCTGTACTTTTGATAAGGATCTATTGATCAACAGAGTAAGGGTTCAATTGGTGTCTAAACGAATCAGTGAGTTGCAATGAAAGAAATGAATATTAGAAGAAAGAGGCTAGTTTGATACGACCATTGAAGGGAGAGAGGAGGAAAAGAAGTCATGTAGTTAATTAAGAGTATAAAAAATAGAGGTTTGATAAAAGTTTGGCAGTTTACTAAAGGGGTAGGAATATTTCCGCATACAAAAATAATTCATGTTTGTGTAACATCTAGATATAATCATGACTCAGCAATGGATATTTGAAGGGATAAAGGAGAGAGTGAAAAGATACATGAGATAATGGATAATATTAGCTACGAACACCCGTGGAATTTCCATGGGTCCAGCTAGTAAAGTATAAACCCATTTAGAATACGTAAACATTTGTCAATAAATCTTAGCGGTAATCACCGCTATTACTTCAGTGGAATAACGGGAAACATATACCATGTACATTAATTAATGTTTTTCATCTTAGCTATCTGATTATGTAATTGTGGATAAAAATCGAAAGTTGTCTTCTAATTATGCTTAAAGTCTCTGAAAATTCGAACTGAAAAAAAAAACCAAAACAAAACGAAATACTTAAACTTGAGGACTTAAGGATGTCCAACGAGTCTTTAAAAAATGGTCGAGTATAAATAGGATGAAACCTACCTATGATCAAGTATAAATTATCTTTCTGAACTACGATAGATATTGACGTGAAAAAACAATTCCTTTAATTTGACGGCATTTCCTGATACTTTCAGTGACAACTAAAACTCCTAGCCAGCAGTGATGATTAACAAAGCAAGTTACTAATGGAAAATTGAATCAATTTGATAAACCAACGATTAATAAATTCATACAATTAAAATGAAACTCAAGGAACAATTAATTTATTAATGGAATTCTGTTGAAATATATAAAATATATAATTCATAGTTTCGAATGCCATCAATGTATCCTTAAATATTATTTCCAATGTAGAGTCTCCAGAATAGAATCGAATTATTACTTGGTCATAATACTGCTATATGTCTTTGATTAAATTCTATAAAATGAAAAGTTGCTTTACTATTTTAACCCCCACTTTTCAGAATGGACTAAGTCTTCAGAGGCATGTTTTTCTGTTCAATAAAGACTAAGTAAATCAGATATTTTGTTACCGTATTTCAAGTTGGATAAAACTTAGATTACAATAACCGAGTGCCTGGATTTATTGCAATTCATTCAATTTGGAATTATTGAACACTTAACTCTGAAATTCGTGAGTAGCTTATTTGAACTTCTTGAAGACTTTCACTTCATGTCAGACTTGTGAACCTCCTACTTCCTTCTCACGCGGGAACTTTCCACGACGCTTCGAAATCGGCAACTTTCTAAACTCGACAAATTTAGGAACATTGTATTTGTAACAATCAGTTATAAACACGGAAAAAAATTCTGGAGCCAGCATATTAAACCTGAGAGTTGGAGGACTTAAATTGGATGGATTTATTCAAGCTACCTGTCAAGGGGTCTTATTTAATGGGAGTATTGTGATGTTTGTTTGCAGCAATTTGCAGTGATCTCTTGCTTACTGCCACTCATCTCTAATCGTTTCACGATAACATTTCCCCTCTTTGAAGGTGGGTGTTGCAATATTAGAGAGCAATTATTCCAAAACTGATTTCATTGATCCCCTCCCAACTATTATCCGTATACTTTATTTTTCAAGAGTTTTTCTCCAAATTTATCCGATATTACCGCTTCCAAATAATGTCGATATCTAGGCCACACTTGAAATTTCTTTTTATGAATTTGGATAAAAGCTCTCGAGGAAAATGAATAACTCAAATAGAGTATATGGTTAGTTGCTTAGGACAATGAATTCACTTTTCACTTTAACACTTTATAATGCAGCAACCCTTTCCTTTTAAAAAGGGGGTTGTATCTATTCAATGATTTTCATCGAATGAATTTAAGCAAGCGATCACCGTTAATCGTTTTGAATACAGATATTCGATTAATTCCGTTAAATAACATCCCTTGGCTCAAATCTCTCATAAATTAATACTATTCTAAGTTTTCAAAGCCAGGAACTTTAGGTGTCCAGTATAAAGAAAAGGTTGTATTTAGCTCAAAGGACACCGCATGAAAGATTCTTTCAGCTTCAAGAGACGCTCAACTCACAGACATTCCCTGCCGTCTTGGCTGAAGTCTCTGGGACGTGTACCTTTGCGTCCATTTGTTTGCCATAATAAAAATGTAGATTCAGTAGAAAAAGTTGATCTTATTGAAGCAAATCCAAAATATGCTACGTAATCCCGAATCTATACCCCAGTAGATCTACTCGTGTCTCAAAAAACCACAACGCTATGACTGTGAAAAACATCTTTAAATTCCATTCCTGATTATTATGGATATATTCTTAGTAATTCACTAAACCAACTTTGACTAAAAACAAAACAAAACTATCCTATTACTTCCAACATGTATAACTTGCTCCACGAACCTTTTTGTTTTACCCGGATATTTCTGTGCCCATACAAACTGAATTATTCATTTGTATTTGTTAAATGTACCTAAGTTTCTAAGGGATAATGTCAATTAGCAACAAGTTACTGTAAAATTCTCCCTGCCCCTATTCAGATTAAAACAAGTCCTCCGAGCTAGATTTATTTTTGCTGTTAGATTTCAAGTTTGATAAAGCTTAGTCTAGATTGAAAAAAATAGGTGTCTGAGCTTATTAAATAGGGTCACTTTGACTCAAAACAAAGTAAACAAAATTACAAACAATTTGAAATAAAAAGAAAAATCAACTTTGCAATCACTTCCATAATGATATCACTCTATCTAAAATTGGCGTCTAATGGGGTTATGGACGATTTAAACAAGTCTTTTTTAGTCAGCCATCGACTGGCTGGGGCGTATAGTGAATACTGTAGGAAAATATAGAATGAAAGGTTTTGAATTAGTTTGCATTTGAATTCTCTGCAAGGTTTTCCTTGCGTTCCTATACTTAATACTAAACTATTTAATATAAAAGAAAGATGGAATTGTTAAGAGCCTGAAACTACCTATTCTAAATTATGCACTGAATCTTTTGAACGATTTCTTTTCAATTGTCGTCATTGCTGTTAACGCAAGCTGAATTGTTCGACTGAAATACGATACTTTACATGGTTATAAAATGTAAGAATGTAATTTAAAGATAATAAAAACATAACAGGCGAGATTTATTTCTAATGTATTTCAGGCAATAATTTCATTGGAATCATTAAATGTCTCCAACTGAAGTAAATATGATACTAACAACTGAGTGTGCGGGGACTACAGAAAGGATTGTAAAAAAAAATCTTATACGTCTCTTTTTAAAAGACTTTTGAAGAAAGGTCTGCATTTTTTAGGAAAACCGATTGCTTCAGGGTTGTGTAGAGTAGATACCGGCTATTACGGTTTCAATTAAGCGATTGATCTCAAAAGTTTTTGACTCTAAGGAGAGATGTTTGTATTATTGAGCTCATTCTTTTTGTTATTACTGAAATGATTCGGTCGTCTGATCCATTGTTTCCCCATGAGTCCAATCCCCTTGAAACGGGATTTTCAAATAGGTAGACAATAGGATAAATCGATCGAAATATAAAAACAAAAAGCATGATCAATAGTTCGAACGACTGTACATTTGAAAACCAATCTCAAACTTACAGATGTATCTTGTACTGCTATGTTTTTTCTTTTACAGGTGATCAAAAATGGATCAACACACGGAGAAGCCCCCCGTGCTGATCAACTTACTGGTGTGCGGAGGTGGAAATGGAGCCCACGTGCTTACGGGTATCGCCTCATCTCGTCACAATGTCAAGGTTAACGTATTGTCTTTGTTTGCCGACGAAGCAGAGAGATGGCGTAATACTTTAGGTAACAATCATTTTGTGGTTAACTTCCATGAAAAGGATGGAACAAACCAAATCATCACCTCCCGTCCCAACATGATCACCAACGATGCATCAAAGGCCGTTCCTGGATGTAATCTCATTATCTTTACCGTACCTGCTTTCGCCCATGAGGGTTACTTCAAAGCCATTGCTCCTTACATCGAGCCAAACACAGTGATCGTAGGTCTGCCAAGTCAACCTGGCTTCCAGTTCCAGTGTTGTGATTTGCTTGGAATCGGAGGTAAAACCTGCGCCATTGTTTCCTTCGAGTCACTTCCTTGGGCTTGTCGTATCGAAACTTTTGGCCGTATGGTGCAAGTCCTTGGACCGAAAGATACCTTGGCTTGCTCTATCATCAAGCGAGGCTGCAGACCCTTATTCAAAATCTTACCGACCATCCAGTACATCATTGGGAAAGAGCCAAAGCTGACCGAGGCTGCTAACTATCTGGCTATCAATCTTCTAGCTGACGCAAATGTTCATCCACCAATGATGTATGGAACTTGGAGAGACTGGGACGGCCAGCCACTAGACGAGAAGCCTTTATTCTACCAAGGCTTGAGTGAGTTTTGTGCTGAGCTTCTCGACAAGGTTAGCACAGAGCTGTGCAACATAGCCCAGGCTATCCAACAGAAGTATCCGGATATGGATATGACAGGTGTCATCCACTTGTTTGACTGGTACAAACTCAACTACAAGGAGAGCATTAAGGATATGAGCAGCCTGCGTATGGCTATGAAGACCTGCTCAGCTTACGATGGGCTGTGTCATCCCATGAAGGAGACCCCCGATGGAAAGTTTGTGCCTGATTTCAACTATCGTTATATGGCAGAGGATGTCCCCTTTGGAATGGTTGTGTTCCGTGGTATTGCTGAACTGGCGGGTGTGCCTACTCCGACCATGGATGAAATACTCACTTGGAGCCAGAAGATCTTGGACAAAGAGTTCTTGGTGGATGGAAAGCTCATTGGAAAGGATATTGGCATGACCCGAGCTCCTCAACGCTTTCATTTCACCTCGCTCTTCGACTTGGTCAACCTGCGATAGGTGGACCATGAGTATAATTACCTCTTCGCATAAACCACGTTTTCGTATTACGCTTTCTAATCCCTATAAAGTAGATATGAATTTTGCAAGTTTTTCGCAGTAATTGAAAAGCATAGAGATGACCCGAGTGACCTATACTTTTCTGTTCCAAATATTTAAGAATAAATACCTTTAGCTTGTTGTTGTTGTTGTTGTTTATTATGGTTGTTATTTCAGCGTCTAACATGCAATTCTTTGTTCAATTTAAGCGACTGGTTAAATTGGTCCATTCGAAAGGCAGCGTGATTTACTGTGAGTTTGAACAAAACATTTGCAATAGATAATTGAACTTAAGGATCAAATCGGGTCGGTTATCTTAATGCCCTTCCATCCATTATTCACTTACTGGACCGAATATTTATTTAAACAAACAATACGTAGGTACGTCAATAAGTTCAGAGCCTGATGATGATGATGAAATATTTATTTTTCAAGCTAATCCCCATCATTGTCAATACGCTTTATTCAATTCAAAAAAATATACAATGAAGATTTTGGATCAAAATTCAGCTAATGACCAACTGTGGGGTTACTAATGTATTGATCAGCTCTCGTATACGTTTTGAAGAAATTTCTTAAAATGGCGTTCCAAGTTCACATCTGTTGATCAATGAAATCTTTTTCATTCAACTAATTGAACGAGTTGATTGTTTTACTCAATACTAATCCAAGTTTTGCCTAGACTGTACTAAGGCCTCAGTAGTTTAGCACGTAGGGTGAAATTCTCGGCTCGTCTTTTCTTATTCTTACTTTTCTCGCAACTTTCGTGGTCGAATACCCCTCGTAAGCTTAATAATAGTCTACGGAAGACCGAGGCTAGTAGGACCCCCGGGCCATTATTTGAGGCAAAAGCGGTTTTCATCTTTATACAGTGTGATGTTGTTTAAGGGTACAATTGATGCATTGTATTTCCCCCCCTTTCCTTACAGTAAATCACCGAATACTATTTGATACTCTTTCGTCTTTTTACGGTGTGATGTCGTTTAAGGGTGCAATGGATGCATTGTTGCAGAAATGACTGCATTTTCCTTCATTGCTTATTTACAGCTACCATATCTCAGCTTGCAAATTCTCCAGCGACACGTAAAACTGTGGGGGAACAGACGATATCTTAGAAAACTAAACTAATCATTAGATTACAATCTGGAACAAATCATCACGAAGGAAGAATCAAAAATGATTATTTCTTGATAGTTTTCACCAGGGGCCATATTACAGTCCGCCATTTTTAGTTACATCGTGTGATTGGTTTCTTCAAAATTATATACAGTTTTAATACTAGAAATTCCAAGCGTGAAAAATAAGACTATAGCAAAGGAAAAAAAAGCAAAGGTAACGGATGATACATTGAAAATGGAAACTAAAATTCTTAATTCCCTCAAATTTTCAAACAATTTCAGATTTCCAAGTTAACGAATTCCCAGCATATAAGGATTAATTAATTTTGGTCATTTTTTTTACCTACCTCTTAGTTGCTTATTACCACAACTCTAACTTGGACCGTATGAGGATACATATGAGTATTACTTGCTTATTGGGCCTTATGTTCAATTTTATTCAAAGGAGAGGACCCTATGAATGTCGGCCTTTGAGTGATTGGTTGTGTATGTATATTTAGCAACCATACGACCAAATCGTAGGCGAACTATTCTTGCCGACATTTACTATTGTGTAATGAGTTTGATCTTACTGGATTGTCCATACTTGAGTCCGTGTGTCAGACTAAGCTAAGTTCAATAAATATACATATGGGCCACATTTTACTGAATAAAGAAAACACCTAAAATTGCATCGTGTCTTATATATGAAGGTGAATGTTATGTAAGTTCAATATCTAGCTTTGACTGCTATAAACTATCGATATATACTGAATACTACCTGTTAAAACGGGTTACCTTTTGTATGCACATATGTCCTGTGTGGCGAGGGTATTTACCTCTCTGACTACATAATATTTGAGTAAATATCTGACATGCATACAGAAAGATCTTATCTAATCCAGAGGTTCTCAACTTGGGGAGATTCCCCTCTGGAGGTGGGGTGGTGGATTTTAGATTTTCAGGGGAATTAGGATAACATATTGGCAGATTCAAACCGTTGGAATATTCTTTTATTATACGCGTATTATTTTGAATACACCTTTCAAGTCGGGCCATCTTGGACGATGGAATGACATTCTAAAAAATGGTGAGGGTGCAAGGACAAAAGGTTGAGAACTAATGACAACTGTCAAAAAAGTTTTTGGGACAACTCAAGTCCTGTATGTTGTTAACATTTCTACCGATCCATTCTAAGGCCTTCTTCAGTACAATCTGAATGTAGTCAGTGACGCACCAGCATTTTATACCAGCCAAGATAAAATTCGGCGAATGCGAACGGGCAAAGTTTTTATATACATTATAACAATGTCGCTAGCCCAAGCAAAGCACGGGTAAGGCTGCTGGGGGTCCGGGCTCACCCTGGTGTCATCAGTGAATGGAATGATGTTGAACTGGAAAAAAGTTTTCTCGAATGGTAGCAATGGTTACAACATAGGATTTTGCCCTGTCACTGAAAAGACCGGTCGACGAAAATTTGCCTAATAGGCATATGACGCAGAATAATTATTTAGATCTTATCTATTGCTACTGATAAAGTTTAATCTCAGAAAATAGTATACATTACTAGAGATATGGAAACTTTGTTTTAATTACCCGCTGATTAAAAGCTATTGTGTTACATGTTTGACTATGAAAACAGCTTGTTTATCTGATTTCAGTTCTGTGGAAATAGGGCATTTTAGGGCTGAACCAGGGAAAAATTAAAGTCAAGCTGACTTTTGCTCTGTTGACGAAGTTGATGGCCACGATTACGTATCCTACTCAAAATCCGATATCGGGGAAAAAAGTCATCAGATTGTGAATAGGCAATTACGATAAATTTATTGAAATTTTTTTCGCGCGCTCCCTGACCCAAAATGTGATGGTGGTGTTAATACAGGAGACGGGGGTGTTAAAGAGATTTTATCAAAGAAGTTGTCCTGTTACTGAGCAAAAATAGTTGAAAATCTTAGTGATATATCAGGTAAATATAGCTATTTGTCTGTTAGGCTACCAACTCGGTCAATTGTGCAAAATTCAGCTTGGCCTTAATCTCTTCCGGGTGAAAACGTACATCTACTGGACTATTTATGGTATTCACGCTGCGCTGCCTGGTCTTAACGAACATCATTTGCTGCTGATTGCTGTTGATTGTTTGAATAAAGAATAAATTACGTAAGGAACGGTGCAGCCTTCTCTAACCGTAACAATTGACTCTCCCACTTGTAGGTGATTTAGTAAAAATATCTCCTCACAATTTGGAAGAACTGACTCTGCTCGAACGAGTTCAGTCACCTATTAATAAAGCCTCTGGTGAAAATGATAACAATGTAAAAAAAAATGTTTATGTCTGAACAGATTTCAAGAAATGAACTCTTAGAAAATTCAAACAGGAGAAATTATAACTATTGTAATGTATGATCAAAGTGATATTCTTGAAAATGAATATTTGTTTGTAGTGTTATGTGTCGTGGGTGCATTATAAATTATTGCGAGAGCAAAGAAAGTGATTTACAAAACTGGGACTCGTGGGTATCACTATCGTCAATTATTTTTTTAAAAAGTAATGATATCCTGAACATGAAAAATTAACTTGAAGCTAGAGAGATCGTAAAATAACGGCCAGGTAAATCTTCCTTTCTATATGACGGTTATATCTATTTTCTATGCGTCGCTTTGTTTTTAACAAGTGTCACGATTATGAGACACATAGGAATTTTATCGACTCAATTAATTTGCACCTGACATGAATCGTCTATGCTCTATTCCCATCATGTTTAAATTACATTTTTGCTTCATGTGAAGCGTGTAAATAATTTCCTAGCAGGTCGTTGTTAGGAGGTTAGGAAAGTGCAGGTTTTTAATGCGAGGCAAAGAAGTTTGATGAAGTCTTTTCTCCTTTTTTTAGTTGTAACTGGATCAGAAAAATAAGTCTTATAACTGTGCGATTTAATATCTAAAAACACATTTTTTTTAAAACCGAACGTATCCCGAATTTCTGGAACTCCCGTTTTTTTTTGTTTTTTTTTTTCGTGTAGTATAAGGTAAGCCTACTTTAAGGTACCTGGGGATCGGGTCATTAATACTACGTAGTTACGTGAAGATCATGTACAACAAAGATATCGGAAATAAATGCACAACGATAAAAATCGAGATAGCAAAGCTAGACAAAGTAGACCGCTACATCTACCTAGAACAACAAATCTCTGTGAAATCTCCCAAAGAAGAAGAAATCAAGTGAATAATCACTCTACGTAGGCAAGCCTTCGGTGGTGCAATCTCAACCATCAAGAACAAGAAAATCCCTTTAGTCCTTAGAAGAGTATACAACCAATGCACCCTCCTGATAGTCACCTGTAGAACTAGAACATGGAACCTAATCGAGATACTGACCCTCAAACAGAAAACCATGCAAAGAGCACACGAAAGAATCATGCTCAACATCACATGGAGAGATCACAGGGTAGCAAAAGATATTAAGGAAAAATAGGAGTCAGAGATATCATAGAACCCATTAGAAAACTCAAATGGCAATGGGCTGATCATGTTGCAAGAGTGGTGAACCACCGCTGGACATCACGACTCACAACATGGATCTCCAGACATCACATGCGAAACCAAGGCTGGTAGAATATAATATGGGGAGACGAACTAGTTAAGAAATTATTGGCTCCACGACACCCATGATAGAGAGGTATGGCGAATCCCAAGGAAGGTCAACGTCCAACGACGGACGCTAAAAGAATGAGGATGATGAATATTGACAAAATACTTGTTTACTTTCATCAGATCTCATTTTTGTGCCACCTTCAAACAATTACCTACATTTTTTTGTTTTACAATATATATATATATATCTATATATATATATATATATATATATATATATATATATATATATATATATATATATATATATATATTATATATATATATATGCTGGGATTTTTTTAATGGTTTTAAAATAAAAATGTCATTTAATTGATAATGTCCATGCTACGTAAATGCTTTAGAAACTTTGTTAATAAGAAAGAACGGTATTTTACTTATCGATAGATAATAATTTTTACAAGATTTGATAGCAATCAATTCTTAGAAATAGCTGGATTTCTGATGTTATTAAGTTTCTAAAGTCCGATTTTATGATGCTCAACTGTCCCATGAGACAGGTATTTCTACGTTGATAGTATCTGTTATTTTTTAGAAGAATGTTCATACGGCTTAGAATGTTTGGAGATTAACTGTTCGAAATTCGGTAGGAAAAGTTCGTTGATGACCAGCAATGAGAAAAGGTGGTTCCTTGTTTCGAAGTTATTTTGAGAAAGAAGAACGAATACTTGGAATAGCCATATTTGTTTTCCTAATGAGTCGTGAGCGAAAATTTACCGTTGTTTGTATACAACCACGGATATGTATCCATTCGTGTATAGATAAGGGCAGCAGACTTTATTTCTGCAAGGTAGAAACAAAAGACAGGCCAACAATGACACAGTGTGTTGATATGTATTGAAAATCATCGAAGAGGTAAAAAGATTGGAATGTTGATTTTGATCATTTTAAGTTTGTGTGTGGTCTGTTATTTTCAGTTTTCAGAAGTAATTAATCTTGGAACAACAAAGTTTCACCTCGGACTGACCGATTTCTGGGTATACAGGAAGATTTATTGTTTCATTTTTTCGTTGGAGTCCTGGTTTTGATATTTAATACCAACGAAATATTTTCCCTGATGTCTGAATGTTTACTTGTTTGGTTTTTGAAACATGCCTTCTGCTACCAAACAAGAAAGGTATAATCCATTGTTTATATTTTAACTAAATACATGTTTTTGATTAAATGATTAGAAGATAAATTGCGTGGTACCTGAGAGGTATGTAATAAGAACCGAACTCAATACTAATGATCGATGAGACCAACTTGATTACCGTTACACCTAGACAAGGCGGTGTTTTTCATTTTTCTTCCTTTCTTTTTTTCTTTCTTTTTTTTTCAATCTATTCACATTAGTAAAACTCTCTTATCAATTGGAGTAAGTTTTATGATATATGTGTTTAGCACATTGATGTATTTGTAGATTCACAGTACCAATATACTGTAAAAAACTCAAATAATATGCTTTTAATATTGACACCATGTTGCTTCATGTTGAATATTGTATGCTATGATATAGTTGTCAAGTTCTGCTCTCTTAATTTTGTCCTCTTTCTTCTCTCCTCTTTTTGATGAGTTTTAATGTTTCTTTAGACTATTTTCCCGTGTTATTGTTAACGTTTGTATTGCCAACCATATTTCAGCTCCATTAATTATATTCGTCAGGCTGTTACTCTTTCCCTCTATGTTACTGTCGCTATTCCACAAGGCCTGAAATGTGTTCTCTATCGCTACTCGAAAATAAGTTATGTTCCCTAATCTCTATCTTTTCAGGGTGTTGATTCTACCTGAATTATTTTGTTTCTAACTTTCTTTGTTGAGCCCAGAAATGGGAAGAGAAGTCATACGTTTTGAAAATCTTCCGATTTGAGTTTCCGTGTCAGTCACTGAATTGGCTTTGTCTATTATTTACCAGAATTACACATGAAATAAAATAAAGTGTTGTCGCACAAATTTCTTTAAGAAAAAAAAAATAGATATCATTTGTCATAAATCGGTGATCTGTCAAAAAGCATCGAGACATCAGTTCAAAGAACAACACTGCAGTGAGTATATTCCAACTGAATTTGTACTAATTAAGTAATCTAATTAATTTTTTTTTGTAAATTAAATGAATAAAAACTTTATCGTAACCTTATTAAATCAATTAGTATTAACTCAGTTTAAATATTCGTACTACAGTGTTGTCCTTTCGAATGATGCCTTTTGTTTTGATAGAACATGTCTGTCTCTTTTTTATCTTTATCATTTGTCAAGAGAGATAACTATTAAATGTTAACTATAAAGTAGTCTCCTTTATTATTTTTCATGGCAAATGCATTCTGATTAATCATAAACAAGAAGATACAGAGCAAAATAGTGTTATTATCAAACTCCAGGTTGGAGTTAGCTTTTCCCTAAATATAGTATTTTTATAGTTTAAAATATATTAATCATGACCACAGGAATAAAAAAACAAGCAATTATGTGAAAGAAAATTGGTGTTACACCTTTATACACAATCAAAGTATAACTATGAAACCCTCAGAGATTAGTTCATAGATTTATAGGGAAAGAAACCCCAGTTAAAATCCTACTGGACCCAACATACAACATGAGTAAATCAAGAAGGTGAATTTTATAAAGTCCGCTGCATAAGGTTATGGGAACTCTTCCGTTGAGGAAATGGGGTCAAATGTCTTGATTTTCCCGAAATTTTACACGTTTTGCTCAGATTTGCTCGCATGCCAATGCTTAACTGCTATGGACAGTCACTCTATCGTTTTTTTTTCGCAAGGCTTCTGGAAACTTTTTCCTCGATTTGAAAGCTAATTGTATAATTTTGATTGAAGGCAATGAATTTCTATGCATACTGCTTCCAGCTAAACATGTCAATCTGCAATAATTAGCCGTGTATACGTATTATTCACTACTTGATTATTTACACCTTAAAAACACAACCATCCATATAAAAATGATTTGAAATAAGTTTTTGTCTATCTTTTTCAGACGATTGAACCTGCGTCAAAATGGCGGAACCACCGTGCACTATCAAATTACTGGTCTGTGGAGGAGGCAATGGAGCTCATACGTTGACAGGATTATCTTCGTCGCGCGCCAAAGTCGAAGTCAATGTCATGTCATTGTATGCCGACGAAGCTGAAAGATGGAGGAATACGCTTGGTGATGATGATTTCATCGTCAACTTTACCGAGAAGGACGGCAGCGTAACGCAAATTAAATCGAAGCCGAAGATCATCACGAATGATCCCGCTAAGGCCGTACCGGGTTGCAACCTTATCATATTCACAGTGCCAGCATTTGCCCACGAAGGCTATTTCAAAGCTTTAGCCCCTTACGTCGAAGAGAATGCCGTGATCGTAGGTCTGCCGAGCCAGCCTGGATTCCAGTTCCAATGTGTGGACCTGTTGGGAGAACGGGGCAGAAAATGTGCTATCGTATCGTTCGAGTCTTTACCTTGGGCCTGTCGTATCATGACGTTTGCCCGGGAAGTGAAGGTCCTTGGGGCCAAGGACACATTGTCTGCAGCTATAATCATGAGAGAATGTAAGCCTCAATTTGAAATCCTACCTGCGATTCAATATCTGTTGGGCCCTGAACCCAATCTGACACAAGCTAATAACTATTTAGCGATAAACCTCCTTGCAGATGCAACAGTCCACCCACCTATTATGTATGGAACGTGGAAAGATTGGGATAACAATCCAATGGAAGAAAAACCACTGTTCTATCAGGGATTGAACGATTTCTGTGCCGATTTATTGTCGAAAGTAAGTTACGAATTGATGGACACTGCAAAAGCCATCGAGAAAGAATGCCCAACCTTTGATATGAAGGACGTCATTCATCTACACGACTGGTATAAGCTGAATTATAAAGATAGCATTAGCGATGACAGTACTCTGCTGTCTTGCATGAAATCGAATAAGGCTTACGATGGTCTCGTCCATCCAATGAAGGAAACAGACGGTAAGTTCGTGCCTGACTTCAAATACCGTTATCTGGCCGAAGACATGCCGTTTGGTTTCGTTGTGTTTCGTGGAATTGCTCAGTTGGCTGGAGTCGACACGCCAGCCATGGACGAAACGATTTATTGGTGTCAGAAAATAATGGATAAAGAATTTCTGGTTGATGGAAAACTGGTTGGCAAAGATATGAATATCACCAGAGCTCCCCAAAGGTACAATTTCAAGTCCATCAAGGATTTGGTCAATCTTCAATAAGGTTCACTTTTTCATACGCAATATTATTTGCTCACTTTACGTAAGTATGCAACGGTCACCCGTGCTGGACTTTGGGACCAAATCAACTATCGATACATGTTTTAGTATGATCTAACACTCGTTTATCTCAATAGTCAAACATTTATCCCCAGTCTTCGATAAACCGACACTTTTATTTAAAACCAAACACTGCAAAGTGTCGAATATAGCAATATAAATCTTTGATTTTACGCACTGATGACATATACTTTAAGCCTGTCGGATCATATATCGCACTATTTACAAGTAACAGTTTTAAATTCCCCTCAATGTTATACCACGGCGCATTTCCTGGAAATTTTAAATATTTTATATACGTTATTTTACAGCATCATTTATTGACTGAAATCATTATTGTGAAATCCTCCGTTTTTGGATATCTATCAAGCTCAGTCCGACACATGACCACAACAGGGAAACACGTTGCAAGGATTGAACCATCAGTGGTCAATAAGACTAGCTTGCTAACCATTACTCTACGGGAGGCTCTCTCAAGACCTTCCATTGTATCCCAATTTAATGATTAATAAAAAAATTTTACCTCTTTATCGACGAGTCGTTTTTTTCCTTAAACATACTGTTCATTGATGTTACCATGTTATTGCTCAGTATTAGCAGGATCTTTAACAGGAAAGCCTTTTATCTCATGTTGAATAGTAAGAAGCATAAAGAACATTTGATAAAGCTATGTTTCAAAATCAAGCAATGACAAAATGAATCCGTAATGGATTGGATTCGACTCAATTATCTACTCAAGATAGTTCAACTTATTCAAGAACTAGTTGATCTCCGTTAAAAAAATCCGATATATTTGAATATCTATTGGATTTTTTTTATCATTCCCAATGTGAAGGTCCATCGATTCAAATGGTGGATTGGAAATATCAGCAAAATTGTTACCTTTAATAGTCTATTTTTAAGGATGGGGAATAGGAAAAAATGGCACATTCCCTTGTATAAGTAAATAAATAATGCTAAACATGAATATTGAGGACTGAAAATTGAAGTTTTCTAGAATGTCTAGCATGTTTGATGGATTTAAAACAATCTCAGAATTGCTACATTTGAAATTTAAAAAGAAAACCCGAATCACCCAAATCAACCTAAATGGCGCGACAAAAGAATATATACTATGCTTTAATTTTAAACACTTTTCACAGAGAAGAAATTTACTGGAACTTTCAAAAAAATCTATTTGTTCTGTTCAATATTTTTCTGTATTTTTCACACTCACATTTAGCCATAAAGATTTAAAATGATTACCATTTACAGCATCAAATAATCTTGCTATATTTTATAGATAATTATTCAGCTTATCATAGTCTGGCACATGGCCAAATGGAGGGAGAAACATTTTGGGGTCCAAGTATTCGATGAGTGAAGGAACTACCAGCCCTGACGAAAATCATCATCACAAAATTCGAGCGCGAATCCCTTTTGGTAGGAAATATGCAACTCTCTTAATTTTGAAGCAGGCCCATCTTCCTCTCTCAGTGGAGAGGCAAGGCCCCAAAGAAGAGATACAGGGACTGTCTGGAAAGGACCCTTATCTCACGAGGCATCAACTCCCAGTAATAGAAACGAAAGAGGTAACTGGTTGGAATACATGGCGATGCAAGATCTTCAAACCGACCTCACGTGCCGAAACCAACCACAGAAGCAAGAAAGCAACCCTGCAAAGCGAAAGCTCCCTCCAGTAGCCAGATCTCTTGCATAGTCCTGGTCGGTCACCTGTGCAACAGACGCAGTAAACCCTCCGAAATCTTCGTTTGCAAAACCTAGCAGCAGCAACAGTAGTAGTAGTATTAATAACAACAGTAATACTACCACAGCTCTACTGGGTGTGCACAAACCATGAGGGGAGTACTGGAGACTGGCGACGTATGACCTCCAGTCGTCAGCAATGACTTGAAAGCGAGGATGAAAAGGGCGCGTGTGAGTAAAACGGGGAAAGGCTAAGACGGTGCAAAACACAGCGCAGCTGTTATATGCGAGGACAATGAGAGGAGGGCTGGAGACCAGACGAAACTCACTGTCACTCAGCCTTCAGCAAAGACCACCAGGTAACAAGTGAAACTGCAAACCACAGCACTGCTGCGGACAGTGAAAGTGTTGTGAGGAGGGAGTGGGGGGGGCTGGAGACTTGATAGGACTTTAAGTCACTCATTCTTCAGCGATGATCGTCAGGCAACTGGTGTAAGGACGATAATAAAAAAAAGAATAATACAATAATAATCGTGTGGAGCAGGAATTCAAATATTCTCTATTGTTGCAAGGACATGAGAGCATTTGACTTGATCACAGGGCGAATCCTAGTCGAGACTACCCAGAGCAATGCCAAAGACATCGCATCTGCTCCCGTCTGGTCAGAAATGATCTTCCAAATATGAATTCGGAAGTTAAGACTAGAAGGTATAAAATATGCCACTTATTTGTTTTCTACTTTCAAGTTGTTACCAAGAAGAATTTGTAAGCTTAAAGTTGTCACTTGATGAGCAGTTCATATAAAACAATTGTTGGGGCCTCGTGACGTACTTAACACAGCTTGGTAAATGAACAGTTCGTTGTCATGGTCCCCCATTGATATTGTAATACTATTATCATCTAATATACATACATTTAATGAGCAAATATGCACATTTATTCTGTTTGTTTATCGCTGGCGAATGCTAGTGCTTAATTTACTTTCCTATTATGACATAACAATTACGTCATAAAAACTCTTAAGGCCTTACGTCTGATCACACATTAAAACAGCTTGAGTTGAGTAAGGATTTGAAAAGAAACCTAAAATTGGGATGCTTGAATTATCAAAAAATAAATCACCCGTTAAAATAGCTTGAGGGTTCTTAGTGCCGATCAATACATTGCTAGCCTCGTCATTTCAGACGGTCATATTCTGGTTTATTAATAAAAATGGTTGTTTATGCAGAGAGAAGTACGGAAGATCCTCAACATTTGACGAAAACCTGTGTTCCGTGGAGCACATTAAAATAATTCAAATGTCATCGTTGAACATGTATTGCAGTTGGAAAAAGTAAATAACAAAAATGAATAAATGAAAAGTCGATGTTTTTACATTGACGTTTATTGAAATTACTCATCATGACATTTAATTGAATGATTAAAACAAAGAAAACCAATAATGGCTATCACCGAAATAGTGAATTGCTATATAAATCAATTTTCTTCTCCTTTGTTTTTCTTTTTTTTTCAAAGAGGTTGATGGATCAAAGGACTTACCGGGTTAAATAGAGTTAACGCCCACGGGGAACACGAAACTAGAGTCAATTCCTCCAGAATCATGATTATCAGTTGGCATAAATCAAACCGGCGTAAAAAAAAACCGAAAAAACTTTAAGACAGGATTTATGTAATGGAAGCTGAGTCGGAGGAGAAAATTAGGTAAAGAAAGTTATATGGAAGAAGGAAAAAACATTGACTTCTGGGTATATAGTAAACCACTAACGTGACTTACGTAGAAAACAAAACAAACACGCATTATAAACACATAATTTTATATAAACAAACTTAAATGTAATGTATAAAGCTCAGGGTAAGAAGTTCTTATTCATCCTTTCCCTACGAGAACAGGATGTAACGTAATATCAGTTTAACGTGGACAACCTTACTCGTGATCGTGTGGAGTAGGAACTCAAATATTCTCTATTGTTGCGAGGACATGAGAGCATTTGACTTGATCACAGGGCGAATCCTAGTCGAGACTACCCAGAGCAATGCCAAAGGCTTCGCATCTGCTCCCGTCTGGTCAGAAATGATCTTCCAAATATGAATTTGGTAGTTAAGACTAGAAGGTATAAAATATGCAGATGGAATCTGTTAATATTTCAAGGGTTATAAAATCTAACAATTTCTTAAATATAACTCAAAATAAGAAAAATCAGGCTTAAATATATAGATGGTTATTTCATTTTTTTGTCTTACTTGTATTATGTATTTTTAATCAGTAATAGATAGCGGAAGTTGCTGTCAGAGAAACGAAGAGACAAACAGGAATAGGCAAACCGTTTATCATATATATATTCTCTTTCGAAAATACTTCAAGAATCTATTTCTAGAAATCCAAAACAACGTTGTAGGAGTGATTCCATTACACCTTTCGAAAGAAAAAAAAGTTCTCTTAACTACTGTCCATATTTAGAAAACGGGCAAAAGGAAACAGAAGCTCTCTTTTCATATAAAACAAAATAATAAAAGCAGCTTGAGTTAAGCCTTTACCATAGAAAGCGAGGCATATGTTGAAAACACCGGAAAACAAAACATCGTTCTTATCTCATATATATATATATATATATATATATATATATAATCCCCGAAACGGTTACATGGTAAACAACTGATGATCCCAACAAGAGACAATTTATACATTGTACCATAATAACAAAATATATGTGAAACAGGGGAATAACACCGAAGAAAATTACATGAAATGCATTAACATATTGTGGGAAATAGGTAACTGAAGTGACACAATTTTTTTTTGAATAAGTATTTTAATGTTCAGTGTTTAAAGCTATAAAGCTTTCCAGACTATATATATAGTTTGTATACATATATGTACAGATGATAATGGTATGATAACGTTTTTGAAAAAAAGATATCGAGAAATTCATCTTTTGCTTGTAAAGCAGATAAAAACCGTTGTGGCGATAACAAGTTTCTACATTGCAAAAAGCAATGAGGGATTATAAGATTTATCTACACATTTATTATTAGAAATCATTCAGACGAGTGAAGATGAATCGACGAGCTTTGATAGAAACCAAGAAACCATTGCTGAATGATGCGTCTAACATCCTTATGTCCATATTTCAAAGGAATTCTAAACGATTTTGTACTAGTAGTAGCATAAATAGTTGTGGTAGTCGTAGCAGGAGGAGGAAGAAAAAGATGAGGATGGTTCATTCCAGGGTATGAACCAAGTTTCATATCAATCCAACATGATACGGCTGAGAAAATTGATACCCAACATAAACAGGACTGACCGATCAACCGACCAAAAAGTGTCATAGAGATACGTGGACACATAAAAAAGTATAAGTGAACGGATGTGATATATTATAAGGATGGGTTTACTTCATTCTCACAATTGTAAAGTAATTTTAACCTAAAATAGGCTCGTTTTTTAAAAAATTCTTTAGTGTTAAGATATCTCGATGCTCAAATCTCAACCATTGACCTATCTGAGTCACAAATCTTACAGTGTGAGAAGCTTACCCATCGGATGGATTTGAACCTAGGGAAAGAACCTTGTTCTTGTCGATTAAACCACAATCATTCACTCATTTTGAGAATGAATGGCCTGTCAGTTCGGATGATAAATATGTTCGTTGCTTAAGCAAAAAAAAAAAAAAAAAAGAATAGTTCAGAACAGCTTTCGAGTTGAGATATTGCCTGGTTTCATTTTTCCAAGCTAAAGAGTTGCTCTAACGTAGTAAAGCCATAACGTTGTGGGGCCCTGGTTTCTATGACGTCTTTCCCTTGTAGGCGTCCGTCAATGAGATATTCCTTACCAACTACTTTCTGGTACCACAGAATCACTTTATCCGTGGCCGGCGTCGGCACACCAACTATTTCCGCCATGCCTCGAAAGATGCACATCCCAAAAGGGACGTCTTCGGCCATGAAGCGATGAGTGAAGTCCGGTATCAAACCGCCGCCCTCGATGCTCTTCATTGGATGGACAAGTCCCTCGTAAGCCTTGTTGGTCCGAAAAGCAGTCAGCAAGTTTGTTTTGTCTTTTATTTGACCGTCGTAGAATTTGAAAAAGTTTCCCAACAGAGGTGTCACCTTACACATATCTGAATTGGGCTTCACTTTTTCGATCATGCGTGCAGTTTGGAGAATCTCCTCACTAACGTGAGTTAGAAGATCGGCACCAAGATTGTCGATTCCTTGGTAAAACAAGGGTTTCTCGTTCAAGGGAATGCCGTCATAGTCTTTCCACCGAGCAAACATAATTGGTGGATGGATGTACGACTTAGACATTAGATTTATAGCCATGTAGCTGTTGAGTAAATACAGTGTTGGAGATTTCCCGAGCAAGTTTTGAACTCTAGAGAGAATTTCTTCCGTTGTTCTGCTTGTCAAATTGATAACAGAACAAGCCAAAGACTTTTTGAAGCCAAGAATCGTCGCTTTTCGTCCAAACTCATTGATTCTACAAGCCCAAGGGAGAGACTCTACGGAAACAATGGCACAGTCCCGGAATTTCTCTTGGAAAATATCGGCGCACTGAAATTCAAATCCCATTTGACTTGGAAGACCAACGATTATTGTATCTTTTTGTAGATGAGGGACAATCGCTCTGAGGTAAGTTTCGTGACAAAAGGCGGGAACCGTGATGATGATGAAGGTAACTCCAGGAACTGCGATTTTGGGGTCGTTAGTAACAAGGGCTGGTCGCGATCGAATGGTTTCTGACGAACCGTCCACAGCTTGCACAACAATTTGCATGTCATCATTTGAAGAGCTTTCTTGCCATCTTGCAGCTTCGTCGGCGTAGAGGCTCATCACTCGCACGGTCACTTCTCGAGAAGATGCTAAACCAGTCATTACGTGTGCACCATTTCCACCTCCACAAATCAAGACTGTTGGTCTCATGGCGAAAGTTTATTTCTCTAAAAAAAATTAGAAAGAAAAGACAATATACAATAAGAAATAAAAATCAACCTTTTTAAAATACACAGTGCATCATAAGTAAAAACAAAGATTTGTTTTAAATTGATATTTTTTCCATTCAATTATGGGAGAATCAGTTGGCTTCATGCTTACCAAGCCATGTATAAAGAAAATACACTTTATGTTTGGTATGCTTGCATTCTACTGCTGAGATAGAACAACATGGTTTCACGCTGTCTATAGTTTTGAGACGGTTCATTAATACCCAAAAAGTTTTTGAGACGACAATGTATGTCGGACAAGAGCAGAGTTCAAACCTTTTACTATTCATCACGGACGAGGTATGGAAATCTAGGATAACAAACAAAGAAAATAAAACATCGGCCGAATCCAGTGCCGCAGAATGTGTTGGTCGAAACGTCCTGTTAATACCACAACCAACAAGGACTTCTATCGTCCGAAATGCTATTTGAACATATCTTGATGTTTTGTAAATTGAATGGATTTTTGTTGTATAACTGTTTATATACAAGCGTTATTAAGACCACAAAGATGAATTACAGAGCGTTACCCCTTTTGATAGGAAGATAAAAGACCAATTTTTTGACTGAGCCAACAGTCAGTACTTCTAAAATCGGCTCATTTTTCGTAATCCGATTTTTGCACTGTTATTTCCAGTATTCATCATCATCATCATCATCATCATCATCATCATCATCATCATCATCAGTCTTTCAACGTCCGTTGTTGGACATAGACCTCCCCCAGGATTTGTCACACTTCTCTATCATGGGCGTCGTGAAGCCAGTACTTTCTGAATTTGTCTAGGTTGTCTCTCCATCTAATATTCTGCCGGCCTCGGTTGCGCATGTGATCTCAGCGGATCCTTGTTGTGAGTTGCGATGTCCGTTGTCAACCATTCTTGCAGCATGGCCAGCCCACTGCCATTTGAGCTTTTTAATGGATTCTATGATGTCCCTGATTCTTGTCTTTTCCCGGATGTACTGTGCTGTCTTGCGGTCTCTCCATGTGAGGCCCAGCGTAATTTTTTCATGTGCACGTTGCATGGTTCTCATTTTGTGGATCTATTTCTTGGTTAGGTTCCATGTTTCAGCTCCATAAGTGACTATTGGGAGAATGCATAAAACCCATTCAGGAGGGATTTTCGAAAAACATGTATATATCCATAGATGCTTAGCCAGTCACTCAGCCAACCAACTGGACCAACTTAAAAACTGAAGAGATCTTTATTTTTGTGGCAGTTTCGGTTGATGGTTTCTAACAAATGTACAGGTTTACTCGGGCGAATCAGTATGTTCATAGTCTGACAGGTAGCTATTAGTCGAATTTTGATCTAAAACTATTGCCGTATAACATTCGATTTACGGGATTAATGTTCATCACCGAATTGATATCCTTCCTAGTCAATACATTTTTTGCTGGAAAATAAATATTTCCTCTGTAAAATAAATGCTTCTATCATCATTAGGCAACAGACTTAGTTATGTACCAAATATTGCCCTTTTAATTTGTCGTTGTGATGACGGCTATATAAAAGGCTGTGATATGTTCAATGTTAGTGAGAGTTCACTCGTAGGTCGGTTAATCAGCGTGGTTTAGATAGTATGAGTTCAACTGAAATTCAGGAAGATGCAATGAAGTTATGTCAGTGAGAACCCTGATGAAAGGAATTGTGATTGACAAAATCATTGCTCAAGCCCGGTGATAAAAAGGAATTGCATGGATGTGCGTTTATTATCTAATCGCAGAATTATCTATCAGTTTTCGTACCATAGTATAAGGGCAAATTTGTTATTTCCCATCGAGATCTAATTTATCAAAGCCATGGTGTGCTAGCTAGGGATCCCCTTAAAGTTATGAAAATTTTGTCACCGTCACTTGGTCTCGACCCTACATAGTCGACACTTTCGCAACATTTGTATTGCATTACAAACTAGTAAGTACTCATATTTATATCCTTAGAAGTATTTGAGGGCATGAGATCTTTTACCATTGTCTCTCAAATCCATGTATTCTTTTTAATACCAAGCAAATTTATATTCAATTTCAATTCATTTTTATATCATTGAACGAAGTATTGTGTCATTATTGGTTCAAGGGGTTGAGTTGGTAGGTGTAAATCAGCTTCTGCTTAATGATGGATATCCTTTACCGAATGGTTAAAAACAGCCAGACGTATACTGGACTCCCTCTGCCTAGAGGATGTGACTTCGATTCTCACTGTGGGCTTACACTTTATTTTCCGATTATGCTGTTTAATCGTAGCTGATAGTCGTGATAAAAAGCATCTAATAATTCAGATGAAGGTCAAAACTAGAGTTAATAGTTGTTCAGTTTTGTCAAACTCTAACTGTTGACTTTATCGTCACGAATTCGTCAGTCATTGGAATTTCAGATCTCAGAATTTCAACTCAAAACGAGAGAGAGAGAGAGAGAGAGAGAGAGAGAGAGAGAGAGAGAGAGAGAGAGAGAGAGAGAGAGAGAGAGAGTTCTCAGAATTTTTTTTCGGTGAAAAAAACCGTGCTACTAAGGTAGTCATTAAAATAGTTAATATAGTAACAGAACCATTAAACGATAAAAAAACATAAAAAATTTAAAAAGGATGTATAGTCGTCCGACCAAGATGTATCAAATACGATCATGAATGAATTCGAAATTTACCACAGTGTGTCTGTGCCTCAGTGGCGTAGAACGTTCTTCTAGAACTGGGAAACATAATCTTGGAATAATATTGTATGAAAACAATCATGATCAGTCTTTGAACGTCCGTTGCCGGACATAGACTTTCCCCAGGATTCACCACAATTCCCTATCATGGGCATCGCAGAGCCAGTATTTCATGAATTCGTCAAGTTCATCTCTCCATCTTGGGTTCTGTCGGCCTCGGTTTTGCATGTGATCTCTGGGGATCCATTTTGTGAGACGTGATGTCCATCGGTTGTCTTTCATTCTTGCAACATGGCCTGCCCATTGCCATTTGAGTTTTTTTAATAGTTTCTATGATGTCACAAACACCTGTTTTCTTCCTTATATACTGTGCTGTCTTGTGATCTCTCCATGTAAGGTTGAGCATGATTCTCTCATGCGCACGTTTTTCACCAATTACATGAAGTAATCGTTGTCAAAATGGTCCACCAGATTGTAATTTAATTCTGTTCAATAATTTCTAATGCATTACCATTATTATATTTGTATTGTTGACTATTATCATAACTGTAAAGTTTCAATCTTGAGAGTAGATGAGAATCGTGTTATCGTTCTCCATAGAATATTCAAAAAATACATTTCCTATTTAGTTTCATTCAATAGTATTTCCTGTAAATAGGATTTTAAAACTTGAGCAAAACAAGTCGACTCGAGTTGATCCTTCTGATGAGAAAATTGGGGAGAAGTGGAGTACTAGGGGAGTTCTGATCTATGTTCCCCAAGATATTTTGTTTTGTTTACCTTTTAGATTTCAAAGAATAAAGTGATTCCCTCCTGCAAAATTATGTATCAAAAGTTTAGTTAAAATTGCGTTTCAGGACATATCAGGCATTGAAATAAACTCTTGTTCATAAAAATTCGGGAGAATTTTGCTCTTCTGTGTGTGAGCGTGAGAATGTATCGAAATGCGTATGTCCCACGCAGAATGTGTGAGACTTGGAAGGTATTTTATGAGTTGTCACCAGGAATACTTTCGCTTAATTTTCAATAGATTATAACCTCTGGATTTCAAATTGTTTGAGTTTTAGATGTGTCTAACATCTCTAGAAGTCACTTTGTCGGTTTCCCCTTGAATGACACCAGCTTTCACTTTTTCTAATCAAATCTCATGATATAGAGAAAATTTCCGCAGTTTCTCTCCCAGTGGTACGTTTTTTTGTCATCAAATAACAATACTTTATTCTTTCTTTAAATCAATTCTCGTCTTAGATACTGAATTACGTCACCAGCGTTCACAAGGATGGGATTATAGATCAAAATTGCTTAAGGTATATCGTATATAATTTATCATTTCCCTTTCCTACGATTTCCTTTTAAGTGATTCCACTTATCCGCGATTTCCAGTTCAGTGGCTCTCCCTTAATCGCAGTTTAGCTTTTGAAGGTCTGTAGGCCCCCTGTTGGCGGTCTCCCTCTCAGTGGTACGTGGTCACATCTTTAGAAATCCGTTCTTATTAAATCATAACCAGGTCGATGAATTTAAGACTATTATTACGCATTTGGAAAGCAGTGCAACATACGATACAAAATAATCTTATCTTGTATAAATTACACATCAGATTTCTTAAGCCGTGCTATGTGATATTGATGTCACAGTATGAGGTGACACTACAAGTCAGAGAACAAAGATAATAGGAAGTAAGTAGACGGCACTCAGAGAGCTCATACCACTACCAACGCCATTGTAGGGAGGAATCGTCCATGGATCGACCCCTAAATTGAATCATTTCTTTCATTGCCCATTCTCCATCCTTCCACAAAATTTTATTGAAATCCTTTGAGAACTTTTTGTGAACAGACACGATTGTTTGGCGATATTATGTGGTGTGAGCAACTATGACGCAAGGGAGATAATTTTACGTGAATGCACCCCTGAATTGAATCACATCTTCCATAGTCTATTGTACACTCTTCCACAGAGTCTCGTTGAAATTTGTTGAGAACTTCCATAGATATCGTGTGAATAGTCATGAGCGTATACATAAATATATTAGAAAAAATAATAAAATATCTTTCAATCAAAAAATAATCTCTAGAACCGACCTAAACATGGCCGAACCTTCCCGCTACTCTATCTTCCACCCTTCCAGAAAATTTCATTGAAATTCATTGAGTGCCTGTGGGGGCATCCTGAAGACAGACGGAAGGAACGACAGAAAAACAGACAGACGTGACTGAATACATATACATCTCCAACTTCAGTTTCCAGTTTATCTTATTCGGATAATAAAAAAATTGAGAGGTAGTTTTTTTTTCACCTCAAGAAGAGAGCCTCGCAACCTTAGAAGTATTCCTTCTAGTTTTCTTGTCGGAAAAGTTGGGTAGTTATAAATAACATCCCCTCCCCTTCTTTTAATTGGCCTCTGGGATTGCACTACCGTGTGATTACAAACATCGCTGACAACTATAGCTGAGCTACAAAACCACAAATAATTTTGGTAGCTTCAATTGACATAGTTTAAAGATCTTTGTTTTGCAATCAAGGAGTTTGTCAACTCTATATACTATGAATGATGTAATTAAGTCAATCAAAACTTGATATCTTTCCTGATAAAGTCACAATCCCTGGAGGAATCCTGAGTTTGACCAAATGTCGAAATATTGCTAAAATATGTCCCGTAAGTCAATCGTACTATAAAAGTTTTACTGCATTTAAATTAATTTCAATGTATTTTTGATCAGTCTAACATATCCCTTTATAACATTGAATCCTGACATCAAATAATCAAAATTTCGAAATGCATAGCACGCACAAAGAAAAGGCATATTACTTTTATTTCACAGGCATGGAATATTCGCATAGGCGTTGTCAAACGCTATTCGGTCAAAACAGATATCAAATCATGTCGTCAACACTTTAAAAAGCGTATATCATATATTTAATGTATTTATATTTGTTAAAATATAAAACTGTGACTATCTCACTTTAATTCATTGATTTGGTTTGTTTTTCACCCTATCTTTAGTTACGAGTATTAAGAAAAGATTCTTTCCTTTTCTTTTCTTTAAAAAAAATCTCACATCATTACTAATCGAGTTCCGAAATAGCATTTAGGCAGAGTAGGTACGTCAATTAATCCTACAGGTAGTTTGCGTGACGTCTGATCTAGTTTTAAAGAAAATAAATAGAATAAAAGCATTCACTGTTTGAGGGGACTCAGATTCGTGCTTTTAACAATCAAGTATTTACTTATATCTAAAAATTTAACATAGGTTTTAGGATTGTTTTAAAAAACTCTTCACTGACTTCAAACTGCTTTTAAAATAACTATACACGTCTTTTCGATCTTATTTAGTAAACAAACAAAAACTCGTGTTTCTACTAAGTAATTCATAACAACCAATTTTGAACACATCGAAATTGAGGGAACAATTTCATTTTAGTGTACAAGATTTCCAGGGGTTGGTTGGAAATAAGGAGTATTATCCCGTTACATTACAATCACGAACAATTTTCTTCGTAGAGAGAAAGTTCAAGTAAGGTATGATTTTGAATCTAGTGTTCAACTAGTGACACTGTGGTCGATATTTTCGCGGTATTTATGCGATTTATGAGGTATTCAGTGAGATCTGAATTGTCGTTATGGGCAGTGAGATTAGCCTTCTAATCATCAACAATCCACAGCAGATCGCTTTGGAGTCGTTGTTTTTAATTTAAAAAAAAATCACTAAAACAGAGTTCTGTATAAGTCCATACATCACTGACAGAAGAAAGACACAAACGACAAAGTCGAAAGAAGAAAGAAAATCTACATTACATCGCCTATATCAATAATCATTGGTCTAAATAGATAGAAGATGAAACACGTTTCTTAATACATAAGAATAAATTTGATAACTCACCAATTTGACAAGAAGCTGCTGATTTCTTTAAAAGGAGGAACACAATGGATAACACGGAACCCCATGAAGGGAAAAATAATTTTCTTTGGAATAGTCCATTAACAAAAAGTGGACTATTCCACTAAGGATTAAATAATCATTAGCATAAAATGAAATATAGATCCATAAAAAAAAAAATAAACTGAGAACAAATCAGAAAGAATCTGTCAACAAAATGGTGCGTTCATTTAGGGGCGGAGCCTAGGCAGGTCCGACCGCATGTGATTGGATCTAAATCAAGCCACACCCCTTCAATCTTGAAGACTGAGTGATGTGCGGAACAAATTACGCTGAAACGACTCACATCGAAATGTCGAGAATTAAAAAACAAATAGGTATCAAGGAATACAATGACAATTAGAAACAAGAACTGAAAGTTAAACGAGACGTCCACTAAAAAGGTCAACCACAATTATTGCCAGATCATGTGACACTACGTGAGTGGAAGGATTTTTCTAGATAAAACAGCATCTTATCTATAGATCTATCAAGTTACAAGTAAATCTGACACAAAACAGCTGAGAAAGTCGACTTTAATCATTTTTAAAACAATAAAGTTTAAACGCCATTGTTGCCAGATCATGTGTAGAATATATTTTTTAGATAAGAAGCATATTATCAAAGGACATCTTCCTACCAGGTTTCATGTAAATCTGACATTAAATGGTGTAGACATATACCTATGACGTAGGGAAGGTGATTGTGCATCGAATCGCCCGAAAATTCAGTTACTTCTTTCTTACCCCAATCCTCACCCTACAACATAATTTCATTGAAATTCATAGAAACCTTCTGGAGATATTGTGCAGACATAAAGACGAACTGACGGAAAGACGTGACCAAATACATACACCACTTCAATTTCGTTGGCAGGGGTAATTACGGTAAGACAAAAGATAGTAGTAATTACTCTACTGACTTGGTTATCATAGTTATCATAATGTTGATGCCAGAGCCAAATGTAATTAGGACTGGTGAGGAATTTATTTTGAATGAAAAGATGAAGGTTCATGTTCATTACAGAACGATTTTTATTTATTCAACAAAGATAATATTTTTTTCGTGCGAGCTCAACAGGATGACGTTTCATGATCAAGATAAAGTCTTGTTCAGATGAATAATGTAAAATCAACTGTTCATTAAGTCAGTCAAATTTGTAGATGTAGTTAGTAAGAAAATAAGCAAGAGGATCTTAGTCAGGATGTATGTATGTAGGGTAGGTAAGATATATTATTAACACGATTAGTTAGCGTGTGTCACGGAAGGGAGGTGTGAGGGTTAGTCAAACATAAATTTGATGTGGACATCTCAGGTTGCTGGTTGTTTGTTTGACATTTAACTATAGCATCATGGTCGTTATGATAATCGAGTCTATGAGTCGTTTCCTCCACAGGTAGAATGGCATTAAAATGGAAATTTTGATTGTCTAGTTTTGGATAAATGTTGCATTGCATATTCATTTGTTGAAGGAATGGAAGGAGGAGCCTCCCTTTCTGTCGTTTTTGATGACATATCAATATGCACATGCTAGAATGCATACAGGTGACAGATGAAAAGAATGCACAGAGAACATTCGTACCACAAAAACAGACCAAGTTGTGCTTCTGAAGTTCATGCGATTTTCATTTAAATTTGTTGGACTGTGGTGGTGATATATATATATATTTATATATATCGAGTCTATAGCCATACCGAAGTTATAATACAACGAAACAGCTGTCTGTGGATGAGACAATTATATATATATATATATATATATATATATATATATATATATATATATATATATATATATATATATATATATGTATGTGTGTGTATATATACACATGAATATATAAATGCCTTCAGCTGTTTAGCTCAATAGTATGAGCATCGTTTCGTTAAAGCGACTACCCTATCGGTGTCAGCAGCCACATTTTTTAAATTCTTTATTCTATTTACGTTGTCTAAATTGGGTGATATATTAACCTCATAACGACGGCAGATCATTCCAATAAAGTCTCTATATAATATAACGCAATTTATAATTCATTCCTGTGGACCAAATATGTCCATTTTTTTTCTCTTACCCAAATAAAACTTTAAAAAAACTATCAGGGTAGAGGATCTACTTGGTCGTCCCACTTACTGACTTTTGCTTCGTTCTGTCTCTTACTATTTAACTCTTTCTTTTCGTTCTCCACGGAGGCCTATATATGCACACTACGCCAGTCTAAACTTTGTGATTCTATTGTTTCTACGTTCATTTTATCTAGAAAAAAACACCTGTATTGGCCTTTGAGACTTCCATAAATAAACACATATCTTGGTCGGGTAATACGGTATAACCTACGCCTTCGAGTTCTAACTAAACAAACCCACACCCCAACCATGAATGTTAGCAATCGAAATATATTTTCCTGTCAATTGTAATATAAGTAGCAATTTGAAATCACTTCCAACAAATCTCCACGAGACCCTCAAAAGAAGGAGAAATCAAGCGAAGAATTACCCTAGGATGGCAAGCCTTTGGCAGAGCAAGATCAACTTTCAAAAACAAGTCGATCCCATTAATCCTAAAAAGAACGGTGTATAACCACTGCATCCTCCCAATAGTCACTTATGGAGCTGAAACATGGAACCTAACCAAGAGACAGATCCGCAAATTGAGAACCATACAACGTTCACATGGAAAAATTATGCTGGGCCTCACATGGAGAGACCACAAGACAGCACAGTCCATCCAGGAGAAGACAAGAGTCAGGGACATCATAAAATTCATTAAAAAGTTCAAATGGCAGTGGGATGGCCATGCTGCACGAATGGCGGACCACCGATGGACGTCACGACTCACGACATGGATCCTATGAGATCACACGTGGAACAGATTATTAGATGGAGAGAAGTGGTAAACATTCTTCAGAAAGTACTGGCTTCACGACGCCCATGACAGAGAAGTGTGGCAAATCCTTGGGGAGGTCTATGTCCAACGACGGACGTTGAAAGACTGATGATGATGATGATGATGATGATGATGACCCGACCTTCGCTGTAGGCATTTTACAACTTTTTGTTGTCACAAATCATATACGCCATCTTCGTGACTACATCACAGAACACGTGAACCCATTCCACAAGATGACCCTTCATACTCGTTCTATTGCAAACCAATCTTACCTCATAGGAATTACCAGTCTGTTTATAGTTCCTGACTTGATCAATGCTCATCCGTCATATTCCGTTCATCCTTTCCGTTTTTTTCTTTATTCACATCTTCTTCTGTCACAGCCTTCGCATACGCTCATCATATTCTAACAATTTTCATTTCTTCGAAGAAAACTTGTGTACTGGTATCAGTTCACACATATACGAGTTTCAACAGATATACTTGTTAAATCCCAGAATCAAACGTCACCGGTCGATTTTAGTTTTAAGATGTTTATTTTTTGGGTCGAAGTATCAAGATATAATAGCAACGATATTTTTGGGCAACAGAAAAAAGGGTTTTGAGAGAGAGAGAGAGAGAGAGAGAGAGAGAGAGAGAGAGAGAGAGAGAGAGAGAGAGAGAGAGAGAGAGAGAGAGAGAGAGAGAGAGAGAGAGAGAGAGAGAGAGGGTCTGAGAGATTTATACTATGATCATCAGTCATGATCACTTGATTCTACCCACAGACGAAGGAAGAGAGGAGGCACACATCTCAATCCTCTGCCGTCTCGGTTCCTGCCCAATCGGGGCAGGGAAATGTCTTACTTGCCTGGGATAGAAAAAAAGAAAAAACAAAAACTGAGTGAATAAAGTTATTTCCAAAACTAAGCCGAGAAAAAAGCTTCAATTCTATTGGCATGCCGAAGTCATGCCGAAACATACCAGTAAATGGGAAGGCGAGACTAAGGCTTAGTCACGGCTGATTCACTTCCCCAGATCGGAATGCCTTATCTGACTGAGCACGGACGGGCATGCTCACCACGCGCTAACTCAGGTACAGAAAGCGCCTTTCTTCCAACAGCTGCTGCTTCTCTAATTTTCAGTTGATTTCAGCTTTAGTTCATTGCTAATCACTTCCGTTTTTTCTCTCCCTCTGTCTCTCTTTCCCCTATACTTGGTCTCCATTTTTCTTACTTCCACCCAAGTTCCCGAATTCCTTCTCCTCGCTTTTCGCAAAGAAAAAATACTTATTAGTTTGATAAATCACCTCTTGGCTTGAATTCTTTTCATCTGTCGAAGACATGAAAATTTTTCTCTCTCTCTCCTTGATGGCCAAAGTGTAGTCATGCCGTCTGCAGCTGTCAATGATTATTAACGATGTTGGTTTTTTTTTAGGTGGGTGGGAGTCACCTTCCCACTTGACCTGATTTACAGTTATTTTATCGAATACGCACATGCATATTATATACGCTAAAAAAAGATATTAAAATCGTTTGAATTTAACTCTAAAATAGAATTTATCGACCTACCAATTCCACCATGAGAATCCCCCCCTCCAAAAGAAACATTTTTGTTATGAATCATGTGATCTTTAGAGGTCATTGTTAATATGTTTTACATCCACATGTAAATGATACCTGAGAAGACTTATTGTCACTCAGCCTTCAGCGATGACCACTGGGCAACAGGTGTGAAACTGTAAACTGCAGTATTACTATGTCCTATGAGAACTAGGAGAGAAGGGTTGGAGACTTGAGGAGACTTGCAGTCACTCAAACTCCAGCAGTAGCCACCAGGCAACTGGTGTGAGATTGCAAATACTACTACTACTACTACTACTACTACTACTACTACTACTAATGATAATAATAATAATAGTAATAAAATCCAGAGAAAATTAACGTTAGAATTCTTAGTGATTCAACAAAAAACACATTACTTAGTTTTTACATCAATCTTGTGACCTCTTGTAGTTATTTTAAAGTTATAAGAAAAAGAGCAAAAATCTCCTCACCACACAGCCATGAAGAATGGATAACTCTGCCATTGGGAATACGACGGCTCATAGTACGTACGCCCGCTCAATGGCGTCTAGGTCCTCTCTGATTATCTACCTAGTCACATCAAGGCCACGCAACCGGTTATTAAGATATTCAAAAATTTCCAGGCACATCTTGTACGTCAGATGCAAAAATGATTGCATTGGGATCATCAAGGAAAAAGCACATTTCCTCAATCCACAGCAAGTGCCGTTGATGGCATGTGATTGTCCTATATTTGCAGCAGGAAAATTGCCGCTTCCCAATCCTGCAGTAGAAAAACGGAGTTACTTGATGAAGACAAGTTTCTTGTAAGGTTTGGTGAACTTTGTTCTGAAAAGTTAATGTATTGGAAGACCGATTGGAAAGATATGGATGAATTGTAGTAATCACGTTGTAGGCATAACAACAAATGGCTCAGCACGCCTGTTATTACAGTGTGCACACCTCACAACAACCAGGTATACTCAGAGAGTGACAGTTCTAGCTTGAGTATATATTCATATGAAAAGAGGATAGGATGAGTTCAATTCTTACTGTTTGATCCTGTAGATAAATTTACACTCGCTGTTCCTGCTTCAAATCTGGACTTCAGTGAGCAGAATTATGCATATGCAGTTGTGCACCTTATCAGGACTTCCAGGACTTCATTTGATAAGTTTTGTAAAACGTGTCATGCCTAATTGTTTAGTAAAAATAAGCCGTTTCGAGGCCCAATCTGATGAAAAATGAGACCAAGCTTAGATTTGCGCTATCGATAGCCTGCAATAACATATCCAGAATCCATTCAAATCCGACTTGGAGGGAAAAAAACCCAAACTCATGAGCATGTGAAAAATGGCCATATCAATCAAATATGAGTGTGGCTGAGAATCAATTCTCTATTGGAAATCGTAAGTAACTTTTTTTCAAGTATTGCTCTCTTTTTATGACTTCTTCACTTGAAGTCAGGCAAAAGAGGATGAGTACCATACTTGACCCCAAACTCTTGATCAACAGGAATAATGCATTCAACGTGTCATTGCCAACATACCGCCGGGTCCACCGGAAACATTTGAGTTCATACCGATGGGCTTTTCAAAATTGGTAGACAAAGCTGCTGCATAGGTTGAATTTCAACACAAGCTAAATTAATTAGTTTAAAGTAAAACTAGTTTAGCTACAATTGACCAATAAATAATCCAGTTATTACCAAAGAGTAGGGGAGTTTACTTATCACTCGGATCTGGATGTGTTTTCATACAGTTTCCAGAGAACTACTATGATAGCTATGACGTTGAACATTTTTTCTGGTTGTTTCTGTGCTTGCACTGTGGTTTCAGGGGGCGTTGCTCGGGGTAGGGGTCAAACCACCCATCGGACACCCGATGGGGGCCCCCAAAAGATTTATGTATAGTAGCTCACCTACTGTATTTCTACTTACATTTTAAAATCTCGTATAATCCAATACACACACACACACACACACACACACACACACACACACACACACACACACACACATATATATATATAATCTTGAATAACAAGAAACAAATGAAAATAAGTGTGGAGCAGAGTCATACACAATTGCCCCTCTAAACTGAGAGGGTAGGAAGGTAGATGGACTGATGGCAACCAATAGTACTGTAAGTGCAACAGATATGGCTCTTATGTATATATATATATATATATATATATATATATGTTAGTGTGTGTGTAAGTGTGTGTGTGTGTGTATATGTCATTACACAGTTTATTTCGGACAAAATGAGATAATTGTAGAGACAATTCATTTGGAAATATATTTCATTCGGCACCAGGATCAATCGATTAGCAAATCGAACAGCCGACCACTTAATGAATAAAGAAAATAGCGCTTGAGATATTTTCACTGGCAAATAATTTCTCCCGTGATCCGATTCGTGTGGATTTTCGATGTATTATTGTTAACTACCGACCCTGTTAATGATGCAAAATTCAGCTTGGCTTCATTTTTTCCGGGGCCAAATTCTATTTTTACTTGACTATAAGGTGCTCTCAATATCCCAGTGACCTTTGGAAAAAAAAGTGTGTGACTAAAATCCAAAGTTATTTCTTAATGCTAAAGCGGTTAGTTTAAAGGTATAATTGCATTATTCCGGTAATCGTAGCCAAGATTTGAGCTTGTTTTAAACACAGCCTCGATATATATGGAACGACAATGACATTAACACTTATAGCCGAAGCATGCCATACACAACAGTTGGCAAAATAGTTGGTAGAATTTTTACTGATTGAGATGGAAAAATAACTGAATTCTTCATCAACTAAATGAAAACAAAAAAGAATCCCTATTTTATCTCAATTAGAAAGAGAAATTACATGCAATTGAAGGGAAACGAATGATTGTCGTGACGGCAGTCGGTAGTGAAAAGGGTTGATTACATTAAAATGACTTTTGAAGGTCAACCTCGTTGATGTTGGGTTGAAAATAAGATCATCATTTCAAATTATCAGGGACGAATTAGAGGATAGGAATCATATTAATCATATATATTTTTCCGTTACATTTCTACGGATTGTAGTATTATTGTGCTGGCCATCTCAGGAAATGGCCGCCACTACAATGATAACAATAATTTTGCTAAGATCCATTGAAAATGCCACATATGATTACCTAAAGTACCATCCCTGAAAATTTGGTATCTTGCACAGAATGTAACACTATAAGTCACCAAGGGAGCAGACTACTAGAGCCAAATAATTGAAAGGATATATTCGTTGAAATTAAAGCAATTTGTGGTCTAATTCTCTTGAACAGAAATTTGATAATTTTGCTTAACACATTAACAGTAATATGGTGGTTCCACAGACTAAACATAAACAGTTATTTTTCTTTCAAATATCCATTTAAAAACATATTTCGGAAAGTTTTTCTTAAAAAATATCTAGGTCATGTATTTCGGCATTTCTCCTTTCAAATCTGACGAACATTCTTAAATATATTCCCCGTCGACTGTGTCATGGAAATTGTTATCTTCTGCAGGTTTCAATCGTGTTAATGCATTAACTCAATTGGATATAGACTCTCAAGCATAATTCGAAGAAAAATCATTTTTTTAAAACTGGGGGAATTCAAACTATTTACAGCTTTAGAGAAATTCCAGTTGGCTGTTTTGTTGGTTGGTTTATATGGTATTTTTTGTGTGATCCACATCTTATCGAATTTTATACGAACATCTTATTTTTAAAAAGAATTCTGTAACATTGAAAATATTTCCAACGTTCTCCATTTTTCAGTGTACCAGAAATAAGCAATCAGGTCAAATATTGGATTATTATATTTTTCATTTTTGTTATTTTCAAAGGTTTTGATTACACTCGTATTTTCTGTTTGCATCTTAAAACTTTATATCCAAGAACTGAAGATCTTGTCTTATGGCTGTGGTAGTTGCCTTTGTTCTACCGGTTCCAGTGGTCGATGGTTGAGCCTTAGTAGAAATTAAGATTTTAAATACTGATTTTCATGTTAGACAGGTCCTTACTACTTGTTAAGTTGATATAATAGTCTTTCTATCCTCATTCAAATATTTTGTTTTGTGTCTTACTAACACCAACTTAGTAAATATAGTATTTCAGGATCGAAGTTTGGCAAAATCGTTTGTAAATAAACTGCATTATATCAACAAGACGACACTTTTCACTTGATTATCATTGGAAAGCAACATATTGTTAAGTCAGTATTAAAGGAGTAGCTGTTTTAAAATCCAAGAAATGGTATGAACAAGTCAACAGTATTTTAGCAAAATGCATTCGTCGAATAACTGTATAAACAAATGAAGAAGTATCTATTTGTAACCCTTGGTGGTGTGACTGGCAATAACTTCAAGAAAATTATCGCCTGAGTCTACCTCTTTCGACGTGCGTCTGAGCAGGCACGATGTTAGCGCAAGTTGATACTCGGCCACTGGGCGGTCGAATAAAGGGCGACCGGAAGTTTCTACCATGAAGATAAAAAACTGCTGGTCGTCATTAAAAATGATCAACTATTCAACCTAGTGATTGACTGCAGAGACCAAGTGATATTCAACACAAGAATCACAATGTACCAGTTGCTGTTCTTCGTTTTTTTTTTTAAAGCAAAGATCAGCTCGAGATAAACAAATTATTTGCCAATCTAATTACTTTCTCTTAAGTGTACAAAACTCTTGAATCTTCCGAATTAAAAACTTTTCATTCTTTCAAGTTTTAGGTAAGGTCTTAACTCTTCTAGAAATAAAATTCTTTAATTTTCCTTCTGAAAAAATAAAATAAAATAAAATAAAACAATGAGTCTATGAAAAAGACTTCTTCTTTCTTCTCACCTTTCTTCTTATTCGTTTTAATATGGACGTTGTTTTTTTTTATATAAATATGTCTGCATATTTTCTTTTAGATTTCTTTCCTTATTTCAGGGTTATTGATAAATCTAGTAAGAGTTTTAGGTATTAGTGTCTATAAAAATCTTCTGTCTCTCAATGATAGTTTTCAAATAACTTCGTGCTATCAAGACATATCGTCAGCAAAATTCATTCATAAAAGAACTGTTTTACTAGAACAATGTTGCGTCCTAATTCAGTTTTTACAATGTTAGATATTCATGGAAGTTTCAGCTAAAGTGATAACAATTCTTCTTCGAAAACTAGTTGAGAATTAAAAAGTCCCTAGATATGGCGTGCAGTAGTAATTCATTCAATAATGCTTTTAACGTTCTTAGCTCTAATGGAAAGTACTGAATTTTGAATGCATATTTTTCTGTTTTTGGTTTTTATGTGTCCACACAAATCAATTCCTGTTAACGAAGGCTTTTAGAAATCAACAAACGTTATTTGAAAAAAAAATGGGTATATGTCTTTTGTTGATATCTGCAAAAGTGCTCATCAGGAAATCCGCCCATCATGAAATCATCAAGTGAGGGAGAAAGCCCATCACGAATTCATCTGAGGAGGAAAACTGTTCATAAAAACATAATTTGCCCATTCTGGAAAATATATAATTTTTTTCTTTCATCACTATTGGCACGACTTACTGCTGTTATTCTCTTAGGAATACTCATAATTTCTTTTCGTTTTTGATTGTTGAAAAATTGTTTGTTTTTTTCAAATTTTTTTTTGATTGTTGAAAAATTGTTTTTTTCACACTCTGACTGTCTCGCAGTTTTCAGGACCCGTGTTTTGGCTTTCATTATAGTAAAAATGGAACCTAACCAAAAGATTGACCATCTAACTGAGAACCATGCAACGTGCACATGAAATAATCATGCTTAACCTCACATGGAGAGATCACAAGACAGCACAGTATATTAGAGAAGAGGACAGGAGTCCGGGACATCATAGAAACTGTTAGAAATCTCAAATGGTAATGGGCTGGACATGCTGCAAGAAAGAAAGATATCCTGAAAATCACGACTCACAACGTGGACCCCAAGGGTTAAGGTGCGAGGCTGAGGCCAATAGAAAGTGAGATGGCGTGACGAGCTAGATAAATTTAGAAAGTACTGGCACCGCGAAGCACATGATAGAGAGGTCTGGCGAATCTTGAGGAAGGTCTATGTCCAATAACAGATGCAAACAGACTGATGATGATGATGACGACGACGACGACGACGATGATGATGATGATGATAGTAAAAACATAAGGAATATTTGCCTCATATCGCCTAGCTATTTCGTCAATGCAAATTGAAGGTATCCTGATGAAATAAACAGGAAACATTATTAGTGAAATACGAATACGAATCGACATGATTCTATCCTAAAACTAAACCTTGAACGATTGAACTTTTGAGGATAGAAACAAAGATCTTTTACAAGAAAAATTTTGTCCCATTGTACCGGGGTGGATTCAGCCTGCTCAGCTCAGGGTCTTCCAGAATTTGAAAATTCAAAAATTCTGACAGTCTCAACATTAAAATTGAAAACAATTGCTTCATTTCTCTGCGAGTGACCAGAATAGATTTTCGAATAAATATTTAAATGGATCAGAAGACGATTTCTTCAATTCAATAAAAAAGCATCCTGAAATCTCATTCGGTGTACCATGAACAGATTATTCGAGGATAAAGAAAAGGTTTCGATAAAATACGCGTCTGTTTTGTTTATTTCCTTGCGAGAAGGAAGTTTTCAATTGGATTTTGATATATTCGCTCATTTCAGCGCAAAATCCAGACAGTAAATAGTCCAAGGGAAATAACCTATGAAACATGAAATATTTCCCTTGGACTTCTCAATTGTTTCAACAACATTTAATACATCGATACCTTTTAATAGTACTTTATTTAGTATTGTATTTAGATAATCAGTAATTTCTTATTGCTTTTACACAAATACGAATATTATGTATGCATTATTTATGTAGTTTGACCGTAACTAGTCAGACGATGAATTACAAATATTTGCTGTTTTATTTTCAGTGTGTAATTTACGTCACTTTTTTCAAAGCTATCGTCAAGGTTGACATCTTATACAAGTCGTATCTGCAGTAATTAAACAATTTGTGTAAAATCCATGGGAATTCCTGTTTT